>CM061748.1:50423509-50782102 GCA_030979885.1 Lolium multiflorum
TACTACTGCCATTTGTGTCCACCATACCTACCTACTACATGGTGTTTCTCCCGCCATTCCAAAGTAAATTCCTTGAGTGCTACCTTCAGTTCCATCATTACCCTTTGCAATATATAGCTCATGGGACAAAATAGCCTTAAAAACTATCGTAGTATTGAATATGTACTTATGCACTTTATATATTATTAAGTTGCTTGTTGTGCGATAACCATGCTTCTGGGGAACGCCATCAACTATTGTTGAATATCATGTGAGTTGCTATGCATGTCAGTCTTGTCTGAAGGATCTATCATTTTAGTGGTTGGAGCATGCAAAATTGTTGTAAGAGAAGAACATTGGGCCGCTAACTAAAGCCATGAATCATGGTTGAAGTTTCAGTTTTGGACATATATCCTCAGTCTCATATGAGAATAATAATCATTGCTACATGCTTATGCATTTAAGAGGAGTCCATTATCTGTTGTCCATGTTGCCCCGGTATGGATGTCTAAGTTGAGAATAATCAAAAGCGAGAAATCCAAAATGCGAGCATTCTCCTTAGACCTTTGTACAGGCGGGGGTACCCCTTTGTGACACTTGGTTGAAACATGGCATGCAAAGATCCGGTAGTCCAAGCTAAGTAGGACGAGTGCGGACACTATTAGTATACTATGCATGAGGCTTGCAACTTCTAAGATAATTTTCATAACTCGTATGCTTTATTACTACCGTTAACAAAATTGTTTCATGTTTTCAAAATAAAAGCTCTACCACAAATTCAAATCAGTGCTTTCCTCTTTGAAGGACCATTCTTTTACTTTTATTGTTGGGTCAGTTCTTATCTCCTTCCACCTTAAAAGCAAACACTTGTGAACTGTGCATTGATTCCTACATGCTTGCATATTGCACTTGTTTATACTACTTTATGTTGACAATATCCATGAGATATACATGTTACCAGTTGAAAGCAACGCTGAAACTTAATCTTCTTTGTGTTGCTTCAATACCTTTACTTTGATTGATTGCACATAGATTAACTCTTATGCAAGACTTATTGATGCTTGTCTTGAAGTACTATTCATGAAAAGTCTTTGCTATGATTCACTTGTTTACTCATGTCATTACCTTTGTTTTGATCGCTGCATTCATTACATATGCTTACAAATAGTATGATCAAGATTATGATGGCATGTCACTTCGAAATTATCTTTGTTATCGTTTTACCTTCTCGGGACGAGCACGAGGAACTAAGCTTGGGGATGCTGATACGTCTCCAACGTATCGATAATTTCTTATGTCCCATGCTACTTTATTGATGATACCTACATGTTTTATGCACATTATATGTCATATTTATGCATTTTCTGGAACTAACCTATTAACAAGATGCCGAAGAGCAATTTCTGCTGTTTTTGGTTTCAGAAATCCTAGTAAGGAAATATTCTCGGAATTGGATGAAATCTTCGCCCAGGGTCCTATTTTTGCACGAAGCTTCAGGAAGACCGAAGAGATAACGAAGTGGGACACGAGGTGCCACCACAGGGCGGTTCGGCCCCCAGCCGCGCCTTTGTCATCTGGGCCCTCGTGTTCCCTGACCTACCTTTCGCCTACTTAAAGCCTCCGTCGCGAAAACCCCAGACCGAGAGCCACGATACGGAAAACCTTCCAGAGACGCCGCCGCCGCGAATCCCATCTCGGGGATTCGAGATCGCCTCCGGCACTTCGCAGGAGGGATTCATCTCCCGAGGACTCTTCATCGCCATGATCGCCTCCGAGTGATGAGTGAGTAGTTCACCCCTGGACCATGGGTCCATAGCAGTAGCTAGATGGTCGTCTTCTCCTCGTTGTGCTTCATTGTTGGATCTTGTGAGCTGCCTAACATGATCAAGATCATCTATATGTAATTCTAAATGTTGTGTTTGTCGGGATCCGATGGATAGAGAATACTATGTTATGGTGATTATCAATCTATTGTTTATGTGTTGTTTATGATCTTGCATGCTCTCCGTTATTAGTAGAGGCTCTGGCCAAGTTTTTGCTCTTAACTCCAAGAGGGAGTATTTATGCTCGATAGTGGGTTCATGCCTTCATTGACACATGGGATCGTGACAGTAGGTTCTAAGGTTGTGATGTGTGTTGCCACTAGGGATAAAACATTGATGCTATGTCTAAGGATGTAGTTGTCGATTACATTACACACCATACTTAATACAATTATGCATTGCTTAGCAACTTAATACTGAATGGGGTTCGGATGATAACTCAAGGTGGACTTTTTAGGCATAGATGCGGTTGGATGGCGGTCTATGTACTTTGTCGTAATGCCCGGATTAAATCTCACTATATTTATCATATCATGTATATGCATTGTAATGCCTTTTCTATTTGTCAATTGCCCGACCGTAATTTGTTCACCCAACATGCTTTTATCTTATGGGAGAGACACCTCTAGTGAATTGTGGACCCCGGTCCTATTCTTTACATAGCATACAATCTACTGTAATTGTGTTTACTGTTTCTTTGCAAACATCTTCCACTCGATACGTTTAATCCTTTGTTACAGCAAGCTGGTGAGATTGACAACCTCGTTGGGGCAAAGTACTTTGGTTTTGTTGTGCAGATTCCACGTTGGCGCCGGAATCCCTGGTGTTACGCCGCATCACATTTCGCGACCATCAACCTTCAACGTGCTTCTTGGCTCCTCCTGGTTCGATCAACCTTGGTTTCTTTCTGAGGAAAACTTGCCACTGCTCATCATACCTTCCTCTTAATGTCCCATAACGGGAACAGTTACTGTGAAGGTGATGAACGAATCAAAACCATCTATAGACTTAACATTAAGAGGTCCGCATATGTCAGTATGTATGAGTTCGAGGACACTCGTGGCTCTTACCGCTCCTTTCTTAATTGTTTTTGCATATTTACCTTTGATGCAATCAACACATTTGTCCGCATCGGAGAAGTCTAATGGGAGGAGTACATCATTTTTAATAAGTCTTTCCATTCTCCCCCTCGAAATGTGGCCTAAACGACAGTGCCACAATTTCGAAGAAGTGCTAGTACCCTTCCATTTCTTCTCAACATTTGAAACATTACTCACATGCAAAACATAATCATTCATAGATAACATATATAGTTTGCCTCGTCTGACACCGAGGCCAACATCTTTATTACAATAATTTAAAACAAATTGTTTGTTACCAAACTTGCACTCAAACATGTTATCATCGAGACAAGAAACTGAAATCAAATTCCTACTTAAAGTAGGTACATAAAGAACATTATTTAAATGAAGGTGAAATCCGGTGTGGAGCTCCAAGGTGAGTGACCCAACAGCTTCAACATCAACTTCAACTCCATTTGCAACTCTAAGTCGTCTTGCCCCGCTTGTTACGGTTTGGATCAAATTTAATCCCTGCATAGAATTAGCAACGTGAGCAGTTGCACCTGAATCAATCCACCATGATGTACAAGAGAAATCAGTATATAACATTTCATCAACAAAAGTGATTTCATATGTACCTTTCTTCATCATCCACTTGAGGTATTCATGACAGTCCTTCCTGTAATGGCCTTCCTTCTTACAAAAGAAACACACATTATCAGTAGGCTCTGAAGACTGTCCATTATCCTTTTCCTTTTCCTTTCCTTTAAACTTTGGCATTTCCTTCTTGAAGGTTTTCTTTGGCGACTTTGAAGGGCCTGACCCGTCATGCTTTCTCTTTGAGGAGCCAACATGAAAAGCCTGATCCTTGTTCTGCCTCATCATTCTTTCTTCTTCCTGGACAATCCGAGGGGATATCTCAGCAAGTGTCCACTTCTCCTTCATGGAATTGTAGTTGATCTTGAACTGATCGAACTCTTCAGGGAGGGACTCCAAGATCATGATGATAAGGAGGTTGTCACTGAGCTCACACTTTAGGTGCTTCAGTTTATTTTAAGCATTTATCATTCTCAGTATGTGTCCCCTAACATCACCATCATTTTTATACTTGCCAAGTAGCTTGTGAAAAAGCTCATGAGCATAAACCTTTTCAGAGCCTTTGAATTGCTCCTCCAAGGCTTCCATAAATTCCTTAGCAGTATCTTTCTTGGGGAGAGCCCCAATAATCTCAGGTGAAATGGAAGAATTCATCACGAAGCATTGCAACGTGATTGGATTTGTCCCACTTCTCCATCTTGGAGTCATAAGTTTTCTTTAGTTCATCATACCCCGTAGCACCAGCAACTGGCGCCACGGGCTTATCCTCCCTTAAGGCATAATCAAACTCGTTGAAAGCCAAACATAGCTCAATGGAGTTCTTCCAACGAGGAAAGTTGCTGCCGGTCAACTGCTCGACAGCATCATAACGCATCGCAGCGGAATGAAATTTGACATGGACATTCATTAGTAAAATTGCATGCATATAAAACAAACATGCCATAAATTTCTTATTCTATGTCAAACACCGTTGGGCAGAAATGACATGAATTAGAACAACATTAGGGAGTTGACTTGCAGAAATAATACAACGTTGGTCAGAATTATTTTTGCAGTCATGACATTCTCAAAATAAACATCAACTTTAAATCATTTAAGGAACAACATATGTGATGCTTAATTTGATAATTCAACATTAAAAACATACTAAATACTCTAAACAGAAAATCTCGTTGGTTCATTTCTGTCTAGAACAAAAGCATGTTTTTCTGATCATATTATTTTAGGCAATAATTTTTCTGTATACAATAGTGCAAAAAACATAAGAAATGACATTTAGAATGCACTAAAAAACACAGAAAATGGACAAAGAAAATCGGCAGCCCAGAAAAATTACTGGACTACCGACAACCTGGGCCGAAGCCCATCCTCAGATTTAGCCCAAAAGGACCCCCGGCCCGTCTTCTGCTCCGCCTCGATCTCGGCCGTCCGATCGATCGGACGGCAGAGATGCTCCGCGGCCAGATCAAACGCCCCGCGACGGAAAACCCTAACCCTAAAAAACCTTTTCCTCCCCCAATTTTCGCAGGACGGCGCCCTGGCTCGCCCGATGGCCGCGCGCGGCGGGAAGCGCGCGCCCGGCCGGCGGCACGAGCGCGCGAGGCGCCTCGGCGCGACGGCGCGCGACGCGCGGGGTGGCTGCGCCCGGCGGCCCGATGCGCGAGGCGGCCCTGCCGGCTGCGCGAGGCACGCGAGCCTCGCCTTCATCATCCCGGCGCGGTGGCTGCGCTCGCCGGAGCAGCGTGCGACGGACCATGTCCGGCGCGCTCCTCCGTCGAGCGTGGCTACTGGCGCCGTTTCCTTGCGTCTGTGAGGGGGTGGTGCTCACCGGCGAGGCCGGCAGCCGTTAGGCGACGACAAAGGCCGGCGGCGCGACGGCCACCGGCGGTCAGTCCATTCCGCGCGTTACCGCGCGTCAATCCGCGCACTCCTCCGTCGGGAGAGAGTGGCGGCGCGGGATCTCTGCCCTCGCCGGAGCAGCGGCTGCTCCGACGGGCCCCAGAGGGGAGAGGCAGACACCCGGCGGCATCAGGTGAGGTTCTCATCCTCAGACTCGTGCCAAATTGCATAATTAGGGTTCATCCGTAATTGGGGAATCAGGGTTAGGGTGTATACATCATCTAATCATGCAACATACAACAATAATTCGGGCTAATCTGAGGCTTAAGCATGATTTCGAAACTAAAATAGGATCATCAGATTGCTTGCATAACAAATCCGAGAGCCTAGCATGCATAACAGCATAATCAGCCTAAAAAAAAACATGATCTTTATACAAAAAACGTGATCTCAGATCACTACTAGGGTTCTAGTGCTAACAGTACTAGGCTCTGATACCATTGTTAGGCCTAATACTTCAAGAGTAACACCAGATCGTGAACAATAGCCACTAGAACACCTAATGATCATAATCAGAGAGGTTTAGAGATGCATTACGGGGCATTGACGATCCCATCGACGCCTGCGTGAGGCAGGCTTGGTGTGGCGGTGTTGATGACGAACTTGTGGTCGATGACGATCTGGGGATCCTCCTGATCCCCTCGGGCCGCCACCTGCACTGCCCTGGAACAGAGCGACGAGGTTCCAGCCTTCCCGTTGCTTGTGCGCGGACTGCGATCGGTGCAGAGCCTTAGGAATATCGGGGAGCAGCGAGACTAGGCGACTAACAGATGTGATCGCTAGCCACCGGGGCTCCCCCTTTTATGTGCGCATGCAACAGGGGGCCACGAACCATCAGTTGGTTAGCGACGCCCCCGATCAGGGCGTTTAGAGATAAGTCACGTACAGAAAAGGTCGTCCTGGACGTTGGTCCTGTGGGCCCCCTTTTCTTCTTAACGTTAAGTGTTTCTGAAAATATCTCTTTTATCTGTTAACTGAACCTGACAGTATATTAACCTGACAGATCAATCCAACACAGCGTACTCCCCTGACTCTAATCTCTGTTTGCAAATGAGGTGCTCGGACGCTGGCCGGAGAAGGGGACTCTGTAGCGGCGGCGGCCTGGGTCTCTCTCCTGAAGCCCCGGGCGAGCCAACCAATTTCCCAGAACGCGCCTTGGCAAACAATTGACGAGCTCACTTCCGGCCATTTTGTGGTCCTCCGTCCAGAACGTCAAATTAGCTTGTAATAACTGTATGCATCCAAAGTCGGCTTGTACTACTAATTGTAGTTAGATTAATTGGGATTGACTTCAACAGCTATCCCCAAATCAACTTATTTCATGTCTATCGGGTATTCTCACCATGTGAATGAAAAAGGTCAGCACAACCACTCATCCACTTCTTACCCTTTGAATCAAACAAAAATATGGCTACCACTAACCACTTCTCATTCTTTATAACCAAACAAGAAAAATGGCTATCCCTAGCCAAGTGGTTGGGGATATCCTCATCCCCTAGAGCTATCCCCTAAACCAAACAGCCCCCAAGTTCACCTTGATTTTTTGGATGGCAAACAACACTCTACAGGTCAGGTATAATGGTCAGTCCATATATCCGTATATTATCCTGAGCAACACAGTACGATCACGTGTATCCGACACGCACGCAGCTATAGTTGGTGCCCTTAACTTGTATAGCGCGCGCGCAGTGGCTGCATACGGTGCACCACCCCACGCTTATCAATCTGTACTCCTTTAGGGCCCAAAATTTATACTAATCGGCTGTGCATGCATACGTCCGGCGCCCACTTTAATCATATTGCCCCGTACGTATATCCGCAGTTGCTTCTCCACAGTACGCAAGTACGCGTCGTGGGTACTGGGTTGATGCTTGCAAGATGGGATGGTTTGGATATTCATCCATTTTGTCCAACAATCTGACAGGAAGCAAGCAGCAACACAGGGCCCGTACTTGCATTCACCCCCAGCATAGGCCCCTACCTAGACACGCGATATAATAGGCTCAGTACTTTTTCGGGTGTGGGTAGTTTTCAGTCCATTAAGAACTAACTAGCTTCGTTTTCTGTAAAATGATGTTATTAAATCTTAGTTGGAACTTGGAACTCATCGTTAGCATAGAATACCCTCCGGTCCTTAGCGCTTGTTCGATGAATACACTACTCAAGTGTATTGGAGTGGATTTAGTGGAACTAGGGAGAATTTTGATCTACATAGGATTTATTAAACCCACTCAATCCATGTCAATCCCCTCGGGAGTCTATGAAACTAAAGAAGGCCTTAAGGTTTTGTTTCTTTGTATCGTATTTCCATCTCCAAAGGGTTTGGGGTTTTGGTGTTCACCCCATTAACTCCCGTCTCATCAAATACTCTCCCCAAAAATTCAGTAGCATGCTGGAGAGTTTTAATCTACACACGTACACGTACCCCTCGTGATTTTGCCGGACTACCGGCCGGCGCGCGTTTGCATACGTGCGTGCGTGCACACTATAGCCGGCCCATAGTAGTAACAGTGTAGCACTACTATGCTATAATACTACTGCACAACGCTGCAACGATCGATACGGACGCATAAGATCGAATGCCATGCATGCACGGCCGGCCGGCCTTGGCATGTCGACCGGAGCGCGCCGTCGTCCCCACGACGGACGCGCACGTCCTACCTGCCGCGCGCGCGCGCGCGGGCGCCGTGGGAACGCCCGCGGGAAGGAGCTAGGAGAGGACGTCGGTCGCCCTCCGGCCGCGTCGCCGTCGCGCGGCGTACAGTCCAGCTCGATCGATCGCCGGCCACCACCCGTTGCTGTCGCCGCCGTGAATGCGGCCAGCGCGCGCGCAGGGGTAGGGCGCCCTGCTCTAATGGCCGTGTGTGCCCCGCGCCCGGGACACACACGCCCCGTCGCTCTCGCGCCAGACGGGGACGCGTCCGGTGCGCGCAGCGCAGCGCGCGCGGCAGTCGCCGTCGCGTGTGCGTTGTCCGCTTGGGCCTAGACCCGTCGCGCGCGGCGGGGACGAGGAGGATCCGATACGTCGCTGGCCGGGATAATTGCTTGGATGCTTGACGTCTGGTTCCGGTACGTGCATCGAGATAGCTCGATGGGTCGGTCCCCGCGGCTATACACCCTGCGCGCGTACGTCCAGCATGGAGGGTTTCAAGGATATACATGCGTTCCGTACGTGCTCGTCGTTTTCTAGCTGGGGGCCGGACGGGAGAGACGAGATACATAGGGTTTTTTTCTCGGCTGGAATTTTCGAGATTTCGGCGAAAACCAGTTTTACCGGTTACCATCGAGAAAACAAAATACCGAACGAAATTCTTCAATATTTAAATAATTTGGTTAAATTTAAAAAAATTGATAAATTTTGAACAAAATAGTGAGTTGGTTTGACAAATCTCTGCCGGTATTTGGCCGGTATTTACGATATTTCCGAAATACCGGAATACCGCTACCCACCGATATTTGGCCGGTATTATACATGTAAGCAAGTGGAGTCGGTGGTGGTGAAGGACCGAAATAATTTAAGATACTAGGACCTAGCGGTGTAAATGGAAAGAATAATTTATGAGCTGAAACCAGCCCTGAATTGGGTTTTAAAGTATCCATATCCGATTTTAAAGAATCTCGCGGGTAAGGATATCGGATTCCGAAGTGGATCTTCGAATACCGTATAGGATTTTGGTATAGCAAATACGGATATGGATTATCCAAAATTTAATTAGGATAATCAAAGATTTTTAACCGTATAATCTGATTTTTCGGTCAAAAGCCAACGCCAATCTCACAAACTTTTGAGTTACCAAATTCATATGTCAAACATGTTAGCTCTAAATTTTTATAAATGCTTGAGTTTAGCATATTGCGTCTGCTCTACCTCGCCCTACTGGGAGTTCGCCCCTGCATGGAGTACAACGATGACGAAGACGAGCGGCAGTGTGCTCCATCCGATACTATAGTGATATTTATCCGGGGTTATTCGAGTAGGGTTGAAACCCTGAAAATGAAAAACACAAGCATATATTGTTTGAAACAGATACAAGTCAAATGTTGTGTGGACACGGAGCTACGGAGATGTTCACTTGAACAAGGAGAACCCTTGAACTGAACCGTGCAAAATATCTCAATCATTCAAGCAAACCAACAAACTTGTTTCCTAGTTCAAGCATGGTGCTCTATTTAGCCTCCTTGAATGGATGAAGGAATTTTGGGATGAGATCTTTGGAAATTCGGCTTAACAAGGTCATGTAATGGGCCCATTTCATTGAGTCATGCACACCAATCCTAAAACGGAAGTTCCATAATAGCCCAAAACGGGAACTCCATTCATGCGTCTGTTTTGACAAAAAAAAACTTTGCCCTGTTTACATTTTCGATCCCAAAAAAAAAATCGCTTCATTTTTATCGATAGTTTTGAGTGTTGGTTGATCCAAAACATTACATGGATCCTCAAGGACAGAATCAGATAAGGGGTTTTCTTTTTATAACTCGCACCTTCCGTCAGTATATTTTAAAGTGCCATGCAGCCCATTGCACCTATTGTTTCTAGAAAACGTCGATACAAGGTAGGTATTCAAGGTAGGCACCTATTGAAGCGTCCAAATTCACAAATTCACTGCAGCCCTCACGCTGTCATCCTGATCATGGTTTGTCACTGCTGGGATCGCAGTTACAAGCACGCACACACATGCAAGGGGTTTCATACAGGAGGGATCGCAAAACGACCGTCCTCATAACTATCCAACCAAAGCTCATGTACATTTTTGTTGCAGCTTGATCAAACTAATTTTTTCATCATTTCAAGAAAAGAAGGCGAACATTCATGAGGGGATGCATTATGATGTCCCTGGCTGTACCTTTTTTTTTGTCGGTGGCTGCAGCCTGCAATAGCTGGGCTCAGTTAGCCAGTGCTATAAGCCTTCCTCATTTTGCTCAGAAAACAGGCATGGTCATGGGCGGCAATTCCGTATTTCCATTCGACTGCTCAGTCAAAGATACTATATGTCGCAGCACGCACGATTTCGCGGCACGCAGCGCCCGCTCGTCCACCCCGCGTCGGCTTCCATGGTGGGCCGGCCCAGGTAAAGCTTCCTCTTCCAGTTTTTCTATATATTTAATATTCGTTCAATTTTTTAGTTAAAAATCAAATTTTGAATACTTCAAACTGTTAAGAAGAAGATTGTTTGGATCGAAGAAAAAAAATCATATTTGAAAAATATTCAAAACAGAAAATTGTTTAAATTAAAAAAATGTTCAAACTTGAAAATTGTTAAATTTTTCTAATGGTCAAAATTTTAAAAATGTTCCATAAAATATGTTCATCAAAAGTATAAATTTGAAAAATATTCAGAATTTCAAAAATGTTAAAAAAACGTTTGAAATTTGTTAAAAATTGCAAAAATTTCAAATCTGAAAAAAATTGTCTAACCCAACGAGCAAAAACTAAAAAACGAGAGAGAAAAAACCAGAAGAAACCGTTATGGAAATGAACCTAAACAAGAAAAAATTAAATTCCATTGTCCGGGGAGTAACGACAACCACCTAATGAACCGGCCCAAAATGCAATCGCGCTTGGGCGTAGCATATTACTTAACGTGCACTAAAAGATAAATATGGTTTCTTCGTGCGGAAGCTAGAGAGCGGGAAACAAGGCTGCGCCATCGTGATTTTGTTCTGCAGCATTGGGCCTGATTTCTTATCCCAACGGTTGGGTCGGAATAGGCTCGAGCGTAGGTATTATGTACCAGGTTTTTTTTTTGGGCTGGGCCCGAAGTATGGCCAAGTAAATCAAATAGCATCTCTATTCGCAGTCTCATTTAGGTGAATCCTTCCCACCTGCTCTGCGGGCGCTGACTGGCGCTCCCGCTACATAAGCGGGGATCGGCGGCTCGCTCGGTAGCGAGGCGAGCTTTTTCTTCGTTGTTTCGTATTTTATGGGGGATGGCCCACGGACAGGTAAGACTATGGCAAACATGTCGTGATAAAGAGTTTGTATAGCGGTTTAAATATTAAACCGGATGCTCAAAGTTGAGTGAGATTTGTGCTAAGTTGGAGCAAACCGGTATACTAGGAGGGGTATACCGGAGTACGAGAAACATAAGAGATTGAGGTACAGAGGCAAAAGATACCGGAGCTCAAAGATAAAGATACCGGATAAAGATACCGGAGCGAAGATAAAGATACCGGATAGAGATACCGGAAAGGTGATACCGGCATAAACTAAACCGGGTTAAAGAATAAACCGTATTATGAAGGCTTAGTTTAACAGTGTTGGATGAAACAATCCGGTATACCATGAGGGGTATACCGGAGTAAAGGCAACCGGTGATATCTAAGCCGGAGATATGCCCAAGAGGAGAAATTGAGATACAAAGGGTAAGAGCCGGATAAAGATACCGGAAAACCGGTATAAGATACCGGTTTACCGGCATAAGATACCGGAGAACCGGCATAGGCTCAACTATGTGCTTAGCCAAACTCTGGTGAATTCTCTCAAGGACTAGAGGACAAGATGAGCGAAGCAAAACAGCTTTAATGGTCTGAAGCTAAGGCAGAAGATGACAATGAGTACCGAACGAGTCATCTTTTCTGATTAAATCAAGGCAAGGGAGTCATCAGGACCAAAAGAAGCTTTATAAAGTAGCTTAGAGTATCAAAGATGCCATTAGGATTTCTTCCACTGTAAGCCATCCTCTCCCCTATATATGGAGAGGAGGGGCACCCCTGCGCGGAACACACACAACACTGGCGGCCAGAGAGAGAAGTAGAACATGATAGAGGTGCTTAGTCCGTATGTTCTTCAACCTCTGGCCAAGGGCCAAGTTCATCAATAAAGATACCGGTATTCCACCCAAAATCCATCCTTGTGTTACCAAAATCCTCCCCCGAATCCTCTAGCGCACATTCGGCCCCAACTCAAGCCAACCCATGGCATATGTCTGTTCACCACGACGACAACTACCCCTTGTTGTATGCGTGACCGTTTACCTCAAAGTTCACGGCATGATTTTGTCCCTTAGCTAGGCTGGAAAACACCAGAGAGCGCTGCAGCACGTTGATATCATTGTTTGTTCCTGCCATGTCAAAAAATGCATGCCAAATCTAGAGACCATGGTCTACCACCGCCTCAAGAATGACACTGCACTCACCAGTATATGCCTTGTAGATACTCCACCGCCCGATGCTGGTGGCGTCGGACCCGCCAAGGTCTTCAGTTGCTCTCGGGCTGCTCTCCGACCCGCCCGCGTCGAGGTGATGACAGCGCAAGAGGTGAAACGTAAGGAGTTCTCCTTGTACCTCTGTAAGATGCCGGCACCTCGAATGTATCTCGGGGACCCGCGAAATTGCATGCAACATGTTTATTTTTCAGATATCGGTTTGTTTGCTTTTTTCTTTCCGGTTTAGTAACATGCTAAACCTGAAGGAGTCTTCGACTTGCTGTCCGCAGCCGGCTTCATGGAAAGCAAGATAAACCGGAAGGCTCTAAGCACGTAAAAAACTAAAAAGAAACCGAAAGCAAACAATCCGGAAGAAAGTTTAACTAACCCGGGTTATACCGGTTTTTTGTAAAAGAATTCGAGTTTTTTTCTCTAGGTTCAAGAAATTGTTTGCTTGGCAAAAGAACTTTGGGCCTCATACGTCAAAACACCCAAAAGAGGTAGACAGAGCCAAAGTAAAAGAACCAAGCATGCATTAGATTGAACTCGGGAATGAATCCGGAATCTTTACCACTTTGGGCCTCTATCAATGCAATGTGTCTATTTTTTCTATATGCTGGTTTGTTTGTTGCAAACTTTCTTTTCCAGTTTAATAGTGCTAAACCTAAAAAGTCTTTGACTTTGCTGTTGTCCGCAACCCGGCTTCATGGCAAGCAAGATAAACCCGGAAGGATCTAAAGCACGCAAAAAACGCGAAAAGGAACCGAAAACAAACAATCCGGAGAAAGTTTAAACTAACCACCATACCGGTTTTTTGTGAAATTTCAAATTTTTCTAAGTTCAATACTTGCTTGGCAAAAGAACTTTTGAGTCTCATACGCCAAACACCCAAAGGTAGGCGAGCCAAAGCAAAAGAACCAAGTGTGCATCAGATTGAATTCGGAAACGAATCCGGAGTCTTCACCATGCAAGATCAAAGCAAACCAGAACAAACCGACAAGGTCTAAATCACATAAGTTGCCGGCTTAATATATATAAGGTTGAAAGTCAAGCATATCAGCCTACCGACAAAGTTGAAAGTAGCACAACCAAAAGGACTTAATTGTATTTTGTTACATCTCCCACCCGGCGTACCGGGGATTTCACGAGTTGTTTTTTGAGACACAGGGATAAGGTTCATCAGACATATTCCGGAAAGGAACTCTCCGGAGCTTGTCCAGTGGTGGCTGGTTCGTTGTCGGCAGTGGAGGTATCTTCGGCAGTCTCTTCAACGAGTTCTTCGGCTTCACACCGGTATATGACAAAAGCCCAAGCAGGCAAAATGTCAAACATGCCCAAGCTGGCAAAATCTATTCCGGTAAACGCCCAAGAAGGCTATATACCGGTATATGACAAAAGCCCAAGCAGGCAAAGTGTCAAACATGCCCAAGATGGCAAAATCTATTCCGGTAAACGCCCAAGAAGGCTATATACCGGTATATGACAAAAGCCCAAGCAGGCAAAGTATCAAACATGCCCAAGATGGCAAAATCTATTCCGGTAAACGCCCAAGAAGGCTATATACCGGTATATGACAAAATCCCAAGTAGGCAAAGTGTCAAACATGCCCAAGCTGGCAAAATCTATTCCGGTAAGTGCCCAAGAAAGCTATATACCGGTATGAAAAAGATGCACAAAAAAAACTGTGAGATATGCTGGTTTTTTGGCACGTTTCGCGCTAAGTACTGCGTGCTTAACCCAAAACTCGGGGACTAGCTATTTTTTTGTTTCGCCAATCTTTGCTTAACTCAAACTCGGTGACTAGCTATGCGGTTTTTCGGCAAGTTTAAAACTAAATGCTTTGTTAGCACAAGAAACTCGGGGACTAGCTATGCCGGTTTTTTGGCAAGTTTTGCGCCAAGTACTGCGTGCTTAACCCGAAACTCGGGGACTAGCTATGCCGGTTTTTTGGCAAGTTTCGCTTGACCTGAATCTCGGGGAATGAGTATATATACATCGGGTTTCATGTGTAAACCGGTATTGGTTAATATCCTACTATGCGAGTGCAAATTTTTCAGCGGTTGGAGGCTTGTTGATAAAAGAAACCGGTAAAAAGAAGCCGGAACAGCTCAGATGAGTTCGGTTGTTCGGACTGAGTCGGTAAAACACCGGCTGAGTTTAACTTGAAACCGGAATGATTAATCCGGTACATTCGGAATAGGAACCTGGCGTGGCCCATCGGAAGAATCAGCCGGGCCGCACCAGCTTCGGGGACTAATGTCGGGGGGATGACCCCCGGTAGGCCAAGACTATGGCAAACATGCCGTGATAAAGAGTTTGTATACCGGTTTAAATATTAAACCGGATGCTCAAAGTTGAGTGAGATTTGTGCTAAGTTGAAGCAAACCGGTATACCAGGAGGGGTATACCGGAGTACGAGAAACATAAGAGATTGAGGTACGGAGGCAAAAGATACCGGAGCTCAAAGATAAAGATACCGGAGCGAAGATAAAGATACCAGATAGAGATACCGGAAAGGTGATACCGGCATAAACTAAACCGGGTTAAAGAATAAGCCAGATTATGAAGGCTTAGTTTAACAGTGTTGGACGAAACAATCTGGTATACCAGGAGGGGTATACCGGAGTAAAGGCAACCGGTGATATCTAAGCCGGAGATATGCCCAAGAGGATAAATTGAGATACGAAGGGTAAGAAGCCGGATAAAGATACCGAAAAACCGGTATAAGATACCGGTTTACCGGCATAAGATACCAGAGTACCGGCATAAGCTCAACTGTAGCCTGTCGGCACTTTGGTCAAAGATTCTCTCAAGGACTAGAGGACAAAGATGAGCGAAGCAACAACTTGTCGAGGTGAGCTAAGCGAAGATGACGTAAAGGTACCATACGAGGTCATCTCTTCCCAATTAAGTCAGAGGGAGTCATCCGGACAAGAAGCTTGTAAAGTAGCTTAGATCATCAAAGATGTCATTAGGTTTCTTCCCGTAAGCCATCTCTCCCCTATATAAGGAGAGGAGGGGCACCTCTTGCGGGACACACCCAATCTGGCGGATAGAGAAGGTAAGTGGGGATAGAGGGTGCTGTGATAGTACGTTCTTCAACCTCTGGCCAAGGGCCAAGTTCATCAATAAAGATAACGGTACTCCACCCACAATCCATCCTCGTGTTATCAAAACCCTCCCCTGAATCTTCTAGCGCACATTCGGCCCCAACTCAAGCCATCCCATGGCATCTGTCTGTTCACCACGACGACAATTTTCTCCGCTTTGCTGGTTTTTTTCGCTCAAGATCTGGTTTTCCGATCGGTTTTTGCTGATTTTTAAACTTTATACTTTTTCAAATTTTGAACTTATTTTAATTTTGAACTTTTTTCAACTTGAACATTTTTTAATTTGGTTTTTTTGAATTTGAATATTTTAAATATGAATAGTTGTCAAATTTCAATATTTTTTATCTGAAATTGTTTCGATCTAACTTTTTTCGAGTTTGAACATTTTTCAAATTTTAATATTTTTTATCTGAACATTTTTTATGTGAACATTTTTTTAGTTTGAACTTTTTAAAATTTCAATATCTTTTATCTGAAAAAAAAATTAGTCCAAACTTAGTTCGACTTTGAACTTTTCTAAAATTATAATATTTTAAATTTCAGTGTTTTTAAAATCTAAACGGAAAAAAAGAAAAGGAGAAAACCTACCTGAGGTTTGATACTAGACGCAGATGCTCCCTTGTCCGGTAATTAATGGGCTGAGACCATCATGGCACGGGGAGCACAAGTGTGCATGCGGAGCGAGCATGGGTATCGTTACCTAGAGGCCGATCTTCCCGAAGGGAAACGTTCGCTCGCGCAACGTTCGAGGCGTCGACACGTGGGGAGTCTCCACGCGAAGACGCGACCACGCGCGTGACCACGTCCAGGCAAGTACGCCCGCGCGTACGCGGCCCGCGCGACGCGGCCAAGTATCAGGCAAGTACGCGATCAAGAAGCAGGCAAGTACGCAGCCTGTATGCGGCCCGCGCGACGTGGCCAAGCAAGTACGCATGCGCGTACGCGCCCACGCGACGGGAGAAACACGTACGGCGAGGGCCAAAGCAAGTATGTAAATCCTTGTACAACTATGTAAATCTGAGTACAACAAAAGTAGGAGTACAATTTAGTGGACCAATACAAGATGCAGTTATGGCCAATGACAAACGGTGTATCAACCCAAAAATCTGATTAAACAAATCTAATCTGATCGCGCAATGGCCGTCTGATGATGAGATAGCGATGATATGACAACGCGAAATGCCAGTTGAAACCATAAATCTGATCTGATCACGCACGGCGTCTGATCAGTACAGCAGCGAATCTGATCATCTGATACGGTCGCCTGCAGCGAGTACAAGTACGATCAGACAGTACAACGCGCATCTGGCGGTACGATCGTGAACACGAGCAAGTACACTGATGATCGCGCACACGAGTGTGATCGCGCGTAAGTACGGATGTCCCGACACAAAGCTAGCGATTAAACGTAAAGGAAAATTGCAAAAATACGGTAAGCAACTTGCTCAGTTGACAGCGCTGATTAGATACCACACAAGTACAATCATAATACAAGAAGTACAAAAAAGTATCTCCAAACCTATCAACATGGGATCTAGTTTTGAAGATCGACGCGAGGATCTCAAAAGTGAAACGGTTCGCAATTTGGACTTACGGTTTTTAAGATATTTCATTTTGAAAAAGCGAATCTAGAAGAAAAAGGAAAAACGACACAACTCAGTCTTCTCTCTCCTCCTCATCCCACCTTGCTTCCCCTTGCGACACGTGGCGACGGAGCCACTCAGAATTTCTCAGCGCCACAGCGCGCCACTTGTGCGTGCGGGCGAATGCCTTCCTTCGAAGGTCGGCCTTTAACGATTTGCAGCATATCGCATCCGCTTAAAGCTGAGATTAGGGGCTCCCCTCATTTTACCCGAGAGGGCTTGTACACCGACTTGGTCGGCAGGTGCCATATGTCGCACACCTCAACGGGCCCAATGTTTTTTTCTTTTTTTTCTTCTTTTTTCTGTCTTTTGTCGGATAGGTGTACCATGAGGCTGCATCGAGTAGAGGTGAGACCGACTTGCGGCACACTACTCGTGGAATCATTGCATTTCTTTACAAAGGCATGGGTACCACAAATTTCATAATTGAGCTCTAAGGCAATCTTATATTAATTGAGCTCTAAGGCTTTGTTTTCAGTGCTTTTAGTACTATTTTACAATTTTCTTTTGGGTGAGAAACTCTCAATATCACAATCACTTGTCGGATATTAAGTGATGAGATAGTAGCGGATTTTTTTTTGATGTTGATGATTTGTCCTTCATTAGTTCGAATTTGTAACATTTATTGTATGTGCACTTCTTTCCAGCTCTTAAGTTTCCTTTTGAATATGTGTCATCTCATAAGTCAATTCATCGGGAAATCCGCTAAGATACTTTGAAACACCAACATGACATTAGATTAGTATTCTTAAAGTTAAGTAAAGAAAAGTATACTTTAATATAGAAACGTACAAAATGGAAGAGGAAGAAAGAATCCATAATTTATCGTCTTTATTTGTTTGTTTGACTTGTTTCCACATTCCCCCGCCCCTCTCTTCATGCATTTCCACTAACGCAATGTCGCTAGGATCCTCGTCCTAGACGAGGAGTTAATCTAATAAATCTTGTCAAGAAAGGGTGCATTTGACTGAATAATTGAAAAATCCTTGATCTGGCATTCACTGACAAGATCAAGGAACATCATTGTGCGCGTGACATCCTTCATTCCTTGTTGAAGGCTTACTTTGGAAGATGAAGTGGCGATTTGCCACAAGTGCAAAAAAAATTAAAAATTCTAACCTTCACAGTTTGACAAACTGTCGTTCATTACTATAGGTATTTTTTAAGCTTTCTTTGTCGTAGTCATAATTGGAAATTTCTATATTTCTCTTCTTACCATAACTCAACCAAACACAGCTCATATCAAGTGCAATCCAAGATGGCTTGCTATTGTAATCCATTTTTCATGTTTTTAATCCTCGCTTTCTGATACTTCGCACCGTGCAAATCAAAGTGGCTATGAAGGCCTGAAGCCTTGCGCACGATCACACTTTCTCTGACAAAGGGAACTCTTATTAATGTAAACGTAGAGATTTTGCTGACAAGGTTTGGGAGGATCTGTAAACAGTACATAAGCACTCGAGTTGTTGTAACTAGATGAGATTTTAATTCTTTGTAAAATTGACACCCAAGGCTAGGCCAATATATATGACATGCACCTGATGGGTTTTACCATCACGGCCTAAACCAATCTACCTCTATCTCGTTAGTTTACAATACTTGGAACGTCCCATCAAGACGATACAAGCGTAGAGAGTTCACACTCAGCCTATGGATTTCTTATACATTCCATAAACATATACATAGAAATGACTGCATTTCTCATTAGCACGTTATTCTCATTATCACGTTCAACACACAATAAATGTGTAAAGGTTATACACCAGTATTGTCCAAATATTCAGATACATCAAGAGAATGGCAATCGGCATTGTAAAAAATTGATATGTGAAACTAAAATAACAGAGGCCTCAACTGCGTTTGCGTGTGAGGCCCTGCCTATCATATCAAGCGATGGACACCGGGCAAGCCAAGAACTTGCACCCATCTTCTATCTATACCTTCCTTTTAGGTTGTACTCACTGGGTTTTCAACACCTAAATTGTTGGTGTCAAAGAATGATGTTCTTAAAGATGTCTCCCCCTGAACACAATGTGATGGCATGTGCCATCACAAGGGTATGCACAGTCGGTGTACTTGGCGTTGCCCCTCTCGAAGTACCAGTCACCGACCGCTTCAGCGATTCTCTGCGTGCCAAATAGAACGAGAGGAAGTTTAATTAGGCTAACGACCAGGTGACTTGTTTTGCCATCAAATTCTAATATGTAATTGTGTGTTATTTTCGTCACTGTGTGCAGTGAATGATGTTGAGACAGAGGGGCGGGTGCATATCAGTGTGTGCATACCTTGTTACCAAGTCGAGGAGAGTTGCCTGAGTACCATGTATCCTGTCTCTCACTCTGGCAATGGGCGAAACATGAGTTGATAAATACCCCATTCTGCCCTGACCCGGAGAAACCCTTCACAGAGTTAAGCATTTCATCCCTAAAGCCTGCATCATAGATACAGAGATCATCCAATCTAATCTTAAGTTGACGGATTATGGCTCAGAAGATCTGAGAATGCAGTGACGTACCATTTAAAAACTGAAGTTGATTGCCACTACAAGAAGCATAATTTTGCTTGCATCTTTCCCACAGACCTTGGCGATCAGCCGTTTTGGGGGCCAAACTTTCTTGAAGCTGGAAAGATACAGGCAAATATTGTTTCATTGAATATTCTAGCTGTCAGATTCATTTATGTTAAATCAAAGGGTTAAATGTCTTGGCACGTACCTGCCACACGTCATAAGCAGTGTTCAAAATAAAAGTCGGCGTTTGCATGTTTGGCAGCACGTTCTGTGGGAAAAAACACTGTATGGAGGAACAGTTAGAAAAAGCATATGTCGAGAAAAATCCGTAGGTATTTATGGATGTTTTGTCTTCTTACCGAGGTTTTATCCATGCGAGAGGTACAAGATCTGGGCAAGCTTCTTCCAGAACCCTGAATTTTTTATTAAAAATTTGACAAGTAACATCAGCAAAATGAAGATATTGTTGTCAGCACATGAATAGTCTAACTCAAACATAATTAGTAGTAGCACCACCGTTAGAAGAAGGATAGTACCAAGTACAACAATGAATTATCACAAACTATTCAGAATCATGTCTGGCAGAATGGCAGGTACCTGCAATCTCACGATGCCATTGAAGAACTCTCTCATTCCCCGACGACCAGCAATATCAACACTGAAAATGGTAATGGATCACCTTAACATGCAATTGAACTGAGGTCGAAATAGCACGTCCTTTTCATGGTAACAAAGATCATATCAAAGCAGAGATTCGCCTAGATATGTGAACATACGCATCAAGGAACATTCCAGCATCCGCAAGGCACTTGACTCTGGTATTTGACGGAAACAGTCCACGGAACTCATCACAGTGAAGTATGGTAGAAGCACCCCCAGCAGAGCATCCAGAAAGAAGGGCCTGAGGTATCAAACTGCAACATGTAAACATAAATGATCTCCCAAAAGCTATTTACTAAAATGATTTTAACTCTGGAAGGATCAACACCTGACTAGCAGAACGCATTCCTTGGGCCATCAGGTCATCCATAGCAGCCTGCCAAATACGCTGACCTCGGAAATAAAGGCCTGAAGCCTAGATACAGAAATTAAGAAATGAATCAATGTAGCTTAGTAAAGAAAATGGAATCACCATACAAAATTTACTCCTTTTGAGTGAAAACGTGATTAAATAATCAATATACATGTTCATTTCATCGCAAAAAAATATATACATGTTCATTTCATCACAAAAAATATACGTGTTCATTTAGGAATTGTTCAAATGAAGAAGGGTCTATCACCATGCATAGAGATGTGATTTTCACTAACCGCGTCAGCCCCGTCACCAGTGAAGGATCCACCATCACAATACCGAACCTTCACTCTATTCCAGTTGTAGAAATCTACAAGATAAGAAAACAGCATTACAATTCTCGAACAAAAATTACAACTGAGTAATCTACCGTTATCTTCGTTTTGGGGTCAAGGAAGTAGTAACAACAACACATGACATGTCCAAAACATGTTTTTCTTTGTCCGAAAAACATGTTATTTGGTTAGAAGAATACCAGGATTTTCTTCAGGTCTGTTACTCATTATGCCTGTAAACTGGAGCTGCCTCTCCATGTGATTTGATGACCCACGCCGACTGCTCTTGCGGTACACACAGCTTTTAACATCATTGCACCAGCCTCCACCCTGGGATTCGATTTAGAATCAGCATCAACCAGGGCTAAAGCAGACAATTTTCACTCTCCTACTAATCTACACGGAATTCAAATTCATATATCAGCCTGCATATATGTGAATCGTAGTGTATTGCTCACCTCCAGGTTGACAAGCCAATTATTTGACCCCGATCCAGATCCCCGGTGTAAATGGTAACCCGGTAAGCTTCCATCCAAGCATACTGTAAAGATTGTCATGGAAGTAAGCATCCACATTTACCAGCCTAACATGCTACTCCTATAAGCTAGAAAAAGAAGCATACTCAAATTCTAATGTGAAAGAAATAATTGTAACTGAAGTACTTAATACATCAACAATTATGTCGCTTCTATAATCCAAAGCAGCTACCGCTAACCAGATTTTATTTAATGAATTTTTCAGAAAATTATTCTGATTAGTCTTACACAAACAGAGTCCATAGCGCACATCCATAAATCAGCGCCGCATAAGAAAACCACACATCATAAAGAATTAACTGCCTAAAGTGCCTACACAATTTCGGGTTCAGAACTTTGTTTAGAATATCTGATGTTTACAAATTACAATGGTCACCAAGCAATCATGTACAATCAACTTGCTCTATACACAGGCAACAGATGGCATTGAGCCCCCCCCCCCCCAAATACCAAATTAGGTAACAGGCATCCATCATGGCTAGATCCACATGCATATATTTATCAGGATCCGCACATGGCACATGCCACTACTAGTCTAATCACACTACCAAATGACAGTACAAGGATAAGACTGCATGATCACTCAATCAGCAGAGCATCTAAATACAAGGGGATACTGAAGAGGGAAAAAAAAGAACATGAGCAGTCACAATCTCTCTAGATACAAGGTAGTATGCTCTGACCGGACCAGGGTCAACACAGCAGCAGTGACAAGGTCATCACGCAGCTCAATGACCCAGTCTCAGACAGGCACACGCACCCGACCCATCCCACGTGACACGGCCAGTAGAAAACTAATCTTTGCAACATCAAGAAAAATACTACCAGTACTAACATATAAAGGAATAATTGTTGGAGGAGGAGAGATTTACCGGCTCCCCTGGCGGCCGCCGACTGGATGAGCGTGAGGCCGACGAAGGCGCCGTTGCCGCCGCCGGAGTTGCCATTGGTGTAGTAGACCTGCGTCCCGTTGGACCACGGCTCGGAGGCACGCGCTGCTCCGGCCAGGAACCCGAGAGCCAGCGCAAGAAGGACCCAAGAACCCATGGCTTCTCTCTCCCTCCTCACAGGAGGGGAGGTGAGTGGGAGTACTGGAAGCTGGGAGTGTGGGAGGAACGGATCTGGAAAGGGATCGCGGCGGTGGGCAAAGCGAGCGAGAAAGGAACTTATACGCGGCGGCAGCAAGTGTAGCTAGCTGGCTTGCAATGGGCAATGGGCAATGGACAATGGCTGACAAAAGAAAAGCGGCCGCTTCTGGAGATTCTGTGCCCCGATGCGGCGATGCTACAACTGTTGCGCACCGCAGTGTAAACGCGGGAGGTGTTTACTCGGTGCTGCGATTTACATCTGCGAAGCAAAGCATCTCTCGAGTGGAGTGGGGGAGGAAGAAAGGAAAAGGAGGGGTAGAAGAAGTAGCCAGTCCAGTGCAGCAACGGTGGGGAGACTGACAGTGGAGCTTGGGGCGGCAGAAGAAGTGAAAAGCTCGGGGGAACTGTGATTGCAATTACTACTGCTTTTCGGGGGCCCTTCCCTCGATTGCAGGCAGCTGCGTGCAGGGCTGCGGCCGGCCGCTGGTTTTTATTATCTGACGCGCAAAATCATAAACAGTCCGTTCGAGATGTCGGCATTTTCTTATGCTTTTGTTGGAGCAGAATGTTTGGACTCCCGCGGATTTTTCACCGAAAGGTTCAGGTACCGAACGCATCTTAACCGACATTTTCATTCTGTCCATTTTTTACATCAATGCTGATTTAAAACGAGCTGTTTTTTTAAAGCAAGTACGCGCTGGTGCCACTAGTTAGAGCATCTTTAACAGAGACACAATATTTCAGTGCTACAAAACGTACATACATCACGTGCGCTCCAAACGCTTGCGTCGAAACCTCCTCCGCTGGAGGCTCTATTTCCCGCAGCGGAAGCACTATTTTACACAACAGACACATTTTAACCAACACATAGTCTTAATAGAAGATCTAAAAGAACATTAAAAATATATTTAAAACAGATAAACTAGTAGCTCCTAGTTCTACTCGACGTCGGAGGTGGTCTCAGTCCATACGTCGTCCCAGCGATCATCATCGTCGGCCCAAGTCATATTGGGGTTGACTAGCTCACGCTCGGCGATGTCACGACGGTGGCGCCGGTTCACCCTTCGTTGCGCCCTGAGGTCGATGAAGAACGTCTCTGTGTCGACGAAGTCGCTGGGGAACTGCGCCCTCCACTGGCGCATCAGCTCCTCGTTGCGCTCGGCGATGGCGAGCCGACGCTGCGCCAGGCGGTGGCGGCGACGATCCTCATCGTCGACGAGGCACGGCGGTGGCGCGAGGAACTCGGCCTCCTCCAGCGACCCCACATCCAGGAAGTTGAGGTCGCGGCGCGACCGCAGAAATCGCCACGCGACCGTGTTGTACGCTCGCCGCCAGCTCCGACGCGTCGTACGTGCCGAGGGTGAGGCGGAAGCCACCGGAGCAGCTCTCTGCATAGAACCTGCCGAGGCGGAAGCCACCGGCGCACCCCAAAATATGTTTTTCAGAAACCGGGACTAACGGGAGGGTGTGGAGGTGCGTGGGAAGCCAAAAAACGTAGAAAGCTTTGTGTCCCGATTGGTAATACCAATCAGGACTAAAGGGTGGACCTTTAGTCTCGGTTGGTAAAGCCCCTTTAGTCTCGGTTGGTAGACTAAATGTTTCAAACGAACCAGGACTAAAGGTTGGGTTGTTTAAATCGAAACTAATACCTCCCATTATTCTCGGTTTCTATTTAAACCGGAACTAAAGCTCCCATAGGTGCTGGACGAAAGCCCTATTTTCTACTAGTGTGATATTTTCGTCAAGCAGTGTCGAGAGATGTTATCGCCTTCCAAGCCAGCAGAAAATCTTGGACTTCAGAGAGAAGCACCACTCCTCCAAACCTTAGTAACATCTCCTGGTGTCGGTGCCTTGGTAGGTAACATCCCTCCACCGATACGAGACTAATCGGTCTTCAAACGATACGAAACGGAACTACGGAAGAACCACCGTGATATATGATTCTAGGCTTGTTCTTCTTTCGGTTGGTGCTGCAAGTTGCAGCAATGAATTTGGCTCACTTGCAGCATGAATCCACGCACGTACGTACGTGATGGTCCGTAACCCATTCGTCAGTCCATGGAAAGCGAGACCTTAGCGTCCTCTATAACAACCGGCACGGCCACGTGCCCTGGAGGCACACAGCGTGGCACGATTCTCTCAGCTCAAATTAGTCCCTTCGTTTCAGCACCCCAATGACCCAAACTGCATGCAAAATTGGAAGGTATTGGGAAGGTCTGTAGTCACCGCAGCAACAGGTACGTGCCATGATCGTCTGCATGTATTGCTGAATGACCAGGCCGTAGTTGTCGCCGCAATGGGATCGTGAAAGCAGATTGATTCCGGTCAAAAGGCAGATTCTGTTGAACAAGTTAGGTTATGAAAGCAAGTGTTTGCAAGAAAATGAAGGAGATGGTTTCCCCGTGATTTCAGGGTAGTGAGCGGGCGACCTGGAGGCTGGAGCCGAAATAATCCAACAGCTGCATAGCCGGGGGAGTTAGTATTGGCTCTACTTACGTTTGCCTTTTGATTTTCTTTTCTTTGAAATGAAGAATATCCACCTCCTGCGCATCGATCGATGCATATAGTATTTTATTAGCTTTTAAAAAATTCATGTTTTATAAAATATTATATTACAAGTCGTATATGATTGATACATGGGTTAACCATCTAAAACGTACAAAAGATATGAAGTGGCTCTGCCTCAACATATTATCTTAATATTAAAATGCCAGCTGCACTAGTTGTACTTTACAACCATCTTCAGCGGGTTGCACCTAATTGCACCTAGTAGCCAAATCATAGTGCTTCTCTATTGCTTGTGGGTTAGAAAACCACATATTGCTTGTGGGTTAGAAAATCACATATAGGTCCGGTGAGTAGCCAAGGGATTTACATATAAGTTGAATTTACATTGTTAAATATATAATCATTTTGTCACAATATTCTTGAGCTTCTTGGTTGATTGTAGGTAAGATCACATAAAGATTCAATGAGCAGTCAACGAAGTTACCTGCATAAAATAAGTTGATTTTGCATTGTTAAATATATAATCATTTTATATGTTTCATCTGGCTCAAAGTAAAGCATAGGAACAAACTCAAATTTACACTTTATCATTTTTCCTAGCTTACGCTAACCAATTTTCAAACAAATTTATGAGACTGCTAGGGGAGTAATATTGAAGCCATATTGACAATGCACCGTACAATATTTCCAATTGGACAAGATATAAATAAATGTTGTTTTGAGTCATCTTGTGCACAAAACAACATTTTTACTACCTTGCCAATGTTTGCTAACTATCTTTATTGAGTAGCACTTTACGATATAAGAACCACATGAAGATACTAATTTTTTAGTGGAACTTTTATTTTGTACATGCATTTGCCCAAAAATCTAGTGTGGTCATTCGTGTAAGCTGCATACAAGGATTTGACCGTGAAAGAAAAAGATGTTGTTAACTTCCAAACAGAAGCATCTGGTTGCATGGATGGATTAACAGCCGTCAAACGGTGGACCGAATGAAGCCATCTCTCTCTATGTTCCGCGCTAAAGCTCGCCTAAAGCCTATGCTCAGAGGAACTTGTGACATAACATTAGCAAGAAACACACTTTTTGTCAAGCTAAAGGATTGTCACCCCTACCACGTGTCATCCCAAAAACGAGTGCCCTCACCATTCCCAACTTTGAAGGATCCTCTTTCGAAGAACTCGCCTTTGACTTTTATAATACATTAGTTGAGACGACGTCTTAGAGTGGAGATATTTATTTTGTACACGCACCTCATTTAATTAAGAGTTAAAAACACTTGGTTAATAGACAGTCTCGTGAAAGTTAATCATAAGACCTGACAGATAATTGTTCGAAGATACATGATACAAGCTTCATTTTTTAGCTTTTTCAAAATTATAGTATTATATGCGTATTTGAGAATCGAAATCCCTCCCTCAACCAGATGAAGTATGACAATTATAGTAACCAACACAAACATGTCTTGTGATTGGTTTCAACTGTTAACTGTGTCAGGTCTGTCCGCATTATGCTACCTCACCCCCTGCAGATTTAATGAACCCCATCGGTCAGTAGTGACAGCTCAAATGGTGCAGAGAGCTCAGCTGCTGCATCGTTGATTATTCCAGAGCGTAATCTCACTCTCGCAGATTCCACAGCTTCATCATAATACGCTAGCTCCTGCCTTCTAGTTTTCTGCAACTTGACTAGTAGAGTACAAGATGTGCACGAAGCACGACGGATAACAGCACGCCGTAGCAGGTACGGCACATCGGCGGCCGGATGCATTCGTCTGGCACCAAGCGAGCCGGTGAGAAGTAGAGTAGAAAACAAACTGCGGCGAAGTGGATCGACGGATCGATCCGGGACTGCAGAGATCGAGGGAACGTACCTGCCGGCATGGTTGTCCGAATAAACTAGCATGATGAACAAGTGATCACATGACACTGTCTATTGACATACATGCCTCGGAGCTATCTACTAGCATTGATACTGTCATGCCGGATTGGATCATTGGATATCTGGATGCCGCCTGCGGTGGTCAAAAGGACTCAGTCTGATTAAGCAATTAAGCTGCGAAGCATGAGTGCATGTTCTGTTGTCTGCCGATTAATCAACGGGGATTTGGTGGAAGCAACAGTTTGCTAGCCATGTGTACGTAGTACAATACAACGGAGCTGCAGTGAAGTTCAGCAGCAGGACCACGCGCACGCACCGAAATATTCAGAGATGCACGCACTGGCATTGAACTGAATTAAGCGGCGTGTACTTCACTGCCCGACCGAGCGAGCGGCCACCGCTGATCTGATCGTGTGCTCATGCCAGTTGCGGTGGGTGAGGATCGTGTGGCCATGTGACCACTCTAGCTAGCTGGACGAGCACACGCGCCGACGCTGTGAACGCCAATCGATCCAACCGCCGACACTGCTCGTGATATTGTTTTTTAGGACGCAAACGCGGTTTAAATATGCGGTAGGTTTGCGTCTCCGTGGACGCTGCACGGTCGCGCCGAGCGTCCTCTTTTTCTTACCCGGTCTCGCACATCAGGGAAAGCGAAATCGACCGCGCGGATTTGCTTCTTTTTCCCCTTCTTTGCTACCCTAGTGCGACGCCACCACCCCAACCACACCCTCCGTCCCGCCGCATCGCAACAGTACACACCGTCTGCTCGGTCCTCGTCGCGCCGGAGAACATGATCTCAGGGTAGGTTTTGGCGCACACTTGTCGCCTGTTTGGGGGCCAAACATCTGCCGGTTGCACCGCCCGGCCTCGCCGTCCACGACCTATTCGGTCAATTGCGTTAGTAGGTTTGTTACTCGTCTTTTGGGCGCTATTGTGCGCGGCCATTGATCCGCAGTTGCTACCCACGCAGTAGTTAGGCCTACGTAGTAGTTGGTCAGTTTTGATTGAAATGATAGTACTACCTCCATACCATACCGGATTAATGGGCAATTACGTATTTCGAGAAACAAGTTTGACTACTAATTTAGTCAATAAAATATAAGATATATATTACAAAAGTTATATTATTGAAAACATGTTTTTAATACGAATCCAACGGTATAATTTTTGTGGCATATATCTTATGTTTTGTTGACCAAATTCATAGTTAAACTTGTTTCTCGAAATACGTAATTGCCCATTAATTCGGTATGGAGGTAGTAGATAAGCACTGTCTCATATAACTCCGTAGCAATCAAAGCAGCATGCATGTCTCCCATCTAGAAAAGCATGCATGTCTCACGGTAGGAAAGGATCAAGGGATTTCTATTTTCGTGCCCTTGGGTCCTTAGTTGTGCTCAGTTTTCTCCAGCTCTTTAGTTTTTCCTCAGTTTTACCCAAACGTTTATCTGAAACCATCACACGTGATGTAACGGCCGGTTGCCCGACGGTTGACCGTTATCTTCTGACTAGTGGGGCCACGTAGAGCCTGCAAAGACACGTCAGACCATCCATCTTTGTTTGACCGTAAGCATCGCTGTATCCCGACCAAAACGCGAACGAGTGGGGCTTCGGTATATCAAATGACAAGTGGGGCCATGACGCTGATACAAGGGGCAATACACGGGTAGGATTAGATTTTTAAACGGAGCTCTACAGCGATGGCACGGAGGAGGTGGCATGCGGGGTGCCGAGATGAGATCGACGTCCACAAAGAACTGCATGAGGCGAGACCAGACGCATTAGATAGATATGAACTAGACGCGTTTAACCATGCAAAGAAGAGAAGAAATGGTCGACGACATCGACGACCACCTCAAAACTTTGACTGACCGTGTCGGACACGAACGCGAGCAATGTAGATAAAACTAGTGTCTCTCCTTTCTGGCATGTATAGGTGGGTGCTAGGAGAGTGTGGTGGCGAAGGGAAAGACCTCGCGGCGGTCTGTGGCGTCCAGCATAGCGGGTCGGCGTGGCCGTGCCCACAGCGGCGTGCATGCATGTTCGGCATTGGCATCAGCATGTACGTTTGGCATTGGCCTCGGCGGTATCTCTGGTGTGTCAGTGATCGAATGAGGGGACGGGATTGAGGGTGCATCCCGACGTTGACCTAGCAGTGGCGGCGAGCATAGCCGTTCTGACCATGCCGATATCGGCATCGGCATCGTTTGGAGGCTGTGGTGCTCGAATCAAGTTGGGATTTGTTTCTTGTAGGCCAAAATGAATTTGAAACAAGTTTCATGTTGAAGGTTAGGTAACGAAAGTTTATAACTATCCCAAAATTATACTAGCGCCATGGTGAGGTTCTTTTTGATAGAGCTATACGGTTGGGCAAACTTTTTGACACTTTTTAGATAGGGTTCCTTGTTGTTACACGTATGGCATCATGTATGGAAAATTTGGGGTCATTTGGAGATGTTCGAAAAAATCACTTTGCTTAAGCGCATGCCGTTTCGTCTCGCTGAAACCAGCTTTTCTAACAAGGTGATTTTTTCTACCTTCTCTAAATAACCTCAAATTTCATACAGCTGATCTTCTATACATAGATAGATAGATTGTTTCGTTTTTACATTTTTCGAACTTTTTATTTCCCTTTATAATACCCAATTGATTTTCAGGTCAAAACCTCGAAAAACAGCATCATGTATGGCATCATTTTCACCCTAAATTTCAAATTTTCTGAAACTTTCCCTTTTAGATATTCCTTGTTGTTATAGGTATGCCATCATGTATGCCAAACTTGGTTAGGTCTCACTGAAACCAGCTTTTGTAACAAATTAGGTTTTTTCTGCCTTCTCTAAATGACCTCAAAAATCATACGTGATAGGTTTATCATTCTATACAAAGATAGATGGTTTATCATTTTTTGCGTGAAAAGTAATGGCTACAACAAATTGTTGATGGTTTATCATTTTTTGCGTGAAAAGTAATGGCAACAACAAATCGGTGATGGTTTACCATTTTTTGTTGCGTGAAAAGTAATGGCTACAACAAATTGTTGATGGTTTATCATTTTTTGCGTGAAAAGTAATGGCAACAACAAATCGGTGATGGTTTATCTTTTTTTGCGTGAAAAGTAATGGCAACAACAAATCGGTGATGGTTTATCTTTTTTGCGTGAAAAGTAATTGCTACAACAAATTGTTGATGGTTTATCATTTTTTTGCGTGAAAAGTAATGGTAACAACAAATCGGTGATGGTTTATCATTTTTTGCGTGAAAATAACGCCTAAAAGAGTTTATAATTTTTAGCGCGTGAAAAATAATACAGAAAACCGCCCTTCAGCATACTTAGAGGGTGGAAGCTAATTAAGCCAACGAGAGAGAGGGGTTATCTGCCGTTCCCTATATCATACGATCAACGGTCGGCGGGCACGATCCGCGTGACATGGGCTAGACCAATCAGGGCGATGTTGCACGTCTGCGAGAATTTGTGAAGAGAGAGGGCAAAACTGAGTACTATCAAGAAACCAAGGGCACCTGAGTAGTAAATAGACTAAGGGATTCAAATATGAGATTTAAAATCCTTTAAAAAATGGAAAATTCCTGTTTTGTACAATGAAACCCATCTTGGCCTACCTCAAACTATTTGCAATACCAATATACATCAGTGTGAGAATTGTGGCCTCATTTAGACAAAGTATGATTTGGGGGAAGCTGTTTTGGGAAGGGCTTATTGTGGAAAACCATGCACCTTCATAGCTACTAGGTGATTTGAGAAGTGGCAATTTGTGGTAAAACTTGATTTATCTATGATTTATCTATGATTTGAGAAGTGGCAATTTGTGGTAAAGACTCCATGAGTAAGTGCCACTCTTTTTCGGAATTTTTTGCACATTAAATGACTCATTTAACTAGTTAATCTCATTTGTTGACTCTCTGTTGACCAGCCACTTGAGGGTAAAACTGTTGGAGATATGCCCAAGAGGCAATAATAAATGGTTATTATATATCTTTGTGTTTATGATAATGTTTACATACCATGCTATAATTGTATTAACCGAAACATTGATACATGTGTGATATGTAGACAAACAAGAAGTCCCTAGTATGCCTCTTAAACTAGCTTGTTGATTAATGGATGATTAGTTTCATAATCATGAACATTGGATGTTATTAATAACAAGGTTATGTCATTGTATGAATGATGTAATGGACACACCCAATTAAGCGTAGCATAAGATCTCGTCATTAAGTTATTTGCTATAAGCTTTCGATACATAGTTACCTAGTCCTTATGACCATGAGATCATGTAAATCACTTATACCGGAAAGGTACTTTGATTACACCAAACACCACTGCGTAAATGGGTGGCTATAAAGGTGGGATTAAGTATCCGGAAAGTATGAGTTGAGGCATATGGATCAACAGTGGGATTTGTCCATCCTGATGACGGATAGATATACTCTGGGCCCTCTCGGTGGAATGTCGTCTAATGTCTTGCAAGCATATGAATAAGTTCATAAGAGACCACATACCACGGTACGAGTAAAGAGTACTTGTCAGGAGACGAGGTTGAACAAGGTATAGAGTGATACCGAAGATCAAACCTCGGACAAGTAAAATATCGCGAGACAAAGGGAATTGGTATTGTATGTGAATGGTTCATTCGATCACTAAAGTCATCGTTGAATATGTGGGAGCCATTATGGATCTCCAGATCCCGCTATTGGTTATTGGTCGGAGTGAGTACTCAACCATGTCCGCATAGTTCACGAACCGTAGGGTGACACACTTAAAGTTGGATGTTGAAATGGTAGTACTTGAATATGGAATGGAGTTCGAATATTTGTTCGGAGTCCCGGATGAGATCCCGGACATCACGAGGAGTTCCGGAATGGTCCGGAGAATAAGATTCATATATAGGAAGTCATATTCCAAGTTTGGAAATGATCCGGTGCATTTATGGCAGGTTCTAGAAGGTTCTAGAAAAGTCCGGAAGAAATCACCATGGAAAGTAGAGTCCCGGAGGGACTCCACCTTGCATGACCAGCCAACCCTAAAGGGGAGGAGTCCATGGTGGACTCCCCTAGGGTGGCCGGCCAAACCCCCTCATGGAAAGGGGGAATCCCACCCCAAGTGGGATTCCCACCTTGGGTAGGTTTTCCCACATATGGGAGGTTTTAGTGTTGGGGTCTTATTCGAAGACTTGGACTAGAACTCTTGGTGCTTCCACCTATATAATGAGGAGGAGAGGGAGGGGGCAGCCACTTTTGGCTCAGCCTTGGCCGCACCCCTTAGAGGGCCGGCGCCCAACCCCCCTCTCTCCCCAAACCCTAGCGGTCTCTCTCCTCCACCACATCCCGCACGCTTTAGCGAAGCTCCGCCGGATTTCTCCACCACCACCGACACCACGCCGTCGTGCTGTCGGATTCAAGAGGAGCTACTACTTCCGCTGCCCGCTGGAACAGGGAGGTGGACGTCGTCTTCATCAACAACCGAACGTGTGACCGAGTACGGAGGTGCTGCCCGTTCGAACCGATCGTGATCAAGATCTTCTACGCGCTTTTGCAAGCGGCAAGTGATCGTCTACCGCAGCAATAAGAGCCTACTCTTATAGGCTTTGGAATCTCTTCAAGGGTTAGTCTTGATCATCCCCTCGTTGCTACCGTCTTCTAGATTGCATCTTGGCTTGGATTGCGTGTTCGCGATAGGAAAATTTTTGTTTTCTATGCTACGTTATCCTACAGTGGTATCGAGCCGTGTCTATGCATAGATGGTTGCACGAGTAGAACACAATGATTTGTGGGCGTTGATACTCTTGTTATCTTTAGTTGAGTACTTTGCATCTTTGTGGCATAGTGGGATGAAGCGGCTCGGGCTAACTTTACATGACCGCGTTCATGAGATTTGCTCCACGCTCGACATGCAACTTGTATTGCATAAGTGGCTTTGCGGGTGTCTGTCTCTCCTACTATAGTGAAGATTCAAGTTATTCTTCTATTGACAACACTAGTATCACCGTTGTGGTTCATGTTCGTAGGTAGATTGGATCTTACTCGAAAACCCTAAACCACGTAAAATATGCAAACCAAATTAGAGAACGTCTAACTTGTTTTTGCAGGGTTTGGTGATGTGATATGGCCATAATGTGATGATGACTATGTATGAGATGATCATTATTGTATTGTGGCAACCGGCAGGAGCCTTATGGTTGTCTTTAATTTTCATGTTGAGTAGTATTTCAAAGTAGTTGTAATAGTTGCTACATGAGGTGAACAACCATGAAGCCGGCGCCATGAACTTTGACGCTACGCCCGAAGATGATGGAGATCATGTCCGTGCTTTGGAGATGAAGATCAAAGGCGCAAAGACAAAAGGGCCATATCATATCACATATGAATTGCATGTGATGTTAATCCTTTATGCATCTTATTTTGCTTAGATCGCGACGGTAGCATTATAAGATGATCCCTCACATTAATATCAAGATAATAAAGTGTTCTTCCCTCGTATGCACCGTTGCATTGTTCGACGTTTTGAAGCATCTCGTGATGATCGGGTGTGATAAACTCGACATACAACGGGTGTAAGCCATGTTGCACACGCGGAATACTTGGGTTTGCTTGACGAGCCTAGCATGTACAGACATGGCCTCGGGACAACGGAAACCGAAAGGTTGAACACGAGTCATATGGATGATATGATCAACATGTTGATGTTCACCATTGAAGCTACATCATCTCACGTGATGATCGGTTTTGATGTAGTGGATTTGGATCGTGTACCACTTAACAACTATGAGGGATGTTGTATTAAGTGGGAGTTCATTAGTAATTAGATTAAAACATGAACTAATTATCATAAACATAGTCTGAGTAGTATTTTGAATTAATTTTGTAGTATTGGCATCCGTTTACTACTATGCGCTAGTCTTGTTATTGAGATAGAAATACTGTTAAAATCTGATAAGAAACTTTACGGATTAGTACCGTATTGTTAAAGAATCAAGAATTGATTAAGTCTTATTGCAAACTTTTAGTGAAACTCACTTTATTGATTCAGAGAGCTATGGTTTCAATTAGTACCTAAAGTTATCTTGTCTCCGTGAAACTTGAAGTTCAAATCTGTTTGAAAAGTAAGGAGCTGAAAATTTAGTTTTCAGAAATAATCAAGGTATGAGATATATGTGATATCTAAGACCTTATTGCAAGATGATAGAATATAATTTGGTGAGACTACATAAACTCATAAGTTTTATGGGAATGTATGAAGGTTGAAGACGCCAGGCGTCACAATCCTCCAACTATTGGAGCACTAACGATATTCGCATATCCATGAAGTTATCATCCTTAGTATGCACCGTTGCTAAGACTCGTCGTATCGAAGCATCACGTGATGATCGGGTGTTATAGATTCTACGTGTGCTTACAATGGGTGCAAGCCAGATTTGCACATACAAATACTAAGGTTAAACTTTATGAGCCTAGCATGTACAGACATGGTCTCAAAAAGTTGTCATGAATTGATGGATAAAATTATGAGTGAAATTGTTCATCATAGTTACTAATAAGTGAAATCTAGAACACTTGTCATATGATGAACAACTTCAAAGTAAAAACCTCAAGGTTATTGGTATTTGACCAACAAACCTAGAAGTTATTGATGTTGAAGTGTTTTTCTGAATAATGAGGAAAGCTAAAAGAGAAACAAAAGATATTTTGGCAGAAATAAAGAAAAGACTAGAAAGTCTAGCTCAGGTGTATATAAATGATATACATGTTATGGATGTATTCCTAGTTTAGTCACACAATGAAATTCTTGGGTATTAGTGCTATATTGGTTGGTATGAAGTGTCATACAAAACAACACAATACAAGAATACAATGGCCTAAGTGACTGACAAGGAATATGATAGGTATGCACGTCTGGAACAAAAATAAAGTGTTATTATGTTCATCGTTGGCATTCTATCTAGCCCTTAGAATTTATAATAAAGAACTTAATAATTGTTATTTTGCTCTGGTCAAATAAAAACAATGAGTTGTTCAAATTATGACATTACTCCATGTATGATGGATAAGTTATTATAAATCTTAATGGTGAAACACACATACATAACACTGACGCTAAAATGCCATAAGGCAAATGATTTGAATTCCACTTATTTGTGGAACCGCCATTTAGGTCATGTTAGAAAGGAACGCATGAAGGAACTCCATGCAAATGGATTTTTGGAGTCATTTGATTTTTGAATCGTTTGGCGTTTGCAAATCTTTTCTAAAGAGAATGACTAAAATACCGTTCATAGGCCAAGAGTTGAAACGGGCAACTAACTTAGTGGAAATATACATGATGATGTATGTAGTTCACTGGGCATAGTTGTGTGCGGGAGATTCTTCTACTTCATGAAAACTTCCAACAATGAATTGAGTATAAATGTGGATATATTCAATAAGAAAGAAGTTTGAAACATTTGAATAGATTCAAATAAATTTCAGCATGAAGTGGAAATCATCGTAATAGAAAAGTCAAATATCTATGATTGGATCATGGTAGAAATATTTGAATTACGAGTTTTAGCGAACATCTAAGAGAGTTATGAAATTGTTCTACAACTCACATTTCTTGGAGTATCATAATGATGATATAGTATCCAAGATATGTATCCAAACCTTGTTGGATTAATGATGAGATAAAATATTATGATGCCATTATATTTTTGTGGATTATGCTTTAGTGACTACCGCTTTTACACTGAATAGAGCATCATCATGATCCGTTGAAATGACACCATACGAGTTATGGTATGGGTATAAACCCTAATAGTCTTTCTTTAAATTTTGGTCTAAGAGTTTACAACCAAAATCGGATGAATGTCTTTGTTGGTTATCCCAGAGAATTAATTGGGAATTCTTCCCACGAGACAAAGACAAAAGTGTTTGTCAATGTTTCTTATTTCCGAGAAATTGTTTCTAGTGAAGTATTTGAGTGGGAGGACAATATAATTTGATAAGGTTTATGAACCTGAGCATAATGATCAGAGTAGCGCAACATCGGAATTTGTTTCGGAAGCGGCCACGACGATCATGGCTCCCATGACTACAAAGTGTTTTAGCCATGGAGATCGAAGTACATATTGAACCTTGTAGGTATGGTTTACTTTGTGATCAAATAAATGATTTGTGAACAAAGGATTGATTTTGAATAATGATAAACCAACTACAAACAAAGAAGTTATGATGGGCCCTGACTCCGTTAAAATGGCTATACGTCATGAAATCCAAGATAGATGAATACTTTTTGAAAGTAAATGGATCTATAAATTTGATGAACTTGGATGGAATATCCTTGAATAAGCTCGACTTGTCGAAAAGTTGTTTACAACAAAGTTCAAAGAGTTGACTACGATAAGATTAGATCTTCCGTAGTAATGCTTATAGTCTATGTGGATTATTCTAGTAATCGCTACATATTTCTTTCATGAGATATGATAGTAGGATGGCAAAATACATTGCTTAACAGAAGTATGTATTAAAGGTGTATACAAGATACAACCAAGAGTTTTGCTGGTCCGTGGAATACTAGATAGGTATACGAACTTCAATTGGATGAAGTAAGTATCACGGAGTTAGAATCTTCACCAGATGAAATAGTCAAAGAGTTTTTGATTTCATCAGAGACGATGAAGAGGCTTGCATTTGCAAGAAATTAAGTGGGAGCGCTAAGACACATTTATAATACTTTATGTAGGTGACATATAGTTGGTTATAAATGATGTAATTATATACTTGATTAAAAGGTTTCATTGAGAATTAACTTCAATGAAAGGATATGGACTGAAACAAATTTAGTGTCAAGATCTATGAAGATAGATTGAAACACATAAATAAGTTTAAGTCAAAGTACATATGATGGATATTGAAGTAGTTCAATATAGAAATATTAAGAAAATGTTCTTGTCATGTGAAGGTTTAACAAGACTTGAGTGTATCTGACACTCAATGAGTAAAAACACATGAGTGATTATAGATCACGAATAACATGTACACAATCAGATATCATGTGCTATAAAGTGTTATGAGCATATACCAGAATGATTCATATGATGATCATTGAACGACAGTAAGAATATCCTTAAGTACTTTAGAAGAACTAAGGATATATATATATATATTTTTGTATGAAGAAATGACAAACAAATCGCTGTAAGGTGTTACACCGATATTGGTTTTGTCACATATAAAATATAATTTCAAATCTCAAATTAGACTAAGTGTTGTTTAAAAGGTAGCACAATGAGCTAGAAGTTGTCTATGCTAGATTTAGAAGAGTTCTAAATATTGTGATGGATTCTACAAAAGAAGGCAGAATATGTCATTGTTTTGACAATGACAAAGGATGTTAAGTCAGGAGGTTCTTTGAGAATTTGGTGTAGTTTCGACAAAGTCAGAACTTTGAAGCTATATTGTGTGTGACAATATTAGTGACATATTTCAGACCGCGGAATTAAGGTTCCACCAAACATATATGCCGACTCATTTGGAAAATGAGTGATGCGTTGAGACGCATATGAATTGCAAAATACATACGTTTCTGAGCATGTCAGATCCGTTGACTAAAACCTCTCCCGTGAGCAAAACATGATAAAGCACCGAGAAGGCCAAGGTGTTATATCTTTACATATGTAAACTAGATTATTGACTCTAGTGCAAGTGGGAGACTGTTGGAGATATGCCCAAGAGGCAATAATAAATGGTTATTATATATCTTTGTGTTTATGATAATGTTTACATACCATGCTATAATTGTATTAACCGAAACATTGATACATGTGTGATATGTAGACAAACAAGAAGTCCCTAGTATGCCTCTTAAACTAGCTTGTTGATTAATGGATGATTAGTTTCATAATCATGAACATTGGATGTTATTAATAACAAGGTTATGTCATTGTATGAATGATGTAATGGACACACCCAATTAAGCGTAGCATAAGATCTCGTCATTAAGTTATTTGCTATAAGCTTTCGATACATAGTTACCTAGTCCTTATGACCATGAGATCATGTAAATCACTTATACCGGAAAGGTACTTTGATTACACCAAACACCACTGCGTAAATGGGTGGCTATAAAGGTGGGATTAAGTATCCGGAAAGTATGAGTTGAGGCATATGGATCAACGGTGGGATTTGTCCATCCCGATGACGGATAGATATACTCTGGGCCCTCTCGGTGGAATGTCGTCTAATGTCTTGCAAGCATATGAATAAGTTCATAAGAGACCACATACCACGGTACGAGTAAAGAGTACTTGTCAGGAGACGAGGTTGAACAAGGTATAGAGTGATACAGAAGATCAAACCTCGGACAAGTAAAATATCGCGAGACAAAGGGAATTGGTATTGTATGTGAATGGTTCATTCGATCACTAAAGTCATCGTTGAATATGTGGGAGCCATTATGGATCTCCAGATCCCGCTATTGGTTATTGGTCGGAGTGAGTACTCAACCATGTCCGCATAGTTCACGAACCGTAGGGTGACACACTTAAAGTTGGATGTTGAAATGGTAGTACTTGAATATGGAATGGAGTTCGAATATTTGTTCGGAGTCCCGGATGAGATCCGGACATCACGAGGAGTTCCGGAATGGTCGGAGAATAAGATTCATATATAGGAAGTCATATTCCAAGTTTGGAAATGATCAGGTGCATTTATGGCAGGTTCTAGAAGGTTCTAGAAAAGTCCGGAAGAAATCACCATGGAAAGTAGAGTCCCGGAGGGACTCCACCTTGCATGACCAGCCAACCCTAAAGGGGAGGAGTCCATGGTGGACTCCCCTAGGGTGGCCGGCCAAACCCCCTCATGGAAAGGGGGAATCCCACCCCAAGTGGGATTCCCACCTTGGGTAGGTTTTCCCACATATGGGAGGTTTTAGTGTTGGGGTCTTATTCGAAGACTTGGACTAGAACTCTTGGTGCTTCCACCTATATAATGAGGAGGAGAGGGAGGGGGCAGCCACTTTTTGGCTCAGCCTTGGCCGCACCCCTTAGAGGGCCGGCGCCCCCCCCTCTCCCCAAACCCTAGCGGTCTCTCTCCTCCACCACATCCCGCACGCTTAGCGAAGCTCCGCGGATTTCTCCACCACCACCGACACCACGCCGTCGTGCTGTCGGATTCAAGAGGAGCTACTACTTCCGCTGCCCGCTGGAACGGGAGGTGGACGTCGTCTTCATCAACAACCGAACGTGTGACCGAGTACGGAGGTGCTGCCCGTTCGTGGCGCCGGAACCGATCGTGATCAAGATCTTCTACGCGCTTTTGCAAGCGGCAAGTGATCGTCTACCGCAGCAATAAGAGCCTACTCTTATAGGCTTTGGAATCTCTTCAAGGGTTAGTCTTGATCATCCCCTCGTTGCTACCGTCTTCTAGATTGCATCTTGGCTTGGATTGCGTGTTCGCGATAGGAAAATTTTTGTTTTCTATGCTACGTTATCCTAAAACTGAGTATATTGCACTAGCCAGTATTAGCACTCGAGGGGAAAATTGAGCACACAAAAAATGCTAGTATAAGACTCGAGGGTATACCTGAGTATATCTAAATTTCCAGGGTTAGACTCGAGGACACGTGCAATTGTTGACGCGTAGACGCGGGTCGCGGTGGAGAAGTCGAGACGTGCAATCGTGGACGCGTGTCGCGTTGCAGAAGTCCAAGACGTGCAGACGTGCACCTGTGCACGCGTAGGACGCGGGTCGCATTAACCACCCCTCGCCTTTATAGACGCCTCCTCGCACTCTCTCTGTCACTCTCACTCGCTCACGCATCGCCAACTCTCTCACGTCCCATCATCTTCTCCAAAGCAAAAAACCCTCTCCCTCTCCCTCTTTCTCTTCCTCCGCCGGAGAGATGGACAAGGAGAATGCCAATCCCATCGTCGAGATAGGCTCGAAGTGCGACGCCTCCATCTTCGGCGCCGTCCCCTCTACGGACGTCGCCGCCGCCGCCGCCGTCGCCGGTGCATCGGAGGCCGCCGGTGGCAGTCGATCCCGGCGGGATGGGACCCCTACGACCCCGTGCCGTATGTCCCGCCCCCGAACCCCTACGACACCTCCCTGGAGGACCCATGGAACGAGGTAACTACGGTTTGCTTCCTTTTTGTTCCCCATTCATTTTTGAACCCTATTTTTGCTGGTGTAGATGGATCTGTAGATGGATGAGTATTGGGCTAATATTTGCGCCGATTTTATTCCATTTTGTTTTGATCACTTCTTGATTTCGTTTAAGATTTGGGGTTCGGCTGTTCGGTTAATTTATGCAAGTAATATTGGATCTCAATCAGTTAATTTATGCAAGTAATCATGGGATCTCAATCAGTTATTTTATGCACTAATCAAAAGATATCAACCGTTTAATTTTGCAAATAATCTCGAATGTGTTCAAGTTCAGATCTAGTTCAGATCTAGAATCTGTTTCTTTGCCTATGATGAATGGTTGGGCACAAATTTTTACAGGGAGGGTTCAGCGAACCATTGCTGTGTACAAATCTATTGTGCATGAGCTTTAGTTCGCTAACACCTTCCCTGTAGATATATAATCATGTCCACTCTAACTGAGGCTGACTCTGTTTTTCTTAACTTTATTATCATGTACGTTAGTCATCGTTGCAACTTATTCACTAGTTTCTGTTTGATATGGATCAGATGTCTGGCAGCGACGTCGGCAGCGACGAAGAGGAGGAGGACGTCAAGACTCGCCAGTCCTGCGGAGGCTGCAGGTCGGCCAGTACATCTCCTACTTCGCCAAGGAGGTCTACGGTGCCCCTTCTGCACCGGGAGACTCGGCGCCACGGACTTCAACGCCTCGTCACGCATGCTGAGAACATCAGCAACACCTTCCCCAACGTCGGCACGACGGTGAACGTCCACTCCTTCCGCGCCAAGCACGGGCGCTCGGCATGCACCTCCGCAGCTTGCAGCGGGTGGAGATCTCCGCCGGGCGCATGCCTCCGCTCAAGCCCAAGGCTCCCAAGGGGAGCAAGAGCAACAAGTGGAGGCAGAGCCAGATGGGGTAGGCGGAGTCCTGGACGTGTGCTGCTGCTGCTGCCTCCTAGTTTGTTGTTGGGATCCCTTTGTTGTTAGCTAGGGATCCCTTGTTGTTATGTTAGTATGATGGTGTGTGAAGAACCTGTTACTATGTTGGCTGCTGTGTATGCAACCTATTATCTATCCATATTATCTAGGGATTATCTATCCCTAGTCTACTATATTTTGTTGGCCGTACTTAGTTTTCTTGATTTACTATGACTGTGAATTTATCGTACATTATCCTGGAGATTTGCTTCTAGATTTAACTACATACATATGGACCAGAGGGAGTACTAGATTTGCTGCCATATTGGGCAAACAACGAGGGCCAAAAGGCACAAATAATTGAAGAAAGTCAGAAATGCAAACTTCTCTAGATTTTATACTAATTTGGTGAAAAGGACAGAGAGAAAGAGGGGAAAAAGGTGCACTTAATAATGCCAATTTTGGGCCGAGAGAGACACAGCTCCTGCTCAAGTGCAACCAAACGCTTCTCGTCCTGTCCCACGCGGTCTCTTTCTACCAGCCCACGCGCGGGCCACACGACGGCCCCACACGTGACGAACAGTCAACTAAGCGGGAATCTGCCCCGAGCGCTACTGCGGGTTTCAGACAAACGTTTGGGTAAAACTAAGGAAAAACTAAGGAGCTGGGGAAAACTGAGTACAACTAAGGACCTGAGGGCACGAAAATAGAAATCCCAAGGATCAAAGGACCACCTGCGTTGATAAACAAAATTTCTCGTAGTCGCGCGTTGTTTGAAAGCGACCTCCCGTAATGGATCTAACGGCTGTCGAACCGGCTGATCCGTTCCGCGGGATCAGCTGGCTGATTGCTAGGGTCTGCCATATTTTATCTTCTTCTACTCTTATGGAAAATGCATTTCCACTTTTATTTTTATTTTATTCCCATTTTCATGAGTTTATATGTGATATTTAAGTACATAAATAGTTTTTTTTGTTATGTATGGAATTGTATTTTCATGTATATCATAACTATGGTGAACCAATAGCCATCTAATCGATACTTCATGTGTGTGTTGGGAAAGGGTGGGGGCAACGGCCCCCAACCCTCAACAATATAACCTATTAAAATTGTTTTAAGAAGAAATATCAATAGACGTTTGCACATAATTCTTGACCTCTCCCATGCGGCCAGGCTCGTCCTGTCTTCTCAAAGTTGCGTCTCAGAGTAGATCCGAAAGCCGTGCATCGATGCCCACCATCGCTGTTTGCCACAGCGGCTGGCGCATCGACAGCGCTACTCCAGGCATTGTCTGTCGGTCTACTAAAAGCATGGTGTGGGCCGCTGACGAACCAGATCTCCCGTTTGTATCTTAGCGCCTCCTTTGACATCTACTAGGTAGAAACACCGAAAGGATGAATACAAAGCAATGTTAAAATTTAATAATCAATATTGTTTTTCAGCACGACACAATTAGAATATTTTGTATGAAAGGTAAAATTCGATGCACTGCTACAACTGAATAATTACGTCTCACTTATCTCAATTGCAGTTCTAGTGACTAATTCCGTAGTAACGTGTAAACTAAAATATGGTATTGGGAAGTAGAATTTAAATTTTAAGGCGATCTTAAATTATTTAAAAAACTAACTTGGTTTGAAAATTCCTAGGTAACGTTTAGACATTTTACAGAGGTAAACCCATGGTAATTAAAATAATATTAAGAGTAAGACCTTATCAATTATATCAGAATTCACAAGTTTTGGGTAAAGTAAATATGTATTTCTACATATACTTTTTAATTTTCATTTACATTTTGTTTGGGACAACATCACTCAGTTCTAAAATTTTAATGTGAGGTAGTATGATTTTAGGACGACTTACTTGATTCAACATCATTTATAGTTTTTGTTTTCAATATATTTTGAAGTGGTATCACGACCACTCTACAAGTTAAGGGCATTTTATATTCTTGTACTAAGTGTTCCAATTTTTAGTCATCAATTTCTGTCCACTTTTGGTCATGAATTTGCAGTGTTACGAACAAACTGTAAATTTCATTGTTATATTGAGTGGGTATAACATAGTACGGTCCACCATTTCATGCATGATCAGGAGTTCAAGACATTGACGGGAGATGGAAAATCAGGAAAAAAAAAGGCAAAACATGAAGACTGCCAGACATGGGCTGTGTATCCTCGGGTGTAAAAGCCGAGGAAAGGCCTTCTTCTTGGGCTTGATATTAATCGCGCAAGATCAGCAGTGACAAGTCAAACGCGGCCCGTAGCTCAGCAACAGAACTAAGATCTAAAAATGACAAAAATTTGGAAATGTGGCTGCTGGGATTCGAGCCCAGGTCTCCACGGCCACAACGTGGAATTCTCACCACTAAACTACAGCCACAACTTTTGTCTATTTTAGAAACCTCAAGCTACTTAACAGCATTCGTAATCCCAAATCTTCTGTTGCCACACCGCAGTTATCCCGCTATCAGTTTAGCAGTAGCACCTTCTAAGTTGTGTCATGTAAAGAGAAAAAAGAAGAAGTCTTTCTTTGCATCCATTTGTGCTGGTTGATCAGGAGTTCAGGATCATGCAGACCTAACTAAAGCCGTCGTCACTTGGTGGCCAGGTAGCTCGTCTCCACTGCCCACTACCCATCGTCCTGAAAAAGGAAGACGCACGCAGCATCCAATAGGAGTATTGAGTTTCTTGTCCTCTGAAACGGAGATCATGCACTGTCGTTCTTCCAGTTTCTTATTCTGTGGTTGCCACACCTTGATTTCCTTGCTCTCACTCTCCATCGTGCACACATAAAGATAGTAACCTGAAAACAGCGAGCTCGAAGCTCGAACAGGTCACCATCGCATAAACGAAAAGACTGAAAGCGATGTGATTCTGCTTTGGCCGATGCCGGTGGTGCGCTAAGAAACGAAACACGCGTGTCTCCTCGCCTTCTCGACGAGTCTCTGAAAACAATAACCAGACGCATCAGTGAGCTACCGAATCCCTTACGTATCTCTTTTTCTAATTCATCGCCTACATCCAGAACACGGCCGCATCACTGATGGATCGACAGGTACCGAATCATCTGCTCGCTAGCTTGGTCGGTGTCACCCAAGCTAAACAAAAGCAAATGCTTTTAAAGGAAAAACCTGCGATTCTCGTGGCGTAAGCTGGCCGATCCCCGATCGACGCCGTCCGTCGCTAGCTCCACTAGCAAGAACCAGAGCAATCGCTGTCCAGCCCAGGACGTCGCGTGGGAGAGCACTTCCGGGTGTTCTCTGATGGGAAATGACGAGCAAAGCAGCTATCAGGGCAGGTGAAGCAATAATATTCAGGTTCCGTCATCACACACACACCCAGCCAAACCGTGTCGTGTCATCCTCCAGCGAGCGGATCAGGCCTGCGGCTAACCTCCTCGTCGTGTCCCGTGATCCTCTCTGTATAAATAGAGGAGCTTGGCTTGGCGAAATGGCAATCCACCTGCAGGGTGTTTTCGTGCTTCCGTTGTAATAGCGTCTATCTGCTAGGTACATGTCCAAGTTGGTATTGTTTGGGTGCTTGCTATGTTGTTGTTTCAGCCTCGATCGTACATTCTTTTCTCAAATTGTTTGGACACTGGTATGCTGATGCTAGTCAGTTTAGTTTGCCTCTGTTGTTTCATTGGAGTTTCAGTAGCATGAACCTCTAAAAAGATAAGAAAACAACATGTTCGTTTGTCGAGAACAGTTCTGAAGACAAAAAAACATGCTCAAAGAAATGTTTGAGTATTTAGCAAGAGAAGATTATCAGCAGCTCCCGGTTTAACCAATTCCAATTGTTTTGTTCATTGCTGCGATAAGTTTGCTTTCTTTTACTTTTAAATTTCGGCATAGCATGATCCTCTACGGCCTGGCTAAACTACTTATATCTGTGTGCATAAACTCTGTATTTATGATCATGCTGTCTCAGGCTAGTTGAACGGATGCAAGAAGTATTTCTTATCGTCTCAAGAAACCTGCTAAAAAAACATGTGGGAAAACGTGCTCAATCAAAGTTTTAGCATGTTCTAACATTGCTTTGCTGATGATTTTTTTTCTCCATGGTTGCAGACACTACACTAGCCAACCTGTGAAAATGGAGTCCTACATGAATGGAGCCAAATTTGATTGCTTGCTATTCGGTAGGTCTACCTGCTGACAGTTTCACTGTACTATATTTTCATGAACAGTGAGTTTTGCAGAACAGCTTTCTTTTTATAGAATATTATTTGATTATCTCTACACATGTTCAGACATGGATGATACCCTCTACCCACTGAGCTTAGGAATCAACCTTGCCTGCCGGCAGAACATAATAGGTAAGTAACACTTGCGCAAGTCTTCAGTTTTCACGCTGCAAATTTTGCCATCTCATATAATTTGTATCACCAAATTGCAGACTACATGCTGAACAAGCTAAAGATTGAAGAGAGCCTCGTTCCCAAGATGTGCCTAGATTTGTACAGGGAATATGGAACTACCATGGCCGGTCTGAAGGTATGTCACAGCACTCTGTTATTTTCATAGCCTTCGACTTTCCGTTTATTTTGTTTTTTTTTTGAAACGAGGCAAAAGACTTGCCATTTTCATTAATAAAGAAGAAGTACAGAATTTGGCCAGTTTATTAGCGGAAAACCGGCCGAAAACCGAAACAAGTGCCCCGTCGACCGTCATGGAGCACGACCGCCGCAGGGACACAGAGCCACCCTGGCAACCCACACAAGATACACAGGCCGCCGAAGCGAGAAGTCGTCGCGGTTGACCTTCAACGTCATCGTCATCACTCTTCAGCGACTCCGACTTCACCGAAGAACCAACCACCAAGACCTCGCCGAAGCGGCACCGTGAAGCTCAAGCCGGCCAACGCCAAACAAGCGACTCCTCGTGAAGCAACAGGCAGCTCCGACTCTGATGACGAGCTCTGAAGAGGATAAGCGCAAGACATGCGCCGAGGAAGATCATCGCCAGAGGGCCACCCTGCAGGTCATCGTACGCTGCACAAATGAAAACTCTCGACAAACCATAGCAGCTCCGACTCCACCGCAAGCGAAGCACAAGACGAAGAAGCTCGGACGCTCGCCGAAGCCAAGGTCTTGATGCTACCAAACCATCGCTCAACACCGACATCGTTGCCGCACAAGCCACCACACGGACCTCACACATCGCCGGCCACCCGCCGCGATGTCGTACGAGTCCAGCCTCAGGAAAGCACGCTGGGGAACAAAGTCTTCAAGACGACGCCCCCAAGAGGGAAGCGACGTGGATCGACGCCGTCGTCCGGCCCTGCACAACACGGCCTAGGCTTTCGCCCGAAAACTATGCCCCGGGAGCGGAGGAGGTCGAAGGCTCCATGAAGGCCCCCAAGAGGATAGCGACATCCGCAGCTGCCGCGCCATCAGCTTTCGCTCGGAGCAGCCGAACCTCCGCACTCCCACGTTGCCGAACGGAGATGAGGGAGACCCACAACGCCGCCGGCCTGCGAACCACTGGCACAAGCACCTCCCACGCGGCGACGACGCCACACCACGTAGGACCACCAACCTCACCGCCGGCAGGAACCGACGGGCCAGATCAAACCGAGCCCGCCACAGTCAGATCTGGCACCTCGGGAAGCCGCCGCGACGAGCAACCAGCAGCAACCCGCCGACCACCACCCGCAGAGGAAGAAGCAGGGGAGAGGGGCCGCCACCCCACCCACCCTCGCCGGACTGCAGCAGGGAGCCGCCGCCGTCACCGCCACATCTGGGATGAGCCGGAGCTCCGCCCGCCGCGCGCTGCTTCGGACCACCGGGGGAGCGGAGGGGGGCCGAGATAGGCCGCTGCCACGCCGGCCGAGCCGCCGAGGCCGAGCTAGGCCGCCGCCACGCCGGCGAGCCGCCGAGGCCGAGCCTTCTCCCACCACCGCGGGCTCCCGCCGCAGGCCGAGGCCGTCGCGCGCGAGAGGAGCCCCGCCGCCGCCGTCCTCCAGCGCGGGCTTTGCCCGGTGGACTCCTCCGGCGGCGGAGGGAGGGAGCAGGGGTGGGGGGGGGCCGGCGGCGGCGCGCGCTAGGAATCCCCCGAGCCGCCCAGGGAGGACGACGCGGGGGTCGGGATGTCACAGATTCCTTGTTTTTTCCGTTTATTTTGTTATTATTAAATCCACGTGTGTTCTGTTTCTGAAACAGCTTTTGGGCTACGATTTCGACTGTGATGAATTCCACGCTTGCGTGCACGGTGCATTGCCATACGATAAGCTCAAGCCCGACCCTGTCCTGAGGAACCTACTGCTCTCACTGCCGCAGAGGAAAATAGTAAGCTCATCGTCGAATCCACTCTCTGATATTTCTTGGTGCATCGGCGAGGGGTCAACGACAGTTAATTGTTGCATTTTCTCTGAACACTTAAAAACGCTGCAACCAGTCATGATTCGTGTTGCTCAAGTGCAGATATTCACCAACTCTGACGAAGCTCACGCGGTAACGGTCCTGAAGAAGATGGGGCTGGAGGGGTGCTTCGAGGGAATCATATGCTTCGAGACCCTGAACCAGCCGTCACCTGACAGCCCAACTTCTGACAAGAGGATCCTGTGCAAGCCGTCTCTGGAGTCCATGGAGGCCGTCGTGGAGATCGCCAAACTCGACCCCAAGAAGACGGTAAGCAACTCAACCATGCAAAATTGCAAGCTGTAAGTCAGTATCTGACAGGACTAATTGTTGGGCAGGTGTTCTTCGACGACAGCCCGCGCAACATCGCCTCAGGAAAAGCCGCAGGATTCCACACCGTCATCGTAAGCTCTCACTGCATTATTCCCCACATAATTAGAGTGTTGACAGGACTAATGAGATATACACGCTCTGAAACAATGATGCAGGTAGGGAGCTCGGCGCTGGTTCCAGGGGCGGACGTGGCGCTGGAGAGCATCCACAACATCAGGGAGGCGCTGCCGGAGCTGTGGGAGGCGGCCGGCGATCACGCCGAGGCAGCCGTCGACCTCCGGTCCGCTGTCGTCGCGGAGACCACTGTGCTTGCGTAAACCGTCGGCGCTGCCGGCGACATAATATGTGTCGTCCACCTTATAAATATTAACAGAAAAAAGGGGGAGGCGAGCATCTGAATACAGAAAATAACCACTACGTGCGTGCGTAGGTGTACTCGATCATGATCCAGGATGATGAATGTGTAGTACCTGTTGTATATGTACCTGCGGAATGATGCATTTCGTCCAAAAGAAGATACTGATGTGATCAAAACACCGTAACCTCCATTCCATAATTCTAATTCTGATATAGCTTATATTTAAACTAAACCACGATAAAAAAAATTGTTAAACGGAGGGAGTAATAAGCACCATTGACCGGAAGTTGTTAGGAGTGATGGTGGAAAAGGTGGACTGCTGTTGCTGTGGAAGAAATAGGTAGTACTATCTCTGAATGGAGAAGGAGAGAACTATATTGACGTTTTTATTGGAGCTGGTGTGGATACCATTTGGCGGTTTACACGCTTCTATGGGGAGCCAAAATGGTCTGATAAACACCTTTCATGGCAAAGGATCAGAGATCTGAACGCCAAGTCTACCATGTCGTGGTTAATAATGGGTGATCTGAATGAAGTGTTATATCCTTTTGAAAAAGAGGATGGCAATCCAAGACCGTTTCAATTTATGCAAGCTTTGACGGATGTTTTTACTGATTGCAGCCTGACTGATATTGGATATATAGGTGACAAGTTTTGGCACAGGCGAGGAATCAGAGAAAGACTTGCTTGTGGACTTGCTACTGATAGCTGGCGACATAAATTCCATGATGCGGTGGTTCATAATTTGGATTATGGGAAGTCGGATCATTCGTCCCATCATGGTTTCTTTTGGTGATGATTAGGCCTAGGAGATTAGAAGCCCACAAGTTCTTCGATTCGAAGCCAGATGGTTGAAAGAGGCCAACTTTCAGGAGATTGTGGAGAGGGCCTGGGAAGCATCAATCAATGAAGTTCAAAACAATGGTATGGCGGGAAGGCTGGCTATGGAGCATGATCGGTTGCACCGTTGGGATCGGACTGTGTTGAAAGGTCCAAAAAGAAAGCTTAACAATGCAAAAAAAAAAATTACAAGAACTTACTTAGGGAGATCTAACGGAGGAAAACCTAGCTCGTGAGAAAGTGCTGGCTGTTGAAATCGACAAAATGTTATCGCAAGAAGAGATGCATTGGGCCCAGAGGAGCCGAGTAAATTGGCTCTAATTTAAGGACCGAAATACTAGTTTTTCCATAAATTTGCTTCTGCCAGGCGTGCAAGGAACATGGTAAAAAAGTTGAAGGATGATAATGATAATTGGTTGGAGGGCGTTGATCTGCTCAACCCGATGGTATCTCAGTATTTCACTGGGCTTTTTGCGACGGAGATTGATGAACCTGACCTGGGGATACTGAATGAAGTGACACCTTGTGTAATTAGCGTGATGAATGATGGGCTGATGAAACATACCAGCAGAAGATGTAAAAAAAAGTATCATTTTCTATTGAGGATATGAAGGCGTCGGGCTCGGATGGCTTGCATGCTCTTTTTTAAAAAAATGTAGGCACATCCTTGGAGAGGCTTTGATTGAAGAAGTTCTAGTGGCTAGCAATAATAAGATGATACCTGAAAGTTGCAATGAGACCATTATTATTCTTATACCACAAATAGAGACTCTGGAGCGAATAGCCCAATACAGGCCAATTAGTCTAAGTAATTTTCTTCACAAAATTATCTAAAAATTATAGCCATTCGGTTGAAAGGTATTCTTGATGAAGTGATATCCCAGGTCCAAAGTGCCTTTGTTCCTGTTTGGCTGATCACTGATAACATTTTGTTGGCTTATGAAAGTATGCATACAATCAGGCTTGACATGCACAAAGCTTATGCTCGCGTGGATAGACCTTTTTGGACCATATGCTGCTGCGACTTGGGTTTCATTCTGAGGTGGTGGAACTCTTGATGGCATTGTAAGGTCGGTGAAATACAAAATCCGGTGCAATGATCAAGAGACTGATGAAGTTATTCTGATGAGAGGTCTTTGTCAAGGAGATCTCCTCTCTCCATATTTATTCCTTATTTGTGGAGAAGGATTTTCTATTGTGTTGGCTCATGAAGATGAGGTTTGTGGCATAGAAGGTGTTAGGGTGTGCAGAAATCGCACTGCAATATCACATTTATTATTTGCCGATGATTCTCTTATACATATGAAGGCAAACTTAACTAATGCAACCTCATTGAGACGTGTACTAGTATAATATTGTGCAAGCTCTGGACAAATAGTGAGTAAGGAGAAGTGTGGCATCTTCTTTAGCCCAAATGTTAATGTTGAAGTAAAGGAAGCAATGTGCGAGGAATTAAATATTATGACCGAGGCTATCTATGATAGGTACCTTGGTTTACCTTTTATGTTGGGCTTGGATCGCTCAGATAGTTTTTCTATCTTCTTGAGTGTGTGATTGAGGTACTAAAAGGGTGGAAAGAAAAGTTTCAATCGTTGGAGGAAAGGAGATTTTATTGAAAACAATTATTCAATCTATTCCAATATTTGCAACATGAGATTTCAAAATTCCTAAGCAGTTGTGAAAAGAGATAAATGACGCGATGGCTAGTTTCTGGTGGGGAGGTATGGTAAAAAATAAGATGCACTGATTTACATGGTGGGGGATGTGTATACCGAATAATAGGGGTGGTATGGGCTTTCTTGTGACATCCACTCCTTTAATCTTGCTATGTTAGCTAAACAATGTTGGAGACTTTTGTAGAATCGAGATTCTTTATGTGCGAGAGTACTGAGAGCCAAATATTATCCTCATGGATATCTTTCGAGGGTTGGGCCGAAAAGTGGCTCTTCGTTCACTTGGCAAAGTATTGTAGCTTGTATACAAACTTTCAAGGGTGGTCATATTTGGAGAGTGGGGTCTGTTGTAGATATCGATATTTGGGAGGATCATTGGATCCCCACAAGTCCTACAAGGAAAATTAATGACTCCATATGGTCAATTCTACTAAGAAGATGAACTCCTTATACCTCATTTGAAATCTTGGTACGAGCCTCTGATGCGGTCTCTCTTTTTTCAAGCGGATGTGGGAAGGATTTTGAGAATTCCTTTGACTGAGTATCTTACAGAAGATTTTGTGGCATGGCACAAAACGAAACTTACTCCTTTTCTGTCCATTAAGCTTATTATGTTGAATGGGATCAACAGTTTTGTTCCAGAATATGTAGAATATATGTACATGGATCATCATGTATTAACCCTGTTTGGGATCAACTTTGGCAGCTACAAGTTCTAATTAATATTAAAAATATTGCATTAAAGGCATTACATGAATCGATACCCGGGATGGCTGTGTTGGCATATCGCCACATCAAGGTAAATCATCAATGTCTTATATGCCATTTGGGGTCTGAAGACATCGAACATCTCTTGTTCTTGTGTGTTAGAGCAAGAGAAGGTTGGGCCGAATTAGGCCTTTCAGAGATTGTTGATGAAGCATTGATAATGGATAGATCGGTTTCAATGATTCTTGAACACCTTCTCCAATGTGAGAAGACGAAATCTCCAATCATTACCATGTTGGGTTTAAAAGAAACTATAGTGGTCGGCTATTGGTACATATGGTGGCAAAGATGGGGGAAAGTTAAAGTTATCTTTTTGGCTTAACCAATTAGCTCAGCTTTCACTATACATGTTTTAGCTGCAAACTATGGAGTTGCAAAACAATCTCCAAAGCCTAAGAATATGTCTTATTCAAAGCCTAGCCTTGGTTCTTACAAACTGAATGATGGCTCATATCAAAGAATGATGCCTCATATCAAAATGATGGTTATGTTGCTTTTGGTGTTGCTCTTCGCAATCACTAGGGAGAAGCAATAGCAGGGTGAGCTAGTACTATGGACAATCTGCTAAGTTGCAAGTGTTGCAACTGTTGAGTCTTTGGCTCTTCTTAGAGGATTGGATATGATCAAAGATCTGGGTTGTTCACCAACCATGATTGAATCAGACTCATTGAAGCTTATCCAAGCATGCAATTGTATCATTGAAATTTGGTACCCATGTTCAGCTATTCTGGCATAGTGCTTTCTGAAGGCTGGCACGATTAAGGACATTTTGTTGTAGCATTATCCGAGGGATGCTAATAAAGTGGTGCATAATCTTGCAGGAAATGCTTATAGCTCGAAACACTTTTTAGTTTGGGATGGAGATCCGCCATATTGTATTCTAGTTGACGTAATAAACGATGTAAAGTTATTGTCTGGTTAATAAAACGCCACTAGGCATTCCTTCAAAGAAAACAAGGCTTGACTCTTTGGTCATGTTAACCACATGGACGACGGAGAGGAATGGAATAGTTTTTAAGAATACAAGCAAGGCAACCAAAATCATCATCGATCAAATTAAGGTTGAGGCAATACAATGGTCCATCGCTAGTGCGAGTCGCTTTAGAGTGAAGGAATCTCAGCGATGATATTTGGGTTGCGTGGTTTCAGTTTTTATGGGTTATAGTTTGGTATCTATCTGAACTAGCCCTCGTTTGGTCATGTTTAGGCATAGTGTGTAGTGTCTGCTATTATTGTGTGGGGTAGTGGTTATGTTGTTGTTTTTTAAGCTTTGTTGGTTATATGTACTGTGGTCTTATTCAACCTTTGTTTTTCTCTTAATATACATCGGCAGCTCTGCATGGTTCAAAAAAATAGGAGTTTCCGCATCTGGAAAGCTCTTAGAAATCACTCGTTTTTTATGTGTATTGGAGATTAACCCGTCCCTAGCGCCGCCCTTCTGTAGCCACACGGGGCCGCTGCTAGGCCCTCCCTCCTATGTCTCATCGTTGCCGGAGGAGCCGCCGCCAAAGCCCAAATACGCTCCAGAGAAGGTGGAGGCATGGTGCTTTCTCCTCTTGGAGGTTGTACGACACGGGCCCATGATCGATTGGAGTGCGAGGCGTCGAGCTTGGGGTTGGCGGGCATAGGCAATGGTTGGAAGTGGGCTTTCAGACGAAGCATGCGGCAGCGAAAATGCGTGGTGAGCGCCACGAAGCACAAGGGAGATTGGTGTTGGCGGCTGGAGTACACACAACAGGCGGGCTGTTCCTAGGCCATTGTGGCCCAGATGCGCCAGTTACTCAGTTAGCATGTTGATGCATGTAAAATGCATAAATGAACTTTCTAGTTTATTGCCACATATTTGCATCATATGTAATGTTATATCCATGTTTTATAATGTGTTTGGGGATTTTCTAATGACCCCCTTATTTTGGTTATAACTCTGAAGAACAATAAATCCCTGTTTTTGTGTATTTTTTTACTTTTAGGGACCTATACATAGTCAAATAGACCTAGGTTTTTTATAGGATTAATATTTCACGAAGACGAACATTCTGGAGTCCTGGAATCTCACGAACGGAGGCCCGAAGGCCAAAAGAGACTAGGTGGCGCGGCCACCACCCATGACCTTGCCACACCACCTCTTTACCTCCTCGAGCGTCCGTAGTCGTCCATCCAAAGCCCTACCTAATTGTCTTGACCTAAAAACGCCTATATAAAGGTCACCTGACGTATGTTGGAAGGGAGGTAGAGTGTAACACAGAAACACCTAAACATAGAGTCAGCATGCCGCCACCGGAGGAAGACTGGAGGGGGGGGACAACTGTCGAAATCGCCTCCGGATGCCTCTATTCCTTCACCAACGCCTCCTCATCAGTCTCCATGATGAGAGGAGGGTAGTCCACCCCATGTGCAATGGTTTTGTGGTGGTAACTTGATCCAATCTCTCTATGTATGATCATTTTTTAAGTCCATATGATGTTCCTTGTATGATTATGGATCCATCTATTAATTCCTATGGTGGATATTGTGTTATGAGATGATATTTGTTATGCACTTATTGTTGTGTTTGAACTTTTATGGTTTGTCATACTTCGGAGATACTTATATGATGCATGTAATGGTTTCTATTCTAAATTCCTTGTTTATCCATGTCATGAGGTGTTTGACATCACCAAATGCAGGTAGATGAGAGAGATGCGGTCTTGCGCACAATAAATAAATCCTTGCATGAGTGTTTAAAGTGTTTACCACTAACTAGTATGATGTATGTAGGTATTGGGTGGCCGAGTGATATATGGCACATGCATTGAGTGACACGATGCATCCCCACATCCTTTATCTGGGGGTAAAAAGGGAGAAATATGATGTGTGGTGTGACAATAACCAAGGTTGTCCTTGCGAGGGTGACAACAATAGCACAAATGTGTATTTCTTTCAACTATGTGTTTTAGGACATGTAGTCTTCATAAAAATTTACCATCAAAGCATGACATTTGTATGTACTTTTATTATCTATAACATGATCACCACCGCAGATGGAGAGAGAGGATTGAGTGAACCCATGAAACCATGTCTATTGTTCCTATAAGAGAAAACTTTTGTCTTGTGCTCTTGCATTGAAGAGGATTGAGACACTTTACACTACTATTTTGTTTCACTTTATTTTCTGTACTAAATCAATTTCCATTGTTTCACTAAATTGTTTAGTGCATAATCAACTAAAACTTATGATACTTTAGTTGTAGAGAATAAATAGCTTTTCCTTCTTGCTCATGTGGATACTGATCCCCTGCTCTTGAGGGTTATCACATACCCGTCCCGATGCGGCAGCTAGGCTGGTGGACAGAGGTCCTCATGTTAGAATATATAGCATAGCCCTTTCGAATAGTTGGCTAGTGCATTAATTCAACATGGTATTAGAGTCAGAAGATCTCAAGTTCAAACGCTGGCTAACACACTATTTAATATAGCAATAGTTGCATCCTCTCTTATCGATCCCACGTCTTGATCTTCCCGTTTTTCCAGCCTAGATGTGAGGTGAGTGTTAAAATATATATCATAACCTTTCCAACACTTCGGGTTTGTGAAATAGTTGGCTAGCTAGTAGATCTAAAGTTCAAATCCCGACTAACACACTATTTAATATGAAAAATAGTTACATCCTCCCACCAATCCCACATCTATGGCCTATGGTCTTTGTGCATTAATTCAATACTCCTTTCATGTCGCTCTCTACCCTCTCCTCCTTCGTCTGCTAGCTCTCTAGCGTGGTGACATGGTCTCCGCTCTTCAGATGCGCGGGAGCAGGCGGGCGGACCAAATCTGGCCTGTTGTGGGACCATATGCGCTCGTGGAGGGGCTGGCGGTGCTATGTCGGGTGATACGTCCCAAACGTATCTATAAATTTTGATGCTCCATGCTTGTTTTGTTACAATTCTTATATGTTTTATGTGCACTTTTCCACACTTTTTACCATTTTCTGGGACTAACCTATTAACGCAGTGCCGCAGTGTCGTTCTGTTTTCTGCTGTTTTTGTGTTTCAGAAAAGTTGTACATGAAAGTTTCTCGGAATTGGACGAAACAAAAGCCCAGTCTTATTTTTCCGGGGCAAAGACGGAGCCAGAAGGACACACGCAGGAGAGCTACCAAGTGGCAGTACATAGGGCAGGCGCGGCCCCACCCTTGGCGCGCCTGGCCCATGTACTGGCGCCTCGTTGTCTCGTTTGCTCCGCCCTTCCGCCTATTTATTCCTCGTATCGGGAAAACCCCAGGGACAAGAGCCTCTATCCACGAAAAGTTCCGACGCTGATGGCGTGTAACTCACACGTTCGTTGGGAACCCCAAGAGGAAGGTATGATGCGCACAGTAGCAAGTTTTCCCTCAGAAAGAAACCAAGGTTTAATCGAACCAGTAGGAGCCAAGAAGCACGTTGAAGGTTGATGGTGGCGAAATGTGATGCGGCGCAACAACAGGGATTCCGGCGCCAACGTGGAACCGGCACAACACAACCCAAGTACTTTGTCCCAACGAAACAGTGAGGTTGTCAATCTCACCGGCTTGCTGTAACAAAGGATTAAGCGTATCGAGTGGAAGATGTTTGCAAAGAAAATAGTAAAACACAATTGCAGTAGATTGTATGCTATGTAAAGAATAGGACCGGGGTCCACAGTTCACTAGAGGTGTCTCTCCCATAAGATAAAAGCATGTTGGGTGAACAAATTACAGTCGGGCAATTGACAAATAGAGAAAGGCATAACAATGCATATACATGATATGATAAATATAGTGAGATTTAATTGGGCATTACGACAAAGTACATAGACCGCCATCCAACTGCATCTATGCCTAAAAAGTCCACCTTCGGGTTATCATCCGAACCCCATTCAGTATTAAGTTGCTAAGCAACAGACAATTGCATTAAGTATGGTGCGTAATGTAATCGACAACTACATCCTTAGACATAGAATCAATGTTTTATCCCTAGTGGCAACAGCACATCACAACCTTAGAACTTTCTGTCACTGTCCCAGGTGTCAATGAAGGCATGAACCCACTATCGAGCATAAATACTCCCTCTTGGAGTTAAGAGCAAAAACTTGGCCAGAGCCTCTACTAATAATGGAGAGCATGCAAGATCATAAACAACACATAAACAATAGATTGATAATCACCATAATCATAGTATTCTCTATCCATCGGATCCCGACAAACACAACATATAGTATTACGGATAGATGATCTTGATCATGTTAGGCAGCTCACAAGATCCAACAGTGAAGCACAACAAGGAGAAGACGACCATCTAGCTACTGCTATGGACCCATGGTCCGGGGGTGGACTACTCACTCATCACTCCGGAGCGACCATGGCGGTGTAGAGTCCTCGGGAGATGAATCCCCTCTCCGGCAGGGTGAGGCGATCTCCTGAATCCCCGAGATGGGATTCGCGGCGGCGGCGTCTCTGGAAGGTTTTCCGTATCGTGGCTCTCGGTACTGGGGTTTCGCGACGGAGGCTTTAAGTAGGCGGAAGGGTAGGTCGGGGGGCCGAGGGCCCACACCATAGGGCGGCGCGGGCCCCCTGCCGCGCGGCCCTATGGTGGCGGCGCCTCGTCGCCCCACTTCGTTATCTCTTCGGTCTTCTGGAAGCTCCGTGCAAAAATAGGACCCTGGCGAAGATTTCGTCCAATTCGAGAATATTTCCTTACTAGGATTTATGAAACCAAAAACAGCAGAAAACAGCGGCTCTTCGGCATCTTGTTAATAGGTTAGTTCCAGAAAATGCATAAATATGACATATAATGTGCATAAAACATGTAGGTATCATCAATAAAGTGGCATGGAACATAAGAAATTATCGATACGTCGGAGACGTATCAGCATCCCCAAGCTTAGTTCTGCTCGTCCCGAGCAGGTAAAACGATAACAAAGATAATTTCGAAGTGACATGCCATCATAATCTTGATCATACTATTTGTAAACATATGTAATGAATGCAGCGATCAAAACAAAGGTAATGACATGAGTAAACAAGTGAATCATATGGCAAAGACTTTTCATGAATAGTACTTCAAGACAAGCATCAATAAGTCTTGCATAAGAGTTAACTCATAAAGCAATAAATCAAAGTAAAGGTGTTGAAGCAACACATAGGAAGATTAAGTTTCAGCGGTTGCTTTCAACTTATAACATGTATATCTCATGGATATTGTCAACATAAAGTAATATAACAAGTGCAATATGCAAGTATGTAGGAATCAATGCACAGTTCACACAAGTGTTTGCTTCTTAAGGTGGAAGGAGATAGGTAAACTGACTCAACAATAAAAGTAAAAGAAAGGTCCTTCAAAGAGGAAAGCATCGATTGCTGTATTTGTGCTAGAGCTTTTATTTTGAAAACATGAAACAATTTTGTCAACGGTAGTAATAAAGCATATGAGTTATGTAAATTATATCTTACAAGTTGCAAGCCTCATGCATAGTATACTAATAGTGCCCGCACCTCGTCCTACTTAGCTTGGACTACCGGATCTTTGCATGCCATGTTTCAACCAAGTGTCACAAAGGGGTACCTCCATGCCGCCTGTACAAAGGTCTAAGGAGAAAGCTCGCATTTTGGATTTCTCGCTTTTGATTATTCTCAACTTAGACATCCATACCGGGACAACATGGACAACAGATAATGGACTCCTCTTAAATGCATAAGCATGTAGCAATGATTATTATTCTCATATGAGATTGAGGATATATGTCCAAACTGAAACTTCCACCATGATTCATGGCTTTAGTTAGCGGCCCAATGTTCTTCTCTAACAATTTTGCATGCTCCAACCACTAAAATGATAGATCCTTCAGACAAGACGGACATGCATAGCAACTCACATGATATTCAACAATAGTTGATGGCGTTCCCCAGAAGCATGGTTATCGCACAACAAGCAACTTAATAAAATATAAAGTGCATAAGTACATATTCAATACTACGATAGTTTTTAAGGCTATTTTGTCCCATGAGCTATATATTGCAAAGGTGAATGATGGAATTTTAAAGGTAGCACTCAAGCAATTTACTTTGGAATGGCGGAGAAATACCATGTAGTAGGTAGGTATGGTGGACACAAATGGCATAGTAGTTGGCTCAAGGATTTTGGATGCATGAGAAGTATTCCCTCTCGATACAAGGTTTAGGCTAGCAAGGTTATTTGAAGCAAACTCAAGGATGAACAGGTGCAGCAAAACTCACATAAAAGACATATTGTAAACATTATAAGACTCTACACCGTCTTCCTTGTTGTTCAAAACTCAATACTAGATATTATCTAGACCTTAGAGAGACCAAATATGCAAATCAAATTTTAGCAAGCTCTATGTATTTCTTCATTAATGGGTGCAAAGCATATGATGCAAGAGCTTAAACATGAGCACAACAATTGCCAAGTATCACATTATCCAAGACATTTTAGAATTACTACATGTAGCATTTTCCAATTCCAATCATATAACAATTTAACGAAGAAGAAACTTCGCCTTGAACATTATGAGTAAAGCCTAAGGACATATGTGTCCATATGCAACAGCGGAGCGTGTCTCTCTCCCACAAAGTGAATGCTAGGATCCATTTTATTCAAACAAAAACAAAAACAAAAACAAACCGACGCTCCAAGTAAAGAACACAAGATGTGATTGAATAAAAATATAGTTTCAGGGGAGGAACCTGATGATGTTGTCGATGAAGAAGGGGATGCCTTGGGCATCCCCAAGCTTAGACGCTTGAGTCTTCTTAAAATATGCAGGGGTGAACCACGGGGTCATCCCCAAGCTTAGAGCTTTCACTCCTCTTGATCATAGTATATCATTCTCCTCTCTTGACCCTTGAAAACTTCTTTCACACCAAACTTCAAGCAAACTCATTAGAGGGTTAGTGCACAATTAATAATTCACACATTCAGAGGTGACACAATCATTATTTACACTTCTGGACATTGCATAAAGCTACTGGACATTAATGGATCAAAGAAATGAATCCAACATAGCAAAAGAGGCAATGCGAAATAAAAGGCAGAATCTGTCAAAAACAGAACAGTCCGTAAAGACGAATTTAAAGCTGGCACCAGACTTGCTCAAATGGAAAAACTCAAAACTAATGAAAGTTGCGTACATATCTGAGGATCACGCTCGTAAATTGGCAGATTTTTTAGAATTTTCTACAGAGAACTGTGCCCAGATTCGTGACAGACAGCAATGCTGTTTCTGCGCAGCGATCCCAAATATAACATCAACTTTGACATAGAAACTTTACTTGGCACAAAAACATGATAAGGAGAGGTTGCTACAGTAGTAAACAACTTCCAAGACTCAACAAAACAAAAAATTGCTGTAGTAAAAACATGGGTTGTCTCCCATAAGCGCTTTTCTTTAACGCCTTTCAGCTAGGCGCAGAAAGTGCAAATCAAGTATTATCGAGAGTAGAAGCATCAACATCATAGCTTGTTCTAATAATAGAATCAAAAGGCAAATTCATTCTCTTTCTAGGGAAGTGTTCCATACCTTTCTTGAGAGGAAATTGATATTTAATATTACCTTCCCTCATATCAATAACAGCACCAACGGTTCGAAGAAAAGGTCTTCCCAACACAATAGGACAAGATGCATTGCATTCGATATCCAAGACAACAAAATCAACGGGGACAAGGTTATTGTTAACCGTAATATGCACATTATCAATCCTCCCCAAAGGTTTCTTTTTAACATTATCGGCAAGATTAACATCCAAATAACAATTCTTCAATGGTGGCAAGTCAAGCATATCATAAATCTTTTTAGGCATAACAGAAATACTTGCACCAAGATCACATAAAGCATTACATTCAAAGTCATTGAATTTCATTTTAATGATGGGCTCCCAACCATCTTCTAACTTTCTAGGAATAGAAGTTTCAAGTTTTAGTTTCTCTTCTCTAGCTTTTATGAGAGCATTTGTAATATGTTTTGTAAAGGCTAAATTTATAGCACTAGCATTAGGACTTTTAGCAAGTTTTTGTAAGAACTTTATAACTTCAGAGATGTGGCAATCATCAAAATCTAAATCATTATGAGCTACAGCAATGGGATCATTGTTCCCAAGGTTGGAAAAAATTTCAGCAGTTTTATCACAAGCAGTTTCAGCAGTTTTAGCAATTTCAGGCAGTTTTGTACGCTTTGCACTAGGAGTAGAAACATTGCCAACACCAATTATTTTATCATTGATAGTAGGAGGTGCAGCAACATGTGAAGAATTAGCATTACTAGTGGTGGTAATAGTCCAAACTTTAGCTACATTATTCTCTTTAGCTAGTTTTTCATTTTCTTCTCTATCCCACCTAGCACGCAATTCAGCCATTAATCTTATATTCTCATTAATTCTAACTTGGATGGCATTTGCTGTAGTAGTAATCTTATTATCAATATCATTATTAGGCATAACTTTCAATTTTAAAAGATTAACATCAGAGGCAAGTCTATCAACTCTAGAAGCAATAGTATCAATTTTATCAAGCTTTTCCTCAACAGATTTGTTAAAAGCAGTTTGTGTACTAATAAATTCTTTAAGCATGGCTTCAAGACCAGGGGGTACACTCCTATTATTATTGTAAGAATTCCCATAAGAATTACCATAACCATTACCATTAGCAGAAGGATATGGCCTATAATTATTACCAGAGTTGTTCCTATAAGCATTGTTGTTGAAATTATTGTTTTTAATGAAATTCACATCAACATTTTCTTCTTGAGCAACCAATGAAGCTAAAGGAACATTATTTGGATCAACATTAGATCTACCATTCACAAGCATAGACATAATCACATCAATCTTATCACTCAAGGAAGAGGTTTCTTCAACAGAATTTACCTTCTTACCTTGTGGAGCTCTTTCCGTGTGCCATTCAGAGTAATTTATCATCATATCATCAAGAAGTTTTGTAGCCGCCCCCAAAGTGATGGACATAAAGGTACCTCCAGCAGCTGAATCCAATAAATTCCGCGAAGAAAAATTTAGTCCTGCATAGAAGGTTTGGATGATCATCCAAGTAGTCAGTCCATGGGTTGGGCAATTCTTTACCAAAGTTTTCATTCTCTCCCATGCTTGAGCAACATGTTCAGTATCTAATTGCTTAAAATTCATTATGCTACTTCTCAAAGATATAATTTTAGCGGGAGGATAATATCTACCAATAAAAGCATCCTTGCATTTAGTCCATGAATCAATACTATTCTTAGGCAAAGATAGCAACCAATATTTAGCTCTTCCTCTTAATGAGAAAGGAAACACTTTCAATTTAATAATATCACCATCTACATCCTTATACTTTTGCATTTCACAAAGTTCAACAAAATTATTGAGATGGGCAGCAGCATCATCAGAACTAACACCAGAAAATTGATCTCTCATGACAAGATTTAGTAAAGCAGGTTTAATTTCAAAGAATTCTGCTGTAGTAGCAGGTGGAGCAATAGGTGTGCATAGGAAATCATTATTATTTGCATTTGTGAAGTCACACAACTTAGTATTTTCAGGAGTATTCATTTTAGCAACGGTAAATAAAACAAACTAGATAAAGTAAATGCAAGTAACTAATTTTTGTGTGTTTCGATATAGAGAGAAAGACAGTAAATAAAGTAAAACTAGCAACTAATTTTTTTGTATTTTTTAGGTGCAGCAAACAAAGTAGTAAATAAAATAAAGCAAGACAAAAACAAAGTAAAGGGATTGAGAAGTGGAGACTCCCCTTGCAGCGTGTCTTGATCTCCCCGGCAACGGCGCCAGAAAAAGAGCTTGATGGCGTGTAACTCACACGTTCGTTGGGAACCCCAAGAGGAAGGTATGATGCGCACGGTAGCAAGTTTTCCCTCAGAAAGAAACCAAGGTTTAATCGAACCAGTAGGAGCCAAGAAGCACGTTGAAGGTTGATGGTGGCGAAATGTGATGCGGCGCAACAACAGGGATTCCGGCGCCAACGTGGAACCTGCACAACACAACCCAAGTACTTTGTCCCAACGAAATAGTGAGGTTGTCAATCTCACCGGCTTGCTGTAACAAAGGATTAAGCGTATCGAGTGGAAGATGTTTGCAAAGAAAATAGTAAAACACAATTGCAGTAGATTGTATGCTATGTAAAGAATAGGACCGGGGTCCACAGTTCACTAGAGGTGTCTCTCCCATAAGATAAAAGCATGTTGGGTGAACAAATTACAGTCGGGCAATTGACAAATAGAGAAAGGCATAACAATGCATATACATGATATGATAAATATAGTGAGATTTAATTGGGCATTACGACAAAGTACATAGACCGCCATCCAATGCATCTATGCCTAAAAAGTCCACCTTCAGGTTATCATCCGAACCCCATTCAGTATTAAGTTGCTAAGCAACAGACAATTGCATTAAGTATGGTGCGTAATGTAATCGACAACTACATCCTTAGACATAGAATCAATGTTTTATCCCTAGTGGCAACAACACATCACAACCTTAGAACTTTATGTCACTGTCCCAGGTGTCAATGAAGGCATGAACCCACTATCGAGCATAAATACTCCCTCTTGGAGTTAAGAGCAAAAACTTGGCCAGAGCCTCTACTAATAACGGAGAGCATGCAAGATCATAAACAACACATAAACAATAGATTGATAATCACCATAATCATAGTATTCTCTATCCATCGGATCCCGACAAACACAACATATAGTATTACAGATAGATGATCTTGATCATGTTAGGCAGCTCACAAGATCCAACAATGAAGCACAACAAGGAGAAGACGACCATCTAGCTACTGCTATGGACCCATGGTCCAGGGGTGGACTACTCACTCATCACTCCGGAGCGACCATAGCGGTGTAGAGTCCTCCGGAGATGAATCCCCTCTCCGGCAGGGTGCCGAGGCGATCTCCTGAATCCCCGAGATGGGATTCGCGGCGGCGGCGTTTCGTATCGTGGCTCTCGATACTGGGGTTTCGCGACAGAGGCTTTAAGTAGGCGGAAGGGTAGGTCGGGGGTGACGAGGGCCCACACCATGGGCGGCGCGGGCCCCTCGGCGCGGCCCTATGGTGGCGCGCCTCGTCGCCCACTTCGTTATCTCTTCGGTCTTCTGGAAGCTCCGTGCAAAAATAGGACCCTGGGTGAAGATTTCGTCCAATTCCGAGAATATTTCCTTACTAGGATTTCTGAAACCAAAAACAGCAACAGAACTGGCTCTTCGGCATCTTGTTAATAGGTTAGTTCCGGAAAATGCATAAATATGACATATAATGTGCATAAAACATGTAGGTATCATCAATAAAGTGGCATGGAACATAAGAAATTATCGATACGTCGGAGACGTATCAGCCGCCGTCAACCAAAACCCTAGTTCGGGAGGGTTCTGCAGTCCATCCCGGCACCCTGCCGGAGAGGGAAATCACCGCCGGAGGCCTCTACATCGTCATGTCTTCATCCGAGGTGATGCGTGAGTAGTCCTCCACGGGACCATGGGTCCATAGCAGTAGCTAGATGGCTGTCCTCTCCTTGTTGTGCTTCATGTATAGATCTTGTGAGCTGCCTAACATGGTCAAGATCATCTATTTGTAATTGCTACATGTTGGTTTGATGTGGATCCGATTTATAGAGAGATTGCTTTGGTTGAGATTATGTATTATGTTATTATGATCTTGCATGCTCTCCGTTTCTAGTAGATGCTCTGGCCAAGTAGATGCTAGCGACTCCAAGAGGGAGTATTTATGCTCGATAGTGGGTTCATGCCTCTATTTAACCATGGGAAGTGACCTTGTTCTCTACGGTTGTAGATGTGATGTTGCTACTAGGGAGAAAACAGCGGTGTTCTATTCAAGGGTAGTTTCATCATTTACTTTACACACATTGCTTAAAGCGATAGTCGTTGCTTGCATCTTAATACTGGAGGGTGTCGCGGATGCAATCCTGAAGGTGGATTATTAGTCATAGATGCAGTTGTATATTGTTGTAATGCCCGCATACTTTCATAGCATGTATTCTGCACCAACCATTAGCGTAGAATCTTTGTTTGTCAATTGCCCATCTGTAATTTGTTTACCCAGCATATTTATTTTATTGGGGAGGCGCCTCTAGTGAACTGTGGACCCCGGTCCTTCTTCTTTTAATTGCAATCTTCTACAACATTTTTCTGTTCTGTTCTCTGCAAACAATTCTTCTTCCACACGGTTCGTTTAATCCTTTGTTTTCAGCAAAACCAGTGAGCTTGACAACCTCGTTGAAAGTTGGGGACAAAGTACTTGGTTGTTTGTGTGCAGGTCTCCACGTTGCTGCTGACGCCGGCAGTGCGCCCTGCCACGAGTTGGTTCGCAACACCTCGGGAGAGAATGTTTTTCTCCTACTGGTCGATAAACCTTGGTTTCTTACTGAGGGAAAACTTCTGTTGTGCTCATCATACCTTCCTCTTGGGGTTCCACTCAACGTTGCGCATAAATTCTCCTTCATCAACTCCGCGCTCAGCAGACCGGGGAGAAAAGCATCTCTTCTGCGAGGGGAGTCTCTCACTCTCAACTCTTTTACTTTGTTATTGTTTTGCTTGCATATTTTATTTTTATCTTGTTTGCATTTTATATCGAAAATCCAAAAAAATTAGTATAGCTTTTATTTCTGTTGCTTGCATTATTTTTATTAAATGGCTACTCCTGAGAATACTAAGTTGTGTGATTTTACTAGCACCAACAACAATGATTTTATTTGCACACCCATTGCTCCACCTGCTCCTGAAGCAGCTTTTTATGAGATTAAGCCTGCCTTGTTGAACCTTGTTATGAAAGAGCAATTTTCTGGTGTTAGTACTGATGATGCTGCTTCTCACCTCAACAATTTTGTTGAGCTATGTGAGATGCAAAAATATAAGGATGTAGATGGTGATATTATTAAGTTGAAATTGTTTCCTTTCTCATTAAGAGGTAGAGCTAAGGAGTGGTTGCTATCTTTGCCTAGAAATAGTATTGATTCTTGGGTTAAATGCAAAGATGCTTTTATTGGAAAATATTATCCTCCTGCTAAAATTATATCTTTGAGAAGTGATATTATGAAGTTTAGACAATTTGATACTGAGCATGTTGCCCAAGCTTGGGAAAGAATGAAATCTTTGGTTAAAAATTGTCCCACTCATGGACTGACTACTTGGATGATTATTCAAACCTTCTATGCAGGACTAAATTTTTCTTCAAGGAACTTATTGGATTCAGCTGCTGGAGGCACTTTTATGTCTATGACCCTTGGGGCGGCTACAAAACTTCTGGACAATATGATGGTAAATTATTCGGAGTGGCATACCGAGAGAGCTCCACAAGGTAAAAAGGTAAATTCTGTTGAGGAAACTTCTACTTTGAGTGATAAGATTGATGCTATTATGTCTATGCTTGCAAATAATAATGCTCCTATGGATCCAAACAATGTTCCTTTGGCCTCTTTGGTTGCTCAAACGTATCTATAATTTCTTATGTTCCATGCTACTTTTAATAATAATGTTTACACATACTTTTTAGCATACATTTTCCGGCACTAACCTATTAACAAGATGCCGAAGTGGTTTTTTTTTCTGTTTTTGGTTTCAGAAATCCTAGTAAGGAAATATTCTCGGAATTGGACGAAATCAACGCCAGGGTCCTATTTTTGCACGAAGCTTCGGAAGACCGAAGGGAGACGAGGTGGGGCCACGAGGCGGCCGGACACCGGGCGGCGCGGCCGGGCCCTGGCGCGCGGCCTGTTGTGTCGGCGCCTCGTGACGCCCTGACCTTCCGCCTACTTAAAGCCTCCGTCGCGAAACCCCCTGCGAGAGCCACGATACGGAAAACATTGCGAGAGGCCGCCGCCGCCAATCCCATCTCGGGGGATTCGGAGATCGCCTCCGGCACCCTGCCGGAGAGGGGAATCATCACCGGAGGGCTCTACATCATCATGCCCGCCTCCGGATTGATGCGTGAGTAGTTCATCCTTGGACTATGGGTCCATAGCAGTAGCTAGATGGTTGTCTTCTCCGCTTGTGCTTTCATTGTTATAGATCTTGTGAGCTGCCTAACATGATCAAGATCATCTATTTGTAATGCTACATGTTGTGTTTGGCGAGATCCGATGAATATAGAATATTATGTTAAGTTGATTATCAATCTATCATATATGTGTTGTTTATGTTCTTGCATGCTCTCCGTTGCTAGTAGAGGCTCTGGCCAAGTTGATACTTGTAACTCCAAGAGGGAGTAATTATGCTCGATAGTGGGTTCATGCCTCCATTAAATCTGGGACAGTGACAGAAAGTTCTAAGGTTGTGGATGTGCTGTTGCTACTAGGGATAAAACATTGATGCTTTGTCTAAGGATATTTGTGTTGATTACATTACGCGCCATACTTAATGCAATTATCTGTTGTTCGCAACTTAATACTGGAAGGGGTTCGGATGATAACCTGAAGGTGGATTATTTAGGCATAGATGCATGCTGGATAGCGGTCTATGTACTTTGTCGTAATGCCCTGATTAAATCACATAGTAATCATCGTTGATATGTATTGAATCTTTATTTGTCAATTGCTCGCCTGTAATTTGTTCACCCGCATGTTAGTTATCTTATTGGAGAGACACCACTAGTGAACTGTGGACCCCGGTCCATTCTTTTACATCTGAATACATTCTGCTTTACTGTTCTTTGCAAACAAACATCATTTCCACTCGATACGCTTAATCCTTTGTTTTCAGCAAGCCGGTGAGATTGACAACCTCACTGTTACGTTGGGGCAAAGTACTTTGATTGTGTTGTGCGGGTTCCACGTTGGCGCCGGTTTCGGTGTTGCGCCGCACTACATTTCTCCACCAACAACCTTCACGTGCTTCTTGGCTCCCTGGTTCGATAACCTTGGTTTCTTACGAGGGAAAACTTGCCGTGTGCGCATCATACCTTCCTCTTGGGTTCCCAACGGACGTGTACATCTACGCGCATCAAGCACTTTTCTGGCGCCGTTGCCGGGGAGATCAAGACACGCTGCAAGGGGAGTCTCCACTTCCAATCTCTTTACTTTGTTTTTGTCTTGCTTTATTTTATTTAGTACTTTGTTTGCTGCACTTAAACAAAACACAAAAAAATTAGTTACTAGCTTTACTTTATTTACTGTCTTGGTTACTTGTCTTTACTTTATTTGCCTAGTTTATTTTATTGCTATTATAATGAGTAATCCTGAAGTTGAAGTTCGTTCTTTTAAGCAACAAGGTGGAGAAAGTTTTAAAGATGCTTGGTACAGAATTAGTAATGCTCATCATAGGTGCATTAAGAAACACTCCACTACTATCCTTCTTAGGAACTTTTATGTTGGTTTATCTAGCTGGAATAGGTATGTTCTTGATACTCTTTCGGGAGGTAATTTTCTAGGTACTCCTGCTTTAGAAGCTAGTTGCATCATTGAGAGTCTAGTTGGAATACCACCTGTTAATGAAGTTAAAATTGAAATCTCTCTTGAGGATGTTATGAAAAAATTGGAAACCATAGAGAAAAATTTTCCAAGTGTTGAAACTAAATTGGGAATGCTACTTGATAAAACTAATGAACTTGATAAATCCTTAGGAGGAATTGATGAAAGAATTAGTGTCCTAGGAACTTGTGTTGTCCAGGATAATCAAACCAATAGGATTGATGAACTTGAAAAAGCTATGGGAACCTTGGGTTCAACCTTTTCTTCTCTCAAGTATAAGGAGAAAGCTTATGTGGGTAAAGAGCAAAAATTCATGTATGCCTCTAAAGTGCCTAAACAAAAGAATTATTATTATAAGCCTAAAATTGCTAAAACCCCTAGCACCACCATAGAAAATTTAGATAATGGAGCATCTAAGGTACCCTCTGCAACAAGTTGTGTTTGCAAGAAAAATAATGATGTTGATGCTTCGTCTCTTGATGTTACTTGATTTGCACTTTCTGCGCCTAGCAAAGGCGTTAAAGAAAAGCACTTCTTGGGAGATAACCCATGTGTTTATTTTACTACAGCAATTTTTGTTTTGTTGAGTCTTGGAAGTTGTTTACTACTGTAGCAACCTCTCCTTATCATGTTTTTGTGCCAAGTAAAATTTCTATGCTAAAGTTGATGTTATATTTGGGATCGCTGCGCAGAAACAGCATTGCTGTCTGTCACGAATTCTGGCATAAGTCTCTGTAAAAAATTCGAAATAATATGCAAAATTACGAGCGTGATCCTCAGATATGTACGCAACTTTCATTAGTTTTGAGTTTTTCCATTTGAGCAAGTTAAGTGCCCAGTCCAGATGCATCTTTACGGACTGTTCCGTTTTGACAGATTCTGTCTTTTATTTCGCATTGCCGCTTTTGCTATATTGAATGAGTTTCTTTGTTCCATAAACTTTCAGAAGCTATGTGCAATGTCCAGAAGTGTTAAGAATGATTGTGTCACCTCTGAATATATGAATTTGTGGTTATGCACTAACCCTCTCATGAGTTTGCTTGAAGTTTGTGTGAAGGAAGTTTTCAAGGGTCAAGAGAAGAGGATGATATACTATGATCAAGAAGAGTGAAAGGTCTAAGCTTGGGGATTCCCCGGTGGTTCATCCCTGCATATTTTAAGAAGACTCAAGCATCTAAGCTTGGGGATGCCCAAGGCATCCCCTTCTTCATCGACAACATTATCAGGTCACTTCTAGTGAAACTATATTTTTATTCCGTCACATTCTTATGTTCTTTACTTGGAGCGTCGGTTTGTTTTTATTTTTGTTTTGTTTTGAATAAATTTGGATCCCGCCATTCTTATATTGGAGATATTACGCTCCGCTTTTTCTTATGGAACACTTGTGTTCTTAATTGTGCTTTAATGTTCATGGCGAAAGCTTATTGCTTCGTTAGATTGCTATTTGGTTGGAATTGGAAAATGCTGCATATGGTTTGGTAAATTTGGCAATTGTTTGAGCTCTCATAGATCATGTTTAAGCTCTTGCATCTTGTAGTTTAATCTATTAATGAAGAACTACTGTAGAGCTTGTTTAATTTGGTTTGCATGATTGATCTCTCTAAGTCTAGATATTTTCGGGTAAAGTGTTTGAACAACAAGGAAGACAGTGTAGAGCCTTATAATGCTTGCAATATTTTCTTATGTGAGTTTTGCTGTACCTGTTCATACTTGTGTTTGCTTCAAACAACCTTGCTAGCCCAAACCTTGTACTGAGAGGAAATGCTTCTCTTGCATCCAAACACCTTGAGCCAAAATCCATGCCATTTGTGTCCACCATATCTACCTACTATGTGGTATTTTACGCCATTCCAAAGTAAATTACTTGAGTGCTACCTTTAAATTTCATTCCTCTACCTTTACAATATATAGCTCATGGGACAAATAGCTTAAAAACTATTGTGGTGATGAATATGTAGTTATGTGTCTTAATTTTTATAAGTTGCTTGTTGAGCGGTAACCATGTTTTCTGGGGACGCCATCAACTCTATCTTTGTTGGATATCATGTGAGATGCTATGCATGTTCGTCTTGTCTGAAGTAGTGGACTTCGCGATCAAATGGTTTGAGTATGCATATGTTAGAGAAGAACATTGGGCCGCTAACTAAAGCCATGTATCATGGTGGAAGTTTCAGTTTGGACATACAACCTCAATCTCTTATGAGAATATTATTGTTGTTGAATGCTTAAGCATTAAAAGAGGAGTCCATTATCTGTTGTCTATGTTGTCCCGGTATGGATGTCTAAGTTGAGAATAATCAAAAGCGAGAAATCCAATGCGTGCTTTCTCCTTAGACACTTGTACAGGCGGCATAGAGGTACCCCTTTGTGACACTTGGTTGAAGCATATGTTATGCGATGAGAATCCGTGTTTCCGAGATAGTAGGACAAGGTGCGAGCACTATTGGTACTCTATGCATGAGGCATGCAACTTGTAGGAAGTATTATGCATAGCACATATGAATTATTACTACCGTTGACAAAATTGTTTCTATGTTTTCAAAACAAAGCTCTAGCACAAAAATAGTAATCAATGCTTCCCTCTGCGAAGGGCCAATCTTTTACTTTATTGTTGAGTCAGTTTACCCATTCCTTTCTATCTTAGAAGCAAACACTTGTGTTAACTGTGTGCATTGATTCTTACATGTTTACTTATTGCATCTGTTATATTACTCTATGTTGACAAATATCCATGAGATATACATGTTACAAGTTGAAAGCAATTGCTGAAACTTAATCATCCTTTGTGTTGCTTCAATGCATTCTACTATGAATTTATTGCTTATGAGTTATCTCTTATGCAAGTCTTATTGATACTTGTCTTGAAAGTACTATTCATGAAAAGTTTTGCTATATGATTCATTTGCTTAGTCATTATCTTTGTTAGCAATCTTTTGTTCAGATCACTCCATTCATCTCATATGCTTTACAATAATGTTGATCAAAATTATGTTGGTAGCATGTCACTTGAATTATTTGTGTTATCGTTTACCTACTCGAGGACGAGTAGGAACTAAGCTTGGGGATGCTTGATACGTCTCAAACGTATCTATAATTTCTTATGTTCCGTGCTACTTTTATTACAATACTTGAGTGTTTTACACATACTTTACAGCGTTATTTTACATTTCCGGCACTAACCTATTAACAAGATGCCGAAGTGCCAGTTCTTGTTTTCTGCTGTTTTTGGTTTCAGAAATCCTAGTAAGGAAATATTCTCGGAATTGGACGAAATCAACGCCCGGGGTCCTATTTTTGCACGAAGCTTCCAGAAGACCGAAGGGAGACGAGGTGGGGCCACGAGGCCGGACACCGGGGCGCGGCCCAGGCCACGGCCGCGCGGCCTGTTGTGTCGGCGCCTCGTGACGCCCTTTGACCTACCCTTCCGCCTACTTAAAGCGTCCGTCGCGAAACCCCACTAGGGCCACGATACGGAAAACATTACGAGAGGCCGCCGCCGCCAATCCCATCTCGGGGGATTCAGGAGATCGCCTCCGGCACCCTGCCGGAGAGGGAATCATCACCGGAGGGGCTCTACATCATCATGCCCGCCTCCGGATTGATGCGTTAGTAGTTCATCCTTGGACTATGGGTCCATAGCAGTAGCTAGATGGTTGTCTTCTCCGCTTGTGCTTTCATTGTTATAGATCTTGTGAGCTGCCTAACATGATGAAGATCATCTATTTGTAATGCTACATGCTGTGTTTGGCGAGATCCGATGAATATAGAATATTATGTTAAGTTGATTATCAATCTATCATATATGTGTTGTTTATGTTCTTGCATGCTCTCCGTTGCTAGTAGAGGCTCTGGCCAAGTTGATACTTGTAACTCCAAGAGGGGGTAATTATGCTCGATAGTGGGTTCATGCCTCCATTAAATCTGGGACAGTGACAGAAAGTTCTAAGGTTGTGGATGTGCTGTTGCTACTAGGGATAAAACATTGATGCTTTGTCTAAGGATATTTGTGTTGATTACATTACGCACCATACTTAATGCAATTATCTTTGTTCGCAACTTAATACTGGAAGGGGTTCGGATGATAACCTGAAGGTGGATTATTTAGGCATAGATGCATCCTGGATAGCGGTCTATGTACTTTGTCGTAATGCCCTGATTAAATCACATAGTAATCATCGTTGATATGTATTGAATATTTATTTGTCAATTGCTCGCCTGTAATTTGTTCACCCAGCATGTTAGTTATCTTATTGGAGAGACACCACTAGTGAATTGTGGACCCCGGTCCATTCTTTTACATCTGAATACATTCTACTGCTTTTACTGTTCTTTGCAAACAAACACCATCTTCCACTCGTGTTACCCTCCAAAACCCACCGACGGGCGTTGGTTAAGCAACACGAAGAGCCGGGAAGCTCCAAGGGCCGCTTAGTGGACCCTGGCACCTCGCGTCGTCCCGCAAATCTTCCGGCCACGTCCTGGCGGTTGCTAGGGCGTGCCACCTGACCTAGACCCGATCAGGAAGGTGTTAGAGTGCTTCGATTGTTCCTGCATGGTAGACACGTAAACATTAAATACGAGCCCTATCGGCTCTCGGGTTTCCCTGTGGATCGGCTCAAGGAGCCGATCGCCCCATGTTTCACGTTGGATTTACAATGGCATGGGGATCCTGCTTGATCAGGACAAAGCTAAAGCGATCCACGACAGTTTAGGGTTTTCACCGCATAACCGGAACGTCCTACGTGTGATCGGGCCTAGCAGCTACGGAAGATGATGCAAACTACCCCTACGAGAGGCCTAAAAACCAACATAACGTTGATTCCGGAACATCCCTCGCAGGGACGGTGAACAACATCTAGCGCACCGGATCCTCCGACCCCAGCATAAGGCCTAACTATGCGATATTAAACTAATCCTGCGAAGGAGCAACTATAACGGATCGGATCTACTAACGAACAAGCAGATGCTGCCCTTACGTCGGATAGACGTAAGGGCAGCTAGGTGCCGAGGGACGGCATTGCCACGATATGCACGAAAGCATCAATGCAAGCCCCTAAACACCTAAGGATAAATAGTACTGCTCGCCATCAACAAGGCTTCAGCGAGCAGTACAAGGTTGACGAATAAACGTATCTGCCTAGATCGCTAGATGCGATCTAGGCAGCATGGTGCTTATCCGGGAGAAACCCTCGAAGAAAGGGGTGGCGATGCGCCTGATTTGTGTTGGTTGAACGATGATTGTCCTCCTTTTCCGATAACCCTAGATACATATTTATAGTCCAAGGGACTTTCTAATTGAGGCGTGCACCTAACCGTGCACGGGCCAGACTCTATCTTTTAATCTAAATACAACACGATCTACTAAATTACAGATACATGGGCGATTTAGCCCAAACTCTTAGTGCAAGGCCGCTTTGAAGATGCTCCACGTGTACATCCTTCAAGCCCATCTTCACTTACGGCCCATCTCCTGATTTGGCCAAAATCCGGTGATAACACATGCCCCCTGGTTTTGATAATGATAATTGCAAAACCATCTGTCTCCTTCGAAGGGTCATGTCGTGGCAGAACCGTCGCAGTTTTCTTCATGATGACGTCTTGCCTTCTCGCCTTCTCTGCACGATTTGACGGTTCTGGCACCACGTCCTCGGAAACTGCTTAAGCGTTAAATCGCTATATCCCCTTTTTATTTGGCCACTTCCCGTCGTTCCCTTCTTCAACCCCCTGCATCAGCACTTCCAAAAACCCTTCTCTGCCGCCATGTCTTCTTCTTCCTCCTCATCGGGCCTTTCCACGCAGTCCTCCCCCTTCCGCGAGCCGACGCCGGAGTGGAACCCGGAAGAGGCCCATGCGGCCAACGTCCGCCGCGCCATCGAGGCCGGGGACGAGCCGAGCCACAACTTCTCCATCTGGTCAGAGGACGACCAGTCCCTGACCGACGAGGAGAGCGTCCTCCATGGCCTCGTCAATGGGGCAGCGGAGACGGAGAGCGACGACGACGACCTTCCCTGGGAGGGAGTCACCTCCTCCGAGGAGGAGGAGGATGAGGAGGACGATAGCTCCTCCGACGAGCCGCCGCCAAACGCCACTGCCCCTGGCCCGGGAATCTCGGTGACTTCGACGCGATGACGACGGCTGATGAAGAAGACGAGGACAATGAAGGTCCTGTCGGCGGCCGCTACAGCAGTGACGATGAGCCGGCCGGGAGTAGCGCCGACAGCGGCGATGATGACGAGGGAGCAGCGGCCCCTAGATAGGGTAGAGCTAGGAGTAGTAGACGGGGCAATGTATCCCCTAGCAATTTCTTTTGAGAGCAATCGGCTCCTTCTATGTAAGAAATCTGGTTATTAATGAAGAAATTTCTCCAATTTGACTTTGTCGATCTCTTTCATATTAGATTAGCCGATTCTCCCCTTTGTTGATGCTCAATGAGCCGATGGTAATGCATCAGCTTTTATAACAAATTGCAAGACAGACCGATCCAATCGCCTTCTCAGATGTTAACTTGCAATCCATGAAATTCAGATCCAAACTTCCAATCGAACGGGTCCAACGCGCAGCCTTGAGACCCCTAGATCTTTAGACTTCAAAATCATCCGATCGTGATGTTTGTCCTGACGGCAAAACTCCTGGGTTAATGCTTCCAGGAAAGCTTCGTTGCTGACAACCTTGATGTTGAAGCTGATACTCCTGTAAAACAGGTGCCATTTGCTCACAGCTTCCCTGCGATGTTCTGTTTCTTTGCAGCAACACACTGGTCTAGAACCTAATCAATGATGATGGCTCCTTCTTCAAACTCCTCCCATCAACCTGGTAGTCTTCTTCTGCAAGAGCTTGCCACCTTCGAAATGGTCATGATGCGGAGATAGCCGATTTCGACACCATCGGCTCTTCAGACCGAAGAATCTTCAGGGCTAGCTGCCCCCCGAGCCTCAGTCAAGGCGAGAACAGAAGTGGACCAGCCAAATGGGCCGTCATCGGCTTCCCAACTGTAGTGCAGTGTCAGCCGATTCTGACCAAATCGGCTTTCAATAGCAGAGAACCTCCAAGGTGAGCCCCCCGAGCCATTCCAGCTCTTCATCAAAACTTGGCAGGAAAGCTTACGCCCAAGGAGACAGTGCACTAGGACGGCTCTGGAAGGATCAGCAGCTCCCTTGAACTAAGAAGCCTCACACGCAGTGGCCCTTGAACTCTTCCTAGCTCCATTCTTGTGTCTTGCTGCTCAGATCGACTCATCACCTCGAGCAGACTAATGCAGTTTCTGGTGACGATGTCTGATGAAGTTGTCACCTTGGTCAAGCCCTAGGAGGAGATGCCACAGCCAATTGAATGTTCATTGGCTGAACCTGATCTGCATGCTTACGCAGGCGCTGCTGACCTTGAGGATTTGCCAACGGAGCCACCAACCATTCCACTGAGGGACTCCTTCAGTAGAGCCTTGCCACGTAACTTGATGACTGCTCCATTAGGCCTTCGCTTGTAACAATTGCATCCCTTGAGTCGATGGTCGTGCATCGGCTTTGAATTCTTAAGTCGATGTCTCCGCATCGGCTGTGCCCAAAAATTTATGTACTTTGTTTTTTTTAATTGGCCGATTGCATCGGCCCCCTATACTTGAGCTGTTCCGCTGGGCATTTGACGTCCACTCCAAGCTTTGTATCCTCGTGTTTTGTCCATCTATGTGCCCCCCGAGCCGATTCTGTCAAGTCATTGATGGTATCGGCTCTTCAGGCATCTGTTGGATCAATGCTGAACACAGACAAAAGGATGTTGATGATAATTTTGGCCGATTGCGGGAATCGGCCTCCTTTTCCGTTGCAATGCTTTGGCGATGGTTTGCAACTTCTTGGATTTCTACTGTAGCTACGTGGCATGCTGGAGATAAGATCCTTTGCTTTCCATTTTTTGAGGGCCGATCTCAGGGATCGGCCTTGCCACGTACGTCCAATGTCTTGGACCTGCTACTCCGTCCGGGTCACGGATACCATGTTTGTATCAGCCGATGCCTCTGCATCGGCATCAGCCGATGCCTGTGCATCGGCTTTCGCCTGTTTTGGGCGCCATACTTTCTTTGGCGGGCGCGCCTTCGTCTCCAATGTTTGCTGAATTTTCACGGCCAGATCGGGCCGTGCTCTTCTCAACGTGTACAGGTACGTGCCTCGGCTTCTTCCAGGTTTCGCAGCCGTTGCACTCTCGCTTCGAGAATGGCTGAGTCCATCGGGCACCACCTTGGTCGGTGATACCTATCTTCTTCTCCATCTGACTCCTCGAAGTCTTCCTCTTGAGATGACTCAGCTCGCTTGTTGATAGGTGGGAGAGGTCCTAGACGTTCGAACACTGAAACTTCGTTTGTCCTTCTCCTTTGCTGTTTGCATTCTGGGCAATTCTCGATTGTTGGCAATCGGCTCATTCCTGAGTCCCAGCAATGTTTGAAGAAGGGATAGTTCCAGTGCTTATCCACGTCGTCTTGCTCCCTTGACCTCCCTCTAGCGCGACGTTCGTACCCGTCGTTGTTCCTGTCATGCTGACGATACCTCCTGTTTTCCGCATCAGACCGATGATATTTTCCATCGTCTTCGTCGTAGCGCCGACGTCGGTCATACTGCTGCTCATATTTGTTGAGGAGATGCACGGAGAGTGGGCGCTGATACCGTATGCTTCTCACCTCCTCCTCGGTTAGGTACCGTCTACCATCATCTTGGGGCCGGTCGCGTGGAACGGCCTCCTCTTTATCTTTGCCACGAGAGTGGCTGCTCTCTGCTTTGTCCGCGCTATGGCAGTTCACCAGCCTGGCCATGTTGACACTAAAGGAGAACCCTGGCTCCCTTATGGAGTGGCTGAGATCTACCGTGTTGACGCCATGCGACAGACGCGTGTCTCCTTTGAGCTTGATGCTGTGAGAACGGGTCGTCTCAAAGGAGCCGATGAACTCGGCTTCACAGATGGCCTTCAGCTCATCGTATTTCTTCTCGTGCTCCGCAGGGAGATCCTTGTAAGTGATCTGTTCCTCTGCCATCTCGGGTGTCGGTGTTGACGTGGATGTTGCAGAAGATTGTCCCACCGGGCGTGCCAGAATGTGTTACCCTCCAAAACCCGACGGGCGTTGGTTAAGCAACACGAAGAGCCGGGAAGCTCCCAGGGCCGCTTAGTGGACCCTGGCACCTCGCGTCGTCCCGCAAATCTTCTGGCCACGTCCTGGCGGTTGCTAGGGCGTGCCACCTGACCTAGACCCGATCAGGAAGGTGTTAGAGTGCTTCGATTGTTCTTGCATGGTAGACACGTAAACATTAAATACGAGCCCTATCGGCTCTCAGGTTTCCCTGTGGATCGGCTCAAGGAGCCATCGCCCCATGTTTCACGTTGGATTTACAATGGCATGGGGATCCTGCTTGATCAGGACAAAGCTAAAGCGATCCACGACAGTTTAGGGTTTTCACCGCATAACCGGAACGTCCTACGTGTGATCGGGCCTAGCAGCTACGGAAGATGATGCAAACTACCCCTACGAGAGGCCTAAAAACCAACATAACGTTGATTCCCGGAACATCCCTCGCAGGGACGGTGAACAACATCTAACGCACTACCGGATCCTCCGACCCCAGCATAAGGCCTAACTATGCAGATATTAAACTAATCCCTGCGGAGCAAGGAGCAACTATAACGGATCGAATCTACTAAGTAACGAACAAGCAAGATGCTGCCCTTACGTCTGGATAGACGTAAGGGCAGCTAGGTGTCGAGGGACGGCATTGCCACGCAGATATGCACGCGAAAGCATCAATGCAAGCCCCTAAACACCTAAGGATAAATAGTACTGCTCGCCATCAACAAGGCTTCAGCACGAGCAGTACAAGGTTGACGAATAAACGTATTGCCTAGATCGCTAGATGCGATCTAGGCAGCATGGTGCTTATCCGGGAGAAACCCTCGAAGAAAGGGGTGGCGATGCGCCTGATTTGTGTTGGTTGAACGATGATTGTCCTCCTTTTCCGATAACCCTAGATACATATTTATAGTCCAAGGGACTTTCTAATTGAGGCGTGCACCTAACCGTGCACGGGCCAGACTCTATCTTTTAATCTAAATACAACATGATCTACTAAATTACAGATACATGGGCGATTTAGCCCAAACTCTTAGTGCAAGGCCGCTTCGAAGATGCTCCACGTGTACATCCTTCAAGCCCATCTTCACTTACGGCCCATCTCCTGATTTGGCCAAAATCCGGTGATAACAACTCGATACGCTTAATCCTTTGTTTTCAGCAAGCCGGTGAGATTGACAACCTCACTGTTACGTTGGGGCAAAGTACTTTGATTGTGTTGTGCAGGTTCCATGTTGGCGCCGGTTTCACTGGTGTTGCGCCACTACATTCCTCCACCAACAACCTTCACGTGCTTCTTGGCTCCTACTGGTTCGATAACCTTGGTTTCTTTCTGAGGGAAAACTTGCCTGTGCGCATCATACCTTCCTCTTGGGGTTCCCAACGGACACATCTGTTCCTTTGGCCTCTTTGGTTGCTCAAGAAGAAAATGTAGATGTGAATTTTATTAAGAGCAACAATTTTAATAATAATGCCTATAGGAATAATTTTGGTAGCAATAATTATAGGCCGTATCCTCCCAACAATGGAAGTGGTTTTAGTAACTCTTATGGTAATTCTTATAACAACAATAGGAGTGCTCCCTCTGAACTTGAGGGTATGCTCAAAGATTTTATTAGTAAACAAACTGCTTTTAATAAATCTGTGGAGGAAAAGTTTAGCAAAATAGATGCTCTTGTTTCTAAAGTGGATAGCCTTGCTCTTGATGTTGATCTTCTTAAATTAAAGGTTGTTCCTCATGATAATACTGAGAATAAAACTTTTGCTCAAGCAAATGCTATTCAAGTTAGAATTGATGACAATATGAGGTTGTTAGCTGAATTGCATGCTAGGTGGGAAAGAGAAGATGAGATGGCTAGAGAAAATAATTTAGCCAAGGTTTACACAATCACCACCAATAGTAATACTGAACCTTTGAATGCTAGCAAACCTCCTACTACTACTAGCAAAATCGAAAATGTAGGAAAAGTCCCCACTCCACATAGAAAAGTGTATAAACCCATTAAAATTGTTCCCGACAAGCGTGCTGAAATTTTTAGAGGTGTGGGAGATAATTGTCCTTTTACTTTTGATAGCAATGATTTTGATTTTGAAAGTTGTACCATTACTGAAGTTATAAAGTTCTTGCAAAAGCTCGCTGAAACTCCCAATGCTAGTGAACAAAATGTTGCTCTTACAAAGCATATTGCTAGTGCTATTATGAAAATGAGGGAAGAGAAGTTGAAACATGAGGCTTCAATTCCTAAAAAGTTAGAAGATGGTTGGGAACCTATTATTAAGATGAGAGTAGAAGAATTTGATTGTAATGCTTTATGTGATCTTGGTGCAAGTATTTATGTTATGCCTAAAAGAGTTTATGATATGCTTGACTTGCCACCGTTAGAAAAATGTTATTTGGATGTTCTTCTTGTTGATGTTGCTGCAAAGAAACCTTTGGGGAGAGTTGATAATGTTCTTATACAAGTGAATAATAATTATGTCCCCGTTGATTTTGTTGTTTTGGATATTGAATGCAATGCTTCATGCCCTATTATTTTGGGAAGACCGTTTCTTAGAACTGCAGGTGCTATCATTGATATGAGAGATGGAATAATTCGTTATCAATTTCCACTCAAAAGAGGTATGGAACACTTCCCTAGAAAAAGAAAGAAGTCACCTTATGACTCTATTTATAGGACAACTTATGGTGTTGATGAGCCACCTCTTGATAATACTTGATTTGCACCCTTTCTGCGCCTAGCTCAAAGGCGTTAAAGAAAAGCGCTTATGGGAGACAACCCATGTTTTATTTCTGTTATTTTTGCTTTGTTGAGTCTTGTAAGTTATTTCTACTGTAATAACCTCTCCTTATCATTTTTATTTCATTTTTGTGCCAAGGGTAGCCTCTAATAGAAAGAAAGCAGTGTTTGGGGTATTTGCAATTCTGAAACAGATTCTGTGCTGGTCACGAAAAAAATTCTTAAAAATCACCATAAAGTTATTTTGAGCTGCATTTTTTTTGCTTATGCCCCAGTATGTTAGATAACTTTCGTTAGTTTAGCATTTTTCGATTTGAGCAACAGAATTATTTCTTTAAGTTTGATCTTTGCCTGCTGGTCTGTTTTGATAGATTTCTGCCATGTTTTGCATTTGCGTCTTATGCTTCGTCTTTTTGAGTTCTTTTGTGAAAAAGAGCTTTGGGAAGAAGTAGCTACAGTAGCATATGTTAAAATGAGTGTTTGATATGTGCCATTACTGAAGCCTTGCTGGTTTGATATATTTTTATTTGCACTAATGTTGCTAATCAATTGTGCTGAGTTTTGTGTGAAGGAAGTTTTCAAGTGTAGGGAGAGAAGAATGATGCAATAAGATGAAGCATGGACAAGAGCTCAAGCTTGGGGATGTCCCCTGGACAAAGGAAGAAATTTCCAAGAAGTACAAGGGTAGGGCTTGGGGAGGGCAAGTAGATCTCGAAGGTTTCCGAAAAGTACTCGCTGATTGTAAAAACTAGGGTTCTGTTGACAATAGATTCGATCCTTTCTTTGTCCCTCGACTCCCCCTTATATAGGAGGTGGAGCCGAGGATTTCGTAGTATACAAGTTACAGAGTTCGATAGGGTTTCGTACCCGTCTCGTAAGATTACAAGTCTCTATATTTCCTAATACAATCTATCTTTCCTTAATACTAAATGGGCTTCCGAATCTTCTTATTCTTCGAGTCCTGGGCCTTCATAACCCCGGGTACTATCTTCGGCGGGCCCATTGGGGATGCCTATGTCAGTAGCCTCCGAGATTTTTCTTGAATCAAAGAATCAGGAAAAATCTCCAACTTTAATCATTCAATAACCTTGGCGAATTTATAACTTTTCGACATGTGAATACTATATTGTACACGGATAATGGTAGTTGGGGCTAGTTCATCTGACGGATCAGGTACTAGTTAACTGCTCTAGTGGCAATCCGCAAAAACCTACTTCAAGATCACGTCCCTGGACATGATCTCGGGATACTGGTGTAAACTTCGACAGGTGCCGCTTAAGGTATTACCATTATGTCGAGTCCCAGTCATATTTTATCGGGTACCTAACGCGTCCGTTAGGATTTTTCTTCGTATCTGTTGATACGGAAAAAAGTAGCAAACCGCCGTCAGAGACGGTGCCACGCCGCTCAGAACGGATCTGGGGTCTTACCTTCGCAAAGTTTTGCGGCATTCAGAGATTATTCGCGACTTTTAGCGCTCTGAGAATATATTGTCGAGTGCTTTTCGGCTGTTGGAATAACACATTTTATCGAGTCACATTTGATGACTTATTTTGCCTTCCCGATGGGAGTATATGTAGAGTTATCTGTATAACTCGAAATATACTCACTTCTTTTTCTTTCTCTATATTTTTGTACAATTTCATCGGGCACGCGAACAGCGTTCCCGATGGGAGTAGCCCCCGAGGCTACAGCCAAGGCTTGTGCTTGGTTGTAGGCTCCACAGATTAATATCTTCTACCGCTATATTGTAATCCTTCTCGAGCATTTCATAACTATCGGGTGCGCGACCAGCGCTCCCGATGGGAGTAGCCCCGAGGCTATGAACAAATGCTTGCATTTGGTCATAGGCTCTCGCCATTTCTATTTTGTCATACTCGAAGTTTTCTTTCTTTTTCCAAAGTAGCCCCCGAGCATTTGGGAAAAAACTTGTATTTGATCAAAGGCTCTCGAAGTAATCTTATGTTGTCGACATTCTCACTAGACTTCACAGTCGAGTTTTTCTTTGGCCAAGGTGACATCATTTGATGATAGCCACGATTACTATATTGGGAACATGCGAAAATTGCTTCTCTCGCTGCCTTGTGGGTCCAGATTCCTCATCTGATGGACACGTCGTGCAAGTGGGGGACACACGTCCTCCACTTTTTCCGGCGCACGCACTGTGTGCCTGTCTCTTCTTTTCTCAGTGAAAATCCGTTTTTACCCTTTGTCCACGTGTACTCCATCTGCTCCATAACATTTCCATCCAACGGTTGCGTCGATTCACCGCACCTCTATTTAAGTCCATCGTCTTCTTCCTCTGTCACTTTCGCTCGCGCCGCCCATCTGCTCTTCCTCTGCAAAAGCTCTCCATTGCGCCCTAAAGTTCCTTGTGCTCCACCGCTCGTGCGCTCTTCGCCTCCACTCTTGTTGATGCCACCGCGCAAACTCACCAAGCACAGCGCTCCTGAAGCAAAGATGGCAACCGAAGATCTGGGGAACTTGGAGTGGGAGAGATCCAAGATCTCCCCAAGATGTCAACTTGCTGAAGAAGCTTGGCATCAGCGGGAAGCAAGACGCGCTGCGCTTCCCCAAGGAAGAAAGCTACCCAGCTCCGCCGATGCAATATCGGGTTAGTTTCGTCGACCACCTCATCCGTGGTCTTTCCACTCCCATCCATGATTTCCTTCGTGGGTTGCTGTTCATGTATGGACTGCAACTTCACCATCTCACTCCCAATTCCATCCTCCACATCTCTATTTTTATCACATTATGCGAGTCTTTCCTTGGGATCCAGCCTAACTGGTCCCTATGGAAACGTATCTTTCTTTGTCGCCGTAATGGCTCCTCCAGCGTCGCCTATAACATAGGCGGCGTTGTGATCTGCGTCCGCCCTGACGTCGATTATTTTGACGTCAAATTCCCTGATTCAATTCAAGGGTGGCGCAAAAAATGGTTATACATCCGCGAGGAGAACCATGGCTCTGTGGAGGACAACATTCCTCCTTTTGACGGTGCCGAAAAAATCTGTCGCCGCCGATCTTGGGATGCAGAGGCTACCGACGCAGAAAAAGCGGCGACAGAGGCCCTGATGACACGCATCCACGAGCTCCAAAATACTCGAGGACAAGAATTATCGGGTATCCAAATCACGGCATATTTCCTTAGGATTAGGGTGCAGCCTCTTCAAGCTCGCAAAAACCCTCTTTGGATGTATGCTGGCGATGAAGATGTGGATCGCTTGTCGACGGATTTATCGGTCAAGGACTTGGAGAAACTTGTCCGAAAAATCTCGTCATTGAACAAGAAAGATAACGTCCCGACTTCTTGTGGTGTGACGCCGTATAGCGCCACCAACGCGCTCCCACAGGTAATATATTGTTAGCATCAATTTTGGTCACGCATTTTTTCCTTTGTGTCTTTGTGCATACTTTTTCTTCAATTACTCCATGTCGATATATTTTCTGTCTTTATCAGGGTCATGCGACTTCGTCGCCTCTTCCTCCCCTTCCTGGAGGTGGAGATGTCGAAAAAAGGGCTGTTGTCACCGATGACAACCAGGGTGTGTCTCGCCCTGAGAGTGAAGCCGCAGGTTCTCGAAAATCTGCGGCATCCTCTGAAAAGGACGCTGAGGCCGAGGCAACATCGTCGACACGCTCTCCTCCTTCAGCTGCTTCTCCTAGGAGCAAAAGGAAAAGGGACGAGGCTGTTGACACCGGCACCTCCAAAGCCGGTGCTGCCCGTGCCGAAGAAACTGTGCCTGATGCTGGGAAGAAGGCTTTGGATCTTTACGAAGCTGCTCTTATCAGCTCGTAAGTTTTTAATGCACTATATTTGTCTCTTGTCGATATTTTTTGAAGTTGCTTTTTTACCCTGTCGCTTTATTTGTTGTAGTGGCGATGAAGAGGAGGATGCACCTATTGACGAGACTGCTCGAACGAGCACGTCTCGTACTTTAGTTATCTCGGAAGCTCGTCCTGATGGCGACGAAACTTCACCTCCTCAACAAAACCCGGAACATCCAACGCCAGCTGTGAGCCCCCAGGCTCCTTCTCCGAAGAGGGCCAGGGTCGAATCAGCCAAGGAACCAACCATATTAACTGGTTGTTCCTCGACTCCTTTGATGGAAGAGGTAAGTTGTTTTCTTTTGTCCTGTATTGATTTTACTGTTTTGAATTTCCCTCTCTTTTTCTTCTTGATGTCGAGTTTTTCTTCTTCCTATATTGATCTTTTTTGCATGGTGATCTCTTCAGCTCTTTATGAAAGAACTCATCCGCTTCGGCACCCAATTTATCAGGTACCGCGATTATGCCGCCAAACTTGAAGGTACCCCCTTTTTTCTTGTCTGTCTTTCCTTGTCGAGTATAACATGTCACTATTTTGTGCCGCAATGCTTTACTTATCTGTCTTATGTTGGCAGAAAAACTTGCGGAAGCCAACAAACGCGCTGACGCTCTTGCTGCTGAATTAGAGCAAAGCGAAGCAGCTCGCATGAAAGCTGAAGCAGATGCTGCTGCCGTCGAAGATCTTCAGAAAAGACTCGACGACGCAAAAAATGCTCTGAGCGAAAACGTAGCTCAGCATTCTGCTCGTGAGGAAGAAATCCTTAATCGACTGGAGTCGCAGAGTCGACGTTTTGTTAGTAAGTGTTCACACCCTTGCTGCTTTCTTGCATCATCTTTGTTCCCTTTTTCCTTTAATCAACTCTCTCTTTAAGCAGGGAGAACACACCAAGAGTATGAGCTGGAGAACCCTGAAGGTGACCAGCTCCTTGATGCGCTTTCTCTCCTTGAAATCCATGGTACTGAAGCTCGTGACGGCCTTGCTGAAGCTGAGATTGGCCTGTCACGGCTTTTCCCCTATTTTTTCAAGAAGAAGGAGGAACCCGCAATTTTTATTGATCTCGCCAAGTGCTTCACTTCTCAAGAGGACCTTGGACTCCAACTTCGCCAAGAAGGGTTAAAAGTTGGTGTCGAAGGTACAATGGCCTTGGTTGCTAATAGCCAACAAAACGTCGACTGGGCAAGGGTTGGCGACGCAGAGGAGATCGAGACGAAGAAGTGGCAGTCGCTCATTAAAGCGGCGAAGCCCAATTCGAAGAAAATCCTCGCCACCCTTGGATACAAGCCAGCTCCTGCTCCCAGTTCTTCGAAGCCGGAGGTCAAGTAGACCACTTTGCTTTTTCTTTGTTTTTTCTCTCTTTTGGCACTGTCGCCTTAGTGTCCTTGGCGGTGGTTGCTTCAGTAGTTGCCTAGAGGTCCTTCTTTTGTAATAGCTATGTACATATTTTGAGAATGAATGGAAATCTATCTTTGCTTAATGATTGATGTCGAAATTTTTGTTTTTCAGTTGATTTTTGACAACTATACTGCAACTCCTGGTCCTTCCGAAGTTTTTCCTTCTCGTTTAAAGAAAACGCCTGTCGCTGTCGAATTTACTGAGGATTCCTCGAGTAAAAACTCAGCACAAGATTTGGAAGAACTTCGCCAACAGCTCCAATCCACGAAGAGGCAATCACTTATGCTCATGGAACAATCTCGAAAATCCTCCGAGAGGGAAAAGGTTGCACTTCAACAGGCTCAAGATGCTACAGCTGAAAAGGAGGCTGCGGTTGCTGAGGCTGCTGCAGCTTCTTCTCGAGAGAATTTCATGCTTCAGCTGTTGACAGATGCTAGCTGGATATGGCGGGTATGCTTCATTAACTTTGTCGTGCTTTCTTTTTCTTTGTTGCTTGTCTCCTCTTTTCCTGATGACTCTTTCAAAAATAGGTTCCTTCTTGGACACCGCTACCGAAGATGAGCGTGTTGAGGCTCGATCCAATGCGCTTCTCAGACTTGCGCGGGATCATGGTTCCAATTTTTGGGGTACACCTGATCGGACTCGCCAGATCATCAGGTTTCAAGATCGCGCGCTTCAAGTCCGCGAATTTCTTGACTTCTGCACAAGGACCTTGTCTTTGGTCTATAGTACCATGTTTCCTCGTAACAAAATGCCAGAGACCCTTCCTGCTCTGATGGACAAATTTCGGGATGCTCCTCGAATTCATGGCTTTGTGAGAGCCCAATTGCTGCTGGCGCAAGGTTTGCTATGATTATGATAAAAATCTGCTACCCGAAGTTAGACATTAGTCAGGTGGTTCCTAAGTGCCTTGCCAAGATGGCGAAAAGGAGAAATAACTTCAGCAAGTATGACGTCATTGTGGCCCCTGTTGCAGAAGACATGATGGATGAGTTTCTTCGGATGGACGCCGAATTCTTCGTGAAGGGTAATTATGCTGAACATAGCACTCGTGCTATAAGTAATGAACGGTTGACGATAGATAATATACTGGGCAACCCTTGAAGATTTATTGTCCCAAGACTTGTATCCTGTGTATTGTAGACATAATCTATATTGTAAAGTCACTAGATTTTTGTTTTTCAATGCCAAGCCCCCGGGCGTTTTGATGGCGATGTTTTCTTTTTATAATGCGAGGTTGTCCCAAGGCAAGATAAATTATATTGAGTGTACTATTTTTGCGGGCGCGAGCCCCCGAGCTTTATGTTGATCACTATTTGGCGACATCTTTTTATTTTAGCGAGGTATTTTATACCAAGGCGAAATATTTTGCAAGTTGTATTTGCCGACATTGTGTATATATATATTGTATCTTCTGGGTGCAAGCCCCGAGACTGTCGAAAAGATATGTAATTCCACTATCTTTATTATATTGCAGCACCGCGAGCCCGCCTCATTAAAAACCTTTTCCGGCCCCACTCGGTGCCCCGAAAAAGGAAAAGAGTGCGTCTGAAAACTCGCGGGCGTTTCAGTACATTGTATGTTTACAAAGGAGACTATATTTCGGCTTCTAAGCGTAAAAACGCCTGAGCTGCGCCACGTTCCAAGGATTTGGCTCAACAATCCCCGTCTTCTTGTCCTTGATTCTGTATGCTCCTCCTTCAATTACCTCTGTGACGATGTAAGGTCCAAGCCACGGTGACTCGAGTTTTTCATGGCTTTTTTGATTGAGTCGTAAAACCAAGTCTCCAACTTGAAAAGATCTTGGTCGCAATCGTCGACTGTGGTAGTTTTTCAGGTCCTGTTGGTATTTGGCAACTCGTGACAGTACTTCATCTCGAGCCTCATCAAGTGCGTCGACATCATCCTCCAAAGCTCTTCTGGAAGTTTCTTCATCATATTCTGTAACTCTTGGGGAATCATGCTCTATTTCTATCGGCAGTACTGCTTCAGCTCCATGGACCAGGAAGAACGGCGTCTCCTGCGTCGCCGTATTTGGTGTTGTTCGAATACTCCATAACACACTTGGCAGCTCCTCTGGCCAAGTATGTCGAGCTTTTTCCAATGGACCTAACAAGCGTTTCTTGATACCGTTGCAGATGATGCCATTGGCTTTCTTGACTTGACCGTTGGTCTGTGGATGTGCGACAGACGCAAAACTCAATTTAATGCCCACTTCTGCGCAATACGCTTTGAACTCCTTGGATGTGAAATTACTGCCATTGTGTGTGACGATGCTATGAGGGACCCCAAATCGAAAAACAATGCTCTTCACGAACTTGATTGCCGACGCGCCGTCCGGTGAATTTATCGGCTTTGCTTCTATCCACTTGGTAAATTTGTCGACAGCAACGAGCATATACTCATATCCTCCTGGCGAAGCTTTGTGTAATTTTCCCACCATATCGAGACCCCATTGAGCAAAGGGCCAAGACAATGGGATTGGCATCAGTTCTGCTGCCGGAGAGTGAGGTTTTGCGGCGAATCTTTGGCACGCGTCGCAAGTTCGCACTATTTCCTTTGCGTCCTCAATTGCTGTTAACCAATAAAATCCTGCTCTGAAAACCTTGGCCGCAATAGCTCGACTGCTTGCATGATGCCCGCATATTCCTTCGTGTACATCTTTCAGGATTATCCTCCCTTCTTCGGGTGTGACGCACCTCTGAAGCACACCTGAAATACTTCGCTTGTACAACTCCCCTTTGACCACAGTAAAGGCTTTAGAACGTCTAATTATTCGCCTTGCTTCAACTGGACCGTCGGGTATTATTTTCCTTAAGATGTAAGATATATATGCCTGCATCCATGGAGTTTGCACCATCATGACTAGCTCTTGGTCCTCGTCTTCTTCCAGTGATTCTTTTGTAACACCCGAGGGTTTTTCATCCTTCTCCTTCTTCTTTGGTTTCATTGGCTTTGTTGATCTCTCGCTTATTTCTTCCCAAAACACGCCTGGAGGAATCGCGAGACATTGCGACCCGATATTTGCAAGAACATCGGCTTCATCATTGCTCAATCTGCTGATGTGATTTACCTCGCATCCATCAAACAGCTTTTCTAGCTCATTGTACATCTCCTTGTATGCCATCATGCTCTCGTTGATTGCATCACATTGATTCATCACCTGCTGTGCCACCAATTGTGAGTCACCGAAGATTTTTAATCGGGTTGCACCGCAAGCTTTCGCCATCTTCATCCCGTGTATGAGGGCTTCATATTCTGCTTCATTGTTAGACGCGTTTGGGAATGTCATCCGTAGGACATACTTCAGTTTGTCACCTTCAGGTGATACCAGTATCACGCCTGCTCAAGCGCCTTCCAACCTTTTGGACCCATCAAAGTTCATAGTCCAGGTTCTCGATAAATCTGGAGGCCCTGTATTTTGTAGCTCCATCCACTCTGCAATGAAATCTGGTAAGATTTACGACTTTATTGCCTTTCTTTTTTCATACGTGATGTCCCGAGGGAAAGCTCTATTCCCCAAAGGGAGACACGACCCGTAGCTTCTGGGTTGTTTAATATATTTGACAGAGGAGCCTCATTGACCACTATTATCGGGTGCGCCAAAAAATAGTGTCGCAATTTTCTTGCCGTTGTAAACACTCCATACGCAGTTTCGTGCTGCGTACCGCTGTTTTGAAGGCGACAGGACTTGATGAAATATACTTGTCCTCTGTACTCCATGGAGCTTTCCTTCTTCCTCTCTTTCGACTACCGAGCTATCTGACCAGGTGTGGCTACGATGTATAGCAGGAGGGGTTCCTTCTCTTTAGGTGCCACCAAGATTGGTGGTGTCGAAATTGTGCGCTTAAGATTTTCGAAAGCTCTATCTGCTTCTTCGTTCTACTGAAATTTCTCTCCTTGTTTGATCAATGCGTAGAACGGCAGTGCTTTTTCTCCCAGCCTAGCGACGAATCTACTTAAAGCTGCGACTCGGCCCGTCAGCTGTTGTATTTCTTTCAAATTTGTCGGCTTCCTCATTGTTACAATGGCCTGTATTTTCTCTGGATTGGCTTCGATTCCTCTTGCTGAGACTAAGAACCCGAGAAGTTCTCCTGCGGGCACACCAAAGGAGAACTTTGACGGGTTCAACTTGAGGCAGAACTTATCAAGGTTGTCGAAGGTTTCTTTCAAATCCTCGATCAGCGTTGTCCCCTTTTTTGATGTTATAACGACATCCTCAATGTAGACTTGTATGTTTTTTCTGATCTGTGTTGCAAGGCACTTCTGCATCATCCGCTGATAAGTTGCTCCCGCGTTTTTTAGGCCAAAGGGCATTGTCCTATAGTAGAACACGCCGTAAGGTGTTATAAACGTTGTCTTAGCTTCATCATCTTCTTTTAATCTGATCTGGTTATAGCCAGAGTATGCGTCCAAGAAGGAAAGACGTTCACATCCTGCCGTAGAGTCGATGATTTGATCGATCCTTGGGAGGGGAAAGTGATCCTTGGGACAGTGTTTATTGAGACACGTAAAGTCGACACACATGCGAAGGACTTTCGTGTTTTTCTTCGGCACCATCACTGGATTAGCTACCCATGTGGCTTCTGTAGAAATCTCTTTGATAAAACCAGCATCTTTGAGTCGATCTATTTCTGATAGCATAGCTTTGCGGTTTGGTTCGAAAAACGCCGCAAAGGTTGTTTGATTGGTCTCGCGATAGGATCCAAGTTTAGGTGGTGCTCGGCAAGTTCCCTGGGTACTCCTGGCATGTCAGCTGGACACCATGCGAATATTTTCCAGTGCTCACGGAGGAACTCTACAAGCGCGCTTTCCTATGCGAGGTCCATATTTGTTGCGATGGACGTCGTTTTCTTCGGGTCCGTCGGGTGGATCTGTGATGCGCGTAGATGTACACGTCTGTTGGGAACCCCAAGAGGAAGGTATGATGCGCACAGCAGCAAGTTTTCCCTCAGAAAGAAACCAAGGTTATCGAACCAGTAGGAGCCAAGAAGCACGTGAAGGTTGTTGGTGGAGGAGTGTAGTGCGGCGCAACACCAGTGAAACCGGCGCCAACGTGGAACCTGCACAACACAATCAAAGTACTTTGCCCCAACGTAATGAGGTTGTCAATCTCACCGGCTTGCTGAAAACAAAGGATTAAGCGTATCGAGTGGAAGATGGTGGTTGTTTGCAAAGAACAGTAAAGCAGTAGAATGTATTCAGATGTAAAGAATGGACCGGGGTCCACAGTTCACTAGTGGTGTCTCTCCAATAAGATAACTAGCATGTTGGGTGAACAAATTACAGGTGAGCAATTGACAAATAAAGATTCAATACATATCAACGATGATTACTATGTGATTTAATCAGGGCATTACGACAAAGTACATAGACCGCTATCCAGCATGCATCTATGCCTAAATAATCCACCTTCGAGGTTATCATCCGAACCCCTTCCAGTATTAAGTTGCGAACAACAGATAATTGCATTAAGTATGGTGCGTAATGTAATCAACACAAATATCCTTAGACAAAGCATCAATGTTTTATCCCTAGTAGCAACAGCACATCCACAACCTTAGAACCTTCTGTCACGATCCCAGATTTAATGGAGGCATGAACCCACTATCGAGCATAATTACTCCCTCTTGGAGTTACAAGTATCAACTTGGCCAGAGCCTCTACTAGCAACGGAGAGCATGCAAGAACATAAACAACACATATATGATAGATTGATAATCAACTTAACATAATATTCTATATTCATCGGATCTCACCAAACACAACATGTAGCATTACAAATAGATGATCTTGATCATGTTAGGCAGCTCACAAGATCTATAACAATGAAAGCACAAGCGGAGAAGACAACCATCTAGCTACTGCTATGGACCCATAGTCCAAGGATGAACTACTCACGCATCAATCCGGAGGCGGGCATGATGATGTAGAGCCCCTCCGGTGATGATTCCCCTCTCCGGCAGGGTGCCGGAGGCGATCTCCTGAATCCCCCGAGATGGGATTGGCGGCGGCGCCTCGATATGTTTTCCGTATCGTGGCTCTCGGTACACGGGGTTTCGCGACGGAGGCTTTAAGTAGGCGGAAGGGTAGGTCAAAGGGCGTCACGAGGGCCCCACACACCAGGGCCGCGCCGCCCTGTTGTCGGCGCCTCGTGGCCCCACTTCGTCTCCTCTTCGGTCTTCTGGAAGCTTCGTGCAAAAATAGGACCCTGGCGTTGATTTCGTCCAATTCCGAGAATATTTCCTTACTAGGATTTCTGAAACCAAAAACAGCAGAAAACAGCAACTGGCACTTCGGCATCTTGTTAATAGGTTAGTGCCGGAAAATGTAAAATAACGCTGTAAAGTATGTGTAAAACACTCAAGTATTGTAATAAAAGTAGCATGGAACATAAGAAATTATAGATACGTTTGCGACGTATCAATCTGCACCTCTTTTGAATCCTTGGCAGCATTAAAAGTTGGTTCCCTGAGTGGCCTCCCTGTGTCTGGCAACACGTCATAATCAGTGAGCCTTGGCGCCATATATTCTGCTTGCATCCCGAAAGTTTCTGACAGTCGATGAAAATCTTTGTCGCACTTATCAGCCAGCGCGAAACTTCCCTTGATTGTGATTGGTCCCTTAGGTCCAGGCAACCTCCACAATAAGTACGTGTAATGAGGTACTGCCATAAACCTGGCATATGCTGGGCGCCCCAACAAAGCATGATATTGCGACGGGAAATCCACGACTTCAAACTCTAGGTTCTCTATCCTGTAGTTTTCTCGGGTCCCAAACTGAACATCGAGATTGATCTTGCCCAACGGATAACTTGGCTTCTCTGGCGTGATCCCATGGAAACGTGTATCAGTTGGTTTTAGATTTGCCAGGGATATGTTCATCTTCCTCAATGTATCTGCATACATAAGGTTTAAGCTGCTGCCACCATCTATAAAAACTCTCGACACATCAAAACCAGCGATTACTGCGGGTAAGATAAGTGCGATTGCCCTGGTCGAGGAACTTGCTGTGGATGATCCGCAATTGTGAAACCAATGTCTTGCCCCGACCAATTTAGGTACTCGACTGTTGGTGGAGGCATCTTCTCTGCCATGAACACTTGCCGCGAGATTACTTTCTGCGCCCTGTTAGATGGCCTAGCTTTCTGAATCATCGAGACCGCACCATTGGAGTTGGGGTCAACATATGGAGGTGGATGTGGTGTTGCCGCTATTCTGAGCTGGTGCCGATTTTCGTCCGTAATTGCGGGAGGAGGTGGGAGGTGGATCTCACTCCTTGGCCCCTGGGGGTTTCTATTCATCGCTTGGGCATTGGCGATCCCTGCGGCTCGCAACATTGCTTCGAAATTGCGACAATCTTTCTGGAGATGACCTGACTGCTGATACGTCCCCGACGTATCCATAATTTCTGTCGTTCCATGCTTGTTTTATGACAATACTTACATGTTTTGCTTGCACTTTATGATGTTTTTATGCGTTTTCCGGAACTAACCTATTAACAAGATGCCATGTCAGTTCTGTTTTTGCTATTTTTGGTTCCGAGAAAGGCTGCTCGGGCAATACTCTCGGAATTCGACGAAGCGAGGCCAAACCTCCTATTTTCCCGGAAGGCTCCGAACACCGAAGAAGAGTCGGAGAGGGGCCGAGGGCCACCACACCATGGGGGCGCGGCCTGGCCTGGGCCTGCGCCGGCCTGTGGTGGGAGCCCCAGTGCCCCTGCGCCGCCTCTTCGCCTATAAAATCCCTTTCGACCTAAAAACACCGTACCTTTTGACGAAACTCCAGAAAGACTCCGGGCGCCGCCACCATCGCGAAACTCAATTCGGGGACAGAAGTCTCTGTCCCGGCACCCTGCCGGGACGGGAAGTGCCCGGAAGCCATCTCCATCAACGCCACCGCCTCCATCATGCTCCGTGAGTAGTTCCCCATGGACTATGGGTTCTAGCTGTAGCTAGTTGGTATTCTCTCCCCATGTACTTCAATACAATGATCTCATGAGCTGCCTTACATGATTGAGATTCATCTGATGTAATCGGTGTTGTGTTTGTTGGGATCCGATGGATGATACATTATGATTAGTCTATCTATAAAGTTTGTGAAGTTATTGTTGCTGCAATCTTGTTATGCTTAATGCTTGTCACTAGGGCCCGAGTGGCATGATCTTAGATTTGAGCTCTATAATTATTGCTTAGATTGTATCTACAAGTTGTATGCACATGTCACTGTCCGGAACCCCGAAGTGACAGAAATCGGGACAACCGGAGGGGATGGCGGTGATGTGAGGGACACATGTTTTCACGGAGTGTTAATGCTTTGCTCGGTGCTCTATTAAAAGGAGTACCTTAATATCCAGTAGATTCCCTTGAGGCCCGGCTGCCACCGGCTGGTAGGACAATAGATGTTGTGCAAGTTTCTCATTGCGAGCACGTACGACTAAATATGGAAAACATGCCTACATGATTAATGAATTGATGTTCTTTCTTAATGCCTTATCAATCCTATCAATTGCCCAACTGTAATTTGTTCACCCAACACTTGTTATTGGAGAGTTGCCACTAGTGTAGATAGCTGGGAACCCTGGTCCATCTTTCATCATCATATACTTGTTCTACATGTCAACTATTTTCTGGTACCATTGCTCTCATATTGCTATTACTGCTGCTGTGTTACTGTTACTATTGCTCTCATATTACTGCTACTTTCACATCACCCCTGTTACTAGTGCTTTTCAGGTGCAGCTGAATTGACAACTCAGTTGTTAAGGCTTATAAGTATTCTTTACCTCCCCTTGTGTCGAATCAATAAATTTGGGTTTTACTTCCCTCGAAGACTGTTGCGATCCCCTATACTTGTGGGTATCAAGACTATTTTCTGGCGCCGTTGCCGGGAGGCATAGCTCTACTCATAAGTTCACCTGGGGAGTACACTCTACCTTTCTCTCTGTTTTTATTTTGTTTTATTTTGCTTAGTTTACTTTTGTCTAGTTTATTTGTGCTTAGTTTATTTCTGTCTAGTATTATTTTGCTTAGGTTACTTTTGCCTAGTTACTTTTTGTCTTGTTTTATTTTCCTCATATACCCAAAAATCCATAAAAATTTGAAAAATCTAAAAATTAAAAACTGCTGTTATGGGAGAACCTACAACCTACTTGGAGCTTATAGAATGTTATAATAATTATAGAGAATCAAGAACTGGTAAAATAATGAGTGCTATGATAGAAAAATTGAATACAATTGCTGAAATCTTGCTTGAACGCCATAATATAAACTGTTGCTCTCAACAGGATACTAAACATCTTAAATTTCAATGTGGCTTTAGTGAGGAATTTTTAATTAAGAACTATAATCGGAATTGCTATATTCATTATGGGTTCGAAGAGGTAGAACAATTTGTCTTATTTATGGGAGCCTCCGAGATAGAATCCTTCATGGTTGAGAATTATGAAACTTGTGTTGTTTGTAAGGGCCTTAAAGATTATGTCTCTACTATCCTTAATTCTTGCATAGAATGCTACAGTAGGAATCCTTATATCCTTGATTATAAAGAGAGACACATTAATGCACAAGAATGCACTCACAATTTGCAGGAACCGGTGGAAGAAGAAATTGATGAACTTGAAAGCTCATTGGATGAAAAAGAAGAAGAGAGCGACGAACAAAAGGAGGAAGAATGGATTAGCTACCCATGTCAACCTTCTAATGAGAGTAACTCTTTATCTCTTACACTATTTGATTGTCCTCCATGCTTACCGGAAGAGGTTGAATGTTATGTTCCTGTGGATTCTCTTGAAATAGTACCTATGAGTAATACTTGTGAGAATGATTATGCTACTATTATTTATGATAATCCATGCTACTTTGATAAATCTTATGATAATGCTTTGTTTGTGCCTGATGTCGAAATGCATGGTACTAAAGAATTTTGCTTGGCAAATGTTTATGATAAAGCTCTAGATGATGGTCCTATGTTACTTGATAATATTAATTGTACTACTAATGAAAATGGGATTGGAGAGTTCTTGACTTATTCTATGAGTCCCATATCTATTGAGATTGATCACCTACCTTGTTATATTATTAATAAAAGTAAGTTTGAAAGTTTTAATTCCACTATTCTTGAACTTGATAAAAATTATGTGTTTGGAAATCATGAAAAGTATGCTGCATGTGATAGTTATATTGTTGAGTTTATTCATGAAGCTACTGAAAATTATTATGAGAGAGGAAAATATGGTAGTAGAAATTTTCATGGTGCTAAAACACCTCTCTATATGCTTAAAATTTTGAAGTTACTCTTGTTTTATCTTCTTATGCTTATCACTTTGTTCTTCATGAATTTATTTGTGTACAAGATTCCTATGCATAGGAAGTGGGTTAGACTTAAATGTGTTTTGAATTTGCTTTTTGATGCTCTCTTTTGCTTCAAATACTATTTCTTGCGAGTGCATCATTTAAAACTGCTGAGCCCATCTTAATGGCTATAAAGAAAAGAACTTCTTGGGAGATAACCCATGTGTTATTTTTTTTTTTTGTTTTATATTTGTGTCTTGGAAGTTGTTTACTACTGTAGCAACCTCTTCTTATCTTAGTTTTGTGTTTTGTTGTGCCAAGTGAAGCCTCTAATCGAAGGTTGATACTAGATTTGGATTTCTGCGCAGAAACAGATTTCTATCTGTCACGAATCTGGGCTTATTTCTCTGTAGGAAACTCAGAAAAATCTGCCAATTTACGTGCGTGATCCTCAGATATGTACGCAACTTTCATTAGTTTTGAGTTTTCTTATTTGAGCAACGGAAGTACCATTTTAAAATTCGTGTTTACTGGCTGTTCTGTTTTGGCAGATTCTGTCTCTGTTTTTTGCATTGTCTCTTGTGGACTTTAAGTGAGGCTTTCTAGACGTGGAGAGTTGTAGCTAATGTTTTATTGAGTTCTTGCAATGTGTCACTACAGGACCAAGGTGGATTAAAGTTTTTTGAGTACTAACCCCTCTAATGAAGTTTATGAGAAGTTTGGTGTGAAGGAAGTTTTCAAGGGTCAAGAGAGGAGGATGATATATGATCAAGAAGAGTGAAAAGTCAAAGCTTGGGGATGCCCCGTGGTTCATCCCTGCATATTTCAAGAATACTCAAGCGTCTAAGCTTGGGGATGCCCAAGGCATCCCCTTCTTCATCAACTTATCAGGTTCCTCCCCTGAAACTATATTTTTATTCGGTCACATCATATGTGCTTTACTTGGAGCGTCTGTGTGCTTTTATTTTTGTTTTGTTTGAATAAATTCGGATCCTAGCAATCCTTGTGTGGGAGAGATACACGCTCCGCTTTTTCATATGAACACTCGTGTTCTTCGTTTTACTTTTAATGTTCAATGATAAAAGTTGGAAGCTATTGCACTTATTTATATTTGGTTGAAAACAGAAAATGCCTCATCATGTCTTGGATAATCTGACACTTGGCAATTGTTTTGAGCTCTCAAGTAGATCATGATTAAGTTTTTTTCATGTAGTCTAAGCCTATTAGTGGAGAACTACGTGTAAGTTGCTCACGTTGGTTTGGAGGAAGGTATGATGCGCACAGTAGCAAGTTTTCCCTCAGAAAGAAACCAAGGTTTAATCGAACCAGTAGGAGCCAAGAAGCACGTTGAAGGTTGATGGTCGCGAAATGTGATGCGGCGCAACAGCAGGGATTCCGGCGCCAACGCGGAACCTGCACACACAACAAGTACTTTGTCCCAACGAAACAGTGAGGTTGTCAATCTCACCGGCTTGCTGTAACAAAGGATTAAACGTATCGAGTGGAAGATGTTTGCAAAGAAAACAGTAAAACACAATTGCAGTAGATTGTATGCTATGTAAAGAATAGGACCGGGGTCCACAGTTCACTAGAGGTGTCTCTCCCATAAGATAAAAGCATGTTGGGTGAACAAATTACGGTCGGGCAATTGACAAATAGAGAAAGGCATAACAATGCATATACATGATATGATAAATATAGTGAGATTTAATTGGGCATTACGACAAAGTACATAGACCGCCATCCAACTGCATCTATGCCTAAAAAGTCCACCTTCAGGTTATCATCCGAACCCCCTCCGGTATTAAGTTGCAAAGCAACAGACAATTGCATTAAGTATGGTGCGTAATGTAATCAACAACTACATCCTTAGACATAGCATCAATGTTTTATCCCTAGTGGCAACAGCACATCCACAACCTTAGAACTTTCTGTCACTGTCCCAGATTCAATGGAGGCATGAACCCACTATCGAGCATAAATACCCCCTCTTGGAGTTAAGAGCAAAAACTTGGCCAGAGCCTCTACTAATAACGGAGAGCATGCAAGATCATAAACAACACATGAACAATAGATTGATAATCACCATAATCATAGTACTCTCTATCCATCGGATCCCGACAAACACAACATATAGAATTACATATAGATGATCTTGATCATGTTAGGCAGCTCACAAGATCCAACAATGAAGCACAACAAGGAGAAGACGACCATCTAGCTACTGCTATGGACCCATGGTCCAGGGGTGGACTACTCACTCATCACTCCGGAGCGACCATGGCGGTGTAGAGTCCTCCGGGAGATGAATCCCCTCTCCGGCGGGGTGCCGGAGGCGATCTCCAGAATTCCCCGAGATGGGATTCGCGGCGGCGGCGTCTCTGTAAGGTTTTCCGTATCGTGGCTCTCGACGGGGTTTCGACGGAAGCTTTAAGTAGGCGGAGGGTCAACGCGGGGGCCACACGAGGGGCCCAGGGGGTAGGTCGGCGCGGCCGGGGCGGCCGCGCCGCCCTGGCTGCCTCGTGGCCCCACTTCGTTATCTCTTCGGTCTTCTGGAAGCTTCGTGCAAAAATAGGACCCTGGGCGAAAGTTTCCAATTCCGAGAATATTTCTTTACTAGGATTTCTGAAACCAAAAACAGCAGAAAACAGCAACTGGCTCTTCGGCATCTTGTTAATAGGTTAGTTCAGAAAATGCATAAATATGACATATAATGTGCATAAAACATGTAGGTATCATCAATAAAGTAGCATGGAACATAAGAAATTATCGATACGTTGGAGACGTATCAGCATCCCCAAGCTTAGTTCTGCTCGTCCCGAGCAGGTAAAACGATAACAAAGATAATTTCTGAAGTGACATGCCATCATAATCTTGATCATACTATTTGTAAACATATGTAATGAATGCAGCGATCAAAGCAAAGGTAATGACATGAGTAAACAACTGAATCATAAAGCAAAGACTTTTCATGAATAGTACTTCAAGACAAGCATCAATAAGTCTTGCATAAGAGTTAACTCATAAAGCAATAAATCAAAGTAAAGGTGTTGAAGCAACACATAGGAAGATTAAGTTTCAGCGGTTGCTTTCAACTTATAACATGTATATCTCATGGATATTGTCAACATAAAGTAATATAACAAGTGCAATATGCAAGTATGTAGGAATCAATGCACAGTTCACACAAGTGTTTGCTTCTTAAGGTGGAAGGAGATAGGTAAACTGACTCAACAATAAAAGTAAAAGAATGGTCCTTCAATGAGGAAAGCATCGATTGCTGTATTTGTGCTAGAGCTTTTATTTTGAAAACATGAAACAATTTTGTCAACGGTAGTAATAAAGCATATGAGTTATGAAAATTATATCTTACAAGTTGCAAGCCTCACGCATAGTATACTAATAGTGCCCGCACCTCGTCCTACTTAACTTGGACTACCGGATCTTCGCATGCCATGTTTCAACCAAGTGTCACAAAGGGGTACCTCCATGCCGCCTGTACAAAGGTCTAAGGAGAATGCTCGCATTTCGGATTTCTCGCTTTTGATTATTCTCAACTTAGACATCCATACCGGGACAACATGGACAACAGATAATGGACTCCTCTTAAATGCATAAGCATGTAGCAAAGTTATTATTCTCATATGAGATTGAGGATATATGTCCAAAACTGAAACTTCCACCATGATTCATGGCTTTAGTTAGCGGCCCAATGTTCTTCTCTAACAATTTTGCATGCTCCAACCACTAAAATGATAGACCTTCAGACAAGACGGACATGCATAGCAACTCACATGATATTCAACAATAGTTGATGGCGTTCCCCAGAAGCATGGTTATCGCACAACAAGCAACTTAATAAAATATAAAGTGCATAAGTACATATTCAATACTACGATAGTTTTTAAGGCTATTTTGTCCCATGAGCTATATATTGCATAGGTGGATGATGGAATTTTAAAGGTAGCACTCAAGCAATTTACTTTGGAATGGCGGAGAAATACCATGTAGTAGGTAGGTATGGTGGACACAAATGGCATAGTAGTTGGCTCAAGGATTTTGGATGCATGAGAAGTATTCCCTCTCGATACAAGGTTTAGGCTAGCAAGGTTATTTGAAGCAAACTCAAGGATGAACAAGTGCAGCAAAACTCACATAAAAGACATATTGTAAACATTATAAGACTCTACACTGTCTTCCTTGTTGTTCAAAACTCAATACTAGATATTATCTAGACCTTAGAGAAACCAAATATGCAAATCAAATTTTAGCAAGCTCTATGTATTTCTTCATTAATGGGTGCAAAGCATATGATGCAAGAGCTTAAACATGAGCACAACAATTGCCAAGTATCACATTATCCAAGACAGTTTAGAATTACTACATGTAGCATTTTCCAATTCCAACCATATAACAATTTAACGAAGAAACTTCGCCTTGAACATTATGAGTAAAGCCTAAGGACACATGTGTCCATATGCAACAGCGGAGCGTGTCTCTCTCCCACAAAGTGAATGCTAGGATCCATCTTATTCAAACAAAAACAAAAACGAAAACAAACCGACGCTCCAAGCAAAGAATACAAGATGTGATTGAATAAAAATATAGTTTCAGGGGAGGAACCTGATGATGTTGTCGATGAAGAAGGGGATGCCTTGGGCATCCCCAAGCTTAGACGCTTGAGTCTTCTTAAAATATGCAGGGGTGAACCACGGGGCATCCCCAAGCTTAGAGCTTTCACTCCTCTTGATCATAGTATATCATTCTCCTCTCTTGACCCTTGAAAACTTCCTTCACACCAAACTTCAAGCAAACTCATTAGAGGGTTAGTGCATCATTAATAATTCACTCATTCAGAGGTGACACAATCATTATTTTCACTTCTGGACATTGCATAATGCTACTGGACATTAGTGGATCAAAGAAATAAATCCAACATAGCAAAAGAGGCAATGCGAAATAAAAGGCAGAATCTGTCAAAAACAGAACAGTCCGTAAAGACGAATTTAGAAATGGCACCAGACTTGCTCAAATGGAAAAACTCAAAACTAATGAAAGTTGCGTACATATCTGAGGATCACGCTCGTAAATTGGCAGATTTTTTCGAATTTTCTACAGAGAATTGTGCCCAGATTCGTGACAGACAGCAATGCTGTTTCTGCGCAGCAATCCCAAATATAACATCAACTTTGACATAAAAACTTTACTTGGCACAAAAACATGATAAGGAGAGGTTGCTACAGTAGTAAACAACTTCCAAGACTCAACAAAACAAAAAAATTGCTGTAGGTAAAAACATGGGTTGTCTCCCATAAGCGCTTTTCTTTAACGCCTTTCAGCTAGGCGCAGAAAGTGCAAATCAAGTAACATCGAGAGTAGAAGCATCAACATCATTACTAGAGGTGTTGGGAGTTTTCTCAACAATGCATTGTATCTGGTCTATATAAGTAACTCCTCTCTCATTGCTCCTAGGCTTACTATTCTCATCAAACAAATTTTCAGGAACAAGCCAAGCATAGTTATTTTCCAAGGCTTCATGCATCCCTAGTAGTTTACTAGGTATTGGCGCTTTAATTTCCCTACCATCATTAACATTATTAGTATACCTTATTCTATCCATGTCCATTTTTTCAAGGAGACCAATAAAATTGGTATGAGAACCTAGCATATTAAATTTAGCAAAAACCTTTCTAGCCTCTCTTGCTAGACCACCAAATTCTCTAAGAAGGGTTTCTAAAACAAAATCTTTCTTTTCCCCTTCTTCCATATCACCAAGTGTAAGAAACATGTGTTGGATTATAGGATTGAGATTAACAAATTTAGTTTCCAACATGCGAACTAAAGCAGCAGCAGCAATTTCATAGGTAGGTGCAAGTTCTACCAAGTGTCTATCTTCAAAATCTTCAGTGATACTAACATGATTGAAAAATTCTTCTATATTATTTCTCCCAACTATGGACCCACGTCCTACCGGTATGTCTTTTGTGGTAAAATTAAAAGGAAACATGATGCAATAGGCAAAAAGTAAACTAGGCAAACAAAGTAAAGACAAGTAGCTAATTTTTTTGTGTTTTTGATATAGAGAGCAAAGCAGTAAATAAAGTAAAACTAGCAACTAATTTTTTTGTATTTTGATTTAGTGCAGCAAACAAAGTAGCAAATAAAATAAAGCAAGACAAAAACAAAGTAAAGAGATTGAGAAGTGGAGACTCCCCTTGCAGCGTGTCTTGATCTCCCCGGCAACGGCGCCAGAAAAAGAGCTTGATGGCGTGTAACTCACACGTTCGTTGGGAACCCCAAGAGGAAGGTATGATGCGCACAGTAGCAAGTTTTCCTGTCGTCGTGGTGAACGAGCAGATGCCATGGGATGGCTTATCTTGGGGCCGAATGGACGCTAGAGGATTCGGGGGAGGGTTTGTGACTAGATGGACGAACTTCCGGATGCTTTCCTCAAGAACTTGGCCAAGGCCAGAGGTAGAAGAAGAAAGACACAAGGACGAACTCGCTCTAGATCACCATGTTCATTGATCTCAAGACAGGTTACAGGTTGTTCTCTCTTCAGTGGATCGCGCATGTAAAAGAAGCTGCCCCCTCTCCTTATATAGGGGAGAGGGTGGCTTACAGAACAAGAAACCCTAATGGGATCTTTGACTAGACAAACTACTTTACAAAGATACTTTATAAAGCTACTTTAATCACAGATGACGCCGGGGTCTTCTTTAAACATGAAGGATGACGTCCTCCGGCTTCTTTGACCGTCATCCTCCTCCTTGTCTTCTAGTCTTCGTTTAAAGCTACTTTGGTTAGCTCATCCTTGTCTTTTAGCTCCTGACGGAATCTTTGACCAGTCAGCCGGCATGTTCTTCCTTTTGGTGCACCGGTATCTTTCCTTCCTGGTTCCGGTATACCCCTCTTGGGGATACCGGCCTAGCTTCACTTAGCCAAACTCTATTCTCTTATACCGGCATGAACATTAAACCGGTATCTTGAAGGGTGAGACCATCCGGTATGGCATACCTTTGGCATACCGGGGGTCATCCCCCCAACATTAGTCCCCGAAGCTGGTATAGTCTGGCGGATCCTATCCAACAGACCATGCCAGGTTCTCGTATCTTGGATACCGGTTTAACTTTCTTAGCCCTTGGCTCAAATCCGGCATCTTTGCTCGGACTCACATATTCTCTGTTCGCAAGGCATTCTCCGGCATCTTACTCTCCGGTATCTTAGTCTTTAAGTCTCTCCTCGACGAGGTCGAGAATATTTCGGGTTCTGTGCCTGTCAGAGACATGCGCACTGTGACTGTCGCGCCAGTGTCAGTTGTCACTTCGTATTGACACTTGCGCGCTCATTAACTGCACCGCTCCGGATCCCACTCACCGCTTCGGATCCCGTGTGTGCCACCGTGTGGCTTCCCCTTTTCCGCGTGTACCCCTATGCCACGTGGCGATCTGCGACGCGAACCGTCACGGGCCGCGGGGCAAACCGCGTAGGCCCAGCGGTTTTCGGTCCACTCTCCTCTTTATAAGCTTAACTGCCCCTTCTTCTTCCTCTTCTTCGCATTCCCCTACTTCCGCGCATAGTGTTCTTCGCCTCTGCGCTCCTTCACCGCACTTCGTCTGCCGCTGCTCGCCTGAGTTTCGCCGCCCGGTGAACTTACGCCGCGCCTTTGCCGGACCTCGTCGTGTGGAGAGCTTCTGCAGCGTCTTCTTCTCGCGCGCTGCATTCGTGCTCCTTCTTGACCTTCACCGCCTCACCGTCGGCAGAGCTCACCGGCGACCGCGGGCCTGTTCTTTCGCCGGAGAAGGTCTTCCTCATCAACTGCGGCACTCAAGGTCAGTTCTAATCTTGCTTTGCTTGCCATTTGCTCGCTTTCCAGATCTGGGGTCTACGGTGTTCTTATTTCTTCCTTTTTCTTTGGTTTTTCTCTTACTCGTAGATCTTCACGCGGGGGTCAAGTGTGGGATTTCTGTTTCTTTTGCCTCCCATCCAATGTCTGACGAGGAATCTTCCTCCGCATCTTCCTCTTCTTCTTCCGCTAGTCATAGCAAACAATCTTCCGGCGAATCTACACCCTCAGATTCGATGAGGACAGATTCCGGCAACCAGCAGGACTCCGGTAGTCAGCAAGGTTCTGGCAGCCATCAAGAGGCCGGTAGTCCTCAAGATGCCGGTGGCTCCCAAGATGCCGGTAGCTCTCAGGATGCCGGTAGCCCCCGGTAGCTCTGGCGGTAGCTTCCGGTAGCTCTAGCCAAGCATCCGGCAGCCACCTTGGGACGAGTAGCTCTGGCGAAGCTTCAAGTAGATCTAGCCAATCTTCCGGCGAGGAGCCTTCCCCAGTTACTCGCGGAGCCTGGATGGGCTCCAATGTTACTAAGTATGAGATCGATTGGTTATACCGGTCCCGTAGGATTCCGGAAGGAGTCACTTGCCGGATTCCCGGTGATGAAATAGTTCCGGACCCTGAGCCCGACGAACGTGTTGTCTTTCTTGCTCACTTCGAGCGTGGCTTTGGCCTTCCTCCTTCCTCTTTTTTCCTGGATCTTCTAGATTTCTACAAGCTCCAACCTCACCATCTTCCTGGCAACTCCGTCTTTTATCTCTCCTGCTACACCACCTTTATGGAGGCCTACATTGGCATTCGTCCCACTCGTGAGACGTTTGCCCGCTTCTTCGCTCTTCGGATTAACTCCGTTCAGGGCAAAGATATTCCTGCACCCAAGCCCCCCGTTCAATGCGGGTCTTGTATCATCAGCTCCCGTCAAGGGAGCCCCTTTTTTAAGTTCTCCGGCCTGGAGTCTTGCCGGTTGTGGCAAGGGACGTTTTTCTATGTGAAGAACAACGGCCCCGCGGATCTTATCTGTCTGCCTCCTTTTGACCCGGCGCCGCCCGCAAAAACCAACTGGGGCTACAATCCGAAGGAGTCTCACAACGAGACCAACCGGATCATACGCTTCATGAAGCAGAAGATGAAGGACACCGGCATCTGCTCCGATGATATCATCCGCACCTTCATATCGCGCCGGGTACTTCCTCTGAAGCGCCGCGCCCATAGGATGAGCGAGATGTACGGCCCTGGCGATCCTACCAAGATCACAGGCCTGCCTCTTAGCAAGAAGGACGTTGTTCTCAAGGCCAAGCAGATTTGCCAAACTGCTATGCGTTTTAACTGGAAATGGGGCCTGCTTCCCTTCAGCACTACTAACCCTCCGACCCAAGAAGTAAGGGACTATGCGATCGGGGTTGTTTTTTGCCGGTAACCTTTTGCTTTTGCTTATTTTCTTTTTCATGTTTCAGGCCAAGGACCGCTTCCCCCTTATTGAAGCCGAGCGGCGAGGAGTTTGCCGGAAGCGCGCCCTCGACTCCTTCGACCCAGATCCCTACATTTTCTGGAAGGATCTGAAGATGGGCAAGACCCCGGCATCTCGCCTGGGCCGGTCTCCGCCGAAGCCAACCGGGTCCTCTGATGACCTGGTCATGCTTGAGGTATTTTCTCTTCCGGTTTCTTTTATCTTCCCTTATCGTTTTCCTTCGAGCTGCTTCTTAGCCTCGTTCAAACCATAGATCCATGAGCACGTGCCGCCCCTGCGCGCCGAGGCCGGCACGGAGTTTGTGGACAAGCTCATGGCCCAGGGCCAGAAGAACAAGCGGTCGCCATCTGACGATGGCTCCAGCCAGGCCCCTCCTCCCAAGCGCTTCCGGACTGAAGAGCTGGGGGAGAAGAAAGTTGGCGTGCGCCGCTACGCGCGCAAGCAGATGCCAACCGCTTCCGGGTAAGTTTTTATTCCCTGACTTGTCTCTTTTTGCTAAGTTCTTTTTCCGGTTGCTTTCTTCCAACCATCTCTCTTTTTTCTCTTTCAGCCCTGCGCTCAAGCTCGGCTCAAGACCCTCGGGCTCTGAAGGTTCCGCAAGGACCTCAACCCCTCCTCACTCAAGCCCGGCACCACCTGGTGCCGGTAACATCTCTGCCTCCCTTTCGGGGGGCACAACAAGTTCGGGGCGTGCGGCCCCTACATCTTCTGATCACCGCACGGAGGAGGATCCTTCCTTCTTCCTCGAGAACCAAGACACCGGCACCAGCAACATCGGTGCCGGAGAAGAAAAAGCTGCCGGGCAGGCGGAGCCTCCAGCTCCTCCTGCCCTTGAGAAAAAGACAACTCCCGCGCCGGAATCCTCCGCGCCGGGAAGCTCCAACTCGGGTGGTGCGTCTACCGCTCCCCCTTCTCCACGGACCATCCTCATGCCGCCGCCAAGTGCTCCCGGCGCCCAGCCTTCCGGGGCTGCTTTTGCCGCGCCACCGCCCAAGACCTCAGGCCTACCAAGGGAAAGGCGACGGCTCCCGGCACCTCTTCTGCGGGCCAGCAGCCCCTGGTGCTGCACGTCTCCAAGGCCGCCCAGAACACTGTCACCAAGGCCACCGGTCTTCTTGGCCGCATTACTGACTTCAAGCGCCGAGGCCAGGATCTGGGGCACCTTCTGCCCTACGCCGAGAAGTGGAACGCCGCGGATATCACTCCGGCGACCCGCGGCTTGGGCAAGGACAGGCTGCCGGCACCTGACCCCGTTGGGAACCGCTCTTCTGAGGAGCACTTCACGCGGCTCCGCTGCGCCGTGAAAGAGCTGGATAGCGCGTGGTACGACGCCACGAACAACCTGATGGTGCGTTTTACTATCTTTTCTCAATTGCCGGTTTCCTTTCTTCCGGAGTCTTTTATCTTTTACTTTCATGCCGGTTTCTCTCTTGTCTATCTTCCCAGTCCCCGAGTTTTGTGGTGAAAGCGTAGCTTTTAGGACAAAACTTAAACTTTAAGAACTTAGCGCAAAACCGGCACTGCCAGTCCCCGAGCTTCGGGTTAAGAACTCTGTTCTTAGCGCGAAACTTTACCTTAGAACGCGCGAAACCGGCACTGCCAGTCCCCGAGTTTTGTGGTGAAAGCGTAGCTTTTAGGACAAAACTTAAACTTTAAGAACTTAGCGCAAAACCGGCATTGCCAGTCCCCGAGCTTCGGGTTAAGAACTCTGTTCTTAGCGCGAAACTTTACTGATCTTTTTTGCTTTGAACAGCTCACGGCTGACGCTCGGAAGACCCTCTTTGAGGAGCTCTTGTGGGAGCATCGGGAGCTTGTGGAGGCACACGACAAGTGCCAAGGTATACTTTTGTTCTGCCGGCATCTTTCTTACCGGAACCTTTTTTCTTTCTGACACTTGTAATTTCTTCTTGACAGTGCTCCCGGAAGCTTCCATTGATGCTCTCAAAGAGCAGCTCGCCAACGCCCAACGTACGACTTTGTTTTTCCTTCTGCTATCTTGTCTTTACTTTGAATTTTACCAACACCTTGTTGTTTACACCTTCCTTTCCGGTTTGCAGGGGAGAAGGAGCAGCTGATTAAGCAGCATCAGGAGGAGCTGAGCGCCCAGAAGACCAGCTACCAGGAGCTCAAGTCCCAGCTTGTCCAGCTGGGTCTTGACCATGCCAAAGCTCTCGAGGCCGCTGAAGCTGACGCAGCGGCCAAGATGAACGAGGCTCTGGAGAACGCTAGCAACGCCACCGTGGTGCTGCAAGCTGAGCTGGAGGAGCTGGCCAAGGCCCGGAAGGCTGCCGAGGAGAAGGTCGCGCGGTTGGAGGAGGAGCGCAAGGAATGCAATCAGCTGATCCTCCAAACCGACAACCTTGCCCATCGTGAGTTCTCTGATTAATGCATACAAGCCATTTTTCCTCCGGCCTCATTTTCTTTTCGCTATCTTTTCTTCCGGTCTCTTTTTCTTCCGGATTCTTTTCCTTAGCCCTCTTTCTTCTTTGCACAGGCCTCTTCCCGGACTCCCAGACTTATGCTGTTAAGAAGGTCAACGCGCGCCGCCTAGCCAGAGCCAAGCGAGTCTCGCCGTGCCATGGACGCCCAACGACCATCTGGTCGCGCTTAACGCGCGGGTGTCTCATATGCGCGCCATTGACCGCAATTTATCTGATATCCCTGATGTAGCTTCCCAGCTCTACAGGACTCTCTGGCCTGGCGAGGTGGTGCCGGACACTTTTTCTTTGATCAGCGATCGCCTCAAGGGCGCCGGCAGGAGGATCCGCGAATGGCAGTGCTCTGCTGCCCGCGCTGGAGCAGACTCTGTCCTTCGCGTCGCCTGCTCCTGGTACCCGGAGCTCGACCTGGATGCCCTCACCGGAGTGCGCGAAGGCGCGGAAACCGATCTGGACCCGATCCTTGCCGCCAAACGGCAGGATCGCGCGTACCGCATCGCGGAGTACGCCGAAATGCGCACCTTCATCCCTCCCCCTCATGGCGTCCAAGATTATCTTGACGAGGAGGAAGATGAAGCCGAGGAGGAGCCTCTTGATGGTGCTGGTGCTGGCGACGCTCCTCCGGAAGCTCCTGCTGCTTGAATATCTACCTCAAGACTTTACCTGTCATGCTGCTTGGCCCTGTGTGGCTTAAAACAATCTTTTGTTAAATTCTGCCCCGGTATGCCGGGGCTTATGATGTAAAACTTTAAGTTCGCTGATGGTTGTCCTACAACATTTTGTGCCGGTAAGTTATACCGGTAGCTAATTATCTTAAGTTTGCCTTAGCGTTTCTGCTTTTGGTTCTGCTTTTATCCTGCACTTGCAAAGATTTCCAAATTGTTTCTGCATCCAATTCGATGCACACTTGGTTCTTTTGCCTTGACTCTGCCTGCCTTCTCTGGGCGTTCTTTGGCATATGAGCACAAGGTTCTTTCACCAAACAAGCATTTTCTTGAACTTAGAAATAATTCGAAATTTTGCAAAAAACCGGTATGACCGGGGTTAGTTAAATTTTTCCGAATTGTTCTTTCCCGGTTTCCCTCTCCACAGTTCATGTGCTTATCCCCTACCGGTTTATCTTGCTTGCCATGAAGCCAAGTTATGGACAGCAGCAGAGTCGAAGACTCCGGTAGGGTTTAGCACACTACTAAACCGGAAAGAAAAAACGTTCAATAAGCAACCGGCAACAGAAAAAATAGACATGTTCCATGCAATTTAAACAAGACAAGTCCCCGAGATTCATTCGAGGTTCCGACATCTTTTTATTCATAGCATGTAAGGTACAAAAAGGAACTTCTTACACCACAACTTCAAGAGTAGAAAGGACGCAACAAGGCTACGTTCCATGGGCGTTTGGTCTCGTCTCCGGATCTGTCCGCCTTTCCCTTCTTCCATTCCTGCGCATCGATTAGGTAATATGCATCATTGTGGAGAGCCTTGCTCACAATGAAAGGTCCTTCCCATGGAGGGGACAGCTTGTGCCTGCCTTCAGTGCGCTGCACCAGGCGTAGCACCAGGTCTCCTTCTCGGAATACCCTCGGGTTTACCTTCCGGCTATGATAGCGTCTGAGGTTTTGCTGGTAAATGGCTGTTCTTGCCAAAGCTAGCTCTCTTGCTTCTTCTAGCAAGTCCACATCATTTTCTCTGGCCTCTTTTACCTCTTCTTCGGTATAGAGCTGCACCCTTGGTGAATCATGGAGAATATCGGTTGGTATGACCGCTTCTGCTCCATAGACCATGAAGAATGGTGTGTATCCGGTAGACCGGTTCGGAGTTGTTCTTAGACTCCACAGCACTGATGGTAGCTCATCGATCCAACATCCCGGCGACTTTTCCATTGCATCAATGAGTCTTGGTTTGATACCGGAAAGTACCAAAGCATTTGTCCTTTCAACTTGACCATTGCCTTGCGGGTGCGCCACTGAGCACAAATCCAGCCGGATGTTTTTGCTTTCACAGAATCGCTTGAATTCTCCTTGGGCAAAGTTCGTGCCATTGTCAGTTATGATACTGTGTGGGTATCCATATCGCAGGATTACATCTTTCAGGAATTTTACTGCTGTGTGGCCATCACACTTTGAGACTTTGTAGTTTCCCACCACAGTTAGTGGTCCACGAGGTGCCGGCATCTTCATCTTGAGATAAGCCGTATGGGTCGATGCCATGAACGCTGCCAAAGCCGGTCTCCCCAACAAGGCATGGTAGGGACTATCTAAGTCCACCACCTCAAACTCAAGGTTTTCAACACGACAATTGTCGCGTCCTCCAAACGACACATCCACCCGAATTTTTCCTATCGGGGCACAAGACAAACCGGGAACAATCCCATGGAAAGTTGTGTGAGTTGGCTGCAGCATGTTTTCTGTTATGCCCAGCGTACGCATGGTGTGCTTGTACATGATGTTTATGCTGCTACCATTGTCTATCAGCACCTTGCTGAATTTTACTCGAGTTTCCGGCCCCTTCATGATTGGGTCCACAACGAGAGCGTATCCACCCGGATTCGGCATGACTTTGGGGTGATCCTTGAACGACCAGGTGATTTCCTGATCTGACCACAGCATGTATTTTGGAACTGCCGGCATCACGGCGTTCACTTCCATGGAACGGCGATGCACACTTTGCCTGTCCATTGGCTCTGTGACAAAGACAACCATGCACAAGTGTGGGTCTTCATAAACATTCCGGCCTAAAGGTGCCGGTGGAGGTGGCTGGTCATTGTTTTGCTCCACCCGGTTAACCTGCTGGTACTGCTGCCTGTTTGGCTGCACCGGTAAGGCGTTTGCTCCAGTGAGCGGTGGTGGAGGTGGTAATTGTTGTTGTTGCTGCATGGGGCCCCCTGGCGCCTGCGCATCTTTTACCGCTCCTCTTTGCATCAAGAACTTGGTCCAAGAACAATCCTTCGTCAAGTGGTTCGACGGGTGATCCGGATTCGGCGTGTGCCACCGGCAAGGTTGGTCCATGGCGGCTTCCATGGTGTATTTCACGGGTTCCTGCCAGTTCTTTTTCTGGCCCCAGGGTTTCTTTTCTACCCACTGCTTCTTAGGACCCGCCCATGGCTGCGATCCGGTTTTTTGTCTCTGACTGCCGCTGGCGTCAGAATTTTCTTGCACGGCAGCAACTTGCTGTGATGCATATCTTCGATCCGGGAAATCTTCCCTCCTTTTGTTGTTCCGGTTATCCCGGTATTGCTGCTGATGCGGATTCGACTGCTCCGGCTCAGCTTGCACTGCCGGCTGCATTGGGTCTCCCAATGCATAGCTGTCTGCCACACGTATCATCTCTGCTAGAGTTGTGGGCATGCTTCTCTGCAGTCTTTGCCACAAAGGCGATCCTCTCCGGCACCCTTGACTGAACCAAGCGATAGCTTGTGCCTCAATCACTCCTTCACATGTGTTTCTCATTGAGTTCCACCGGGTGAGATAATCCCGGTCTGGTTCTCCTGCACGCTGTTGGCACAGCGCAAGCTGTTGGGGCCGGTTTGGCCTCTTGTAGGTGCTGCTGAAATTGTTCACAAATGCTTCCTCAAAGTCCAACCATCCGTTAATACTTCCTGCCGGCAAGTTGTTTAGCCAGATCCTCGCAGGACCCACAAGGTAAGACGGTATGATTCTTACCGCCCAACGCCGGTTTACTCCACCACCAGCCACATAAACAGCTGTGACATAATCTGTCAGCCAGTCTTCCGGCTTGGTCGTACCATCGTATGTTCTTGTGTCTCGGGGCAACTGGAAATTGCGCACCGGTGGTTCTTCTCTCATGATCCGAGGGCCAAAACACCTTGGACCAGGAGGTCCTTCACATTCAACTATTGCAGATAGACGTACTCTGTCCAGCCTGTGCCTCGCATCCCGGTCTGGCAAACATCTTTCCCCTAGGCGTTCTCCCAAAGGGTTCCGGTGGACTCTTGTTCGTTCCGCCTCGGAATCTGATTCATCATATTCTTCCAGTTCCGCGGCCCTTGCCTGCCGGTACCCTGGTGGTGGCATCTCTTCATCCACGCACGCCACTCTTGCGGCTTGATAATTTTGCCCGGTTTCATATCTACCGGCATGATTGTTTCCGGCATAGCCTCCCTTGGCATAGCCCCGATCTGCCCCTTGGCTTTTTCTACCGGCATCATATTGCCCGGCTTTCTGTTTTCCGGCAAGAACTGGGTCATACACAGTCATCTGCCGTGCGTTCTTTTCCTTTCTTTTGTCCGGGTGAGGGGACGATGCCTGCCCCTGGGACTTGCTTCCGGCATTCTTTGTTGAACGCGCGGATTTTGAGGCCACTGCCTCGTTCAGCTTAGCCAGCTGCTCAGCATTTTGCTGCTCAATCACTTTCAACAGCTCTTGTACACGTTCTTGCTGCTTTGCCAACTCGTCACCGGAAAGAGATTCACATAATGCTACTGCAGCTTTAGCGGCTTTTATAGTTTTATCCGGACTACTGTACTTAGGCTTTTCTATGATGCTCACAGATACAGATGCACTCTTGCCGGCAAGAACTTCTTTGCGCAAATCCTGATCTAGATTGCGAGCTTTAAGCCGGTTTTCCGGCATCCTAGCAGCATGAGCACTAACTGAAGCAAAGCCATGGGCAGCATTGTACTCACGTAGGGTTAGGTTCAGCTCGCGCTGCGCCCGGATGATGTCGGCACCGCCGGTAAGCAGGGCCTTGCGCGTGGCTTCCAGCTCCTCCTGAGCCTTTGCCGGGTCGATGTTCTGCGCGATGGGCGTGGCCAGCGTGTTCATCGCCGCTTGAAGAGGTGTTGCCGGTGGTGCTGACGATGCTCCCGCGACGCCGGCGTCACGCTCCAGCGGTGGTTTTGCCGGGCGAGTCGATGCCGCACGTTCAGCTCCTTCTTCCACAGCTCCCTTGCCGGTGTTGACCGCACCAGCCATCATGACCTCCACGCTGCCGGCGGCGCGGCCAGCACACAGCCATCTTGGCGGATCCGGCGCCACCAGCACCGGCGAGAGGTGCTGGCGCACAGGGACGGTGCCGAGGTAGACGCGGATGCTGCCGAACTCGATGGTGCGGCCGTTCTGCGGGAACTTGCCGCCGTTGGCGAAGCAGCCAGCGTTATCGTTGATGAAGTCCATGTTGTAGATGCGTTCCACGAGCGCGGACACCGTGCGCTCGCCGTTGGTGTCGAGGATGCCCGCCCGAATGTGAACTCCAGCAAGCGCCACTTCATGCCCCACGGTGGGCGCCAACTGTCGTCGTGGTGAACGAGCAGATGCCATGGGATGGCTTATCTTGGGGCCGAATGGACGCTAGAGGATTCGGGGGAGGGTTTGTGACTAGATGGACGAACTTCCGGATGCTTTCCTCAAGAACTTGGCCAAGGCCAGAGGTAGAAGAAGAAAGACACAAGGACGAACTCGCTCTAGATCACCATGTTCATTGATCTCAAGACAGGTTACAGGTTGTTCTCTCTTCAGTGGATCGCGCATGTAAAAGAAGCTGCCCCCTCTCCTTATATAGGGGAGAGGGTGGCTTACAGAACAAGAAACCCTAATGGGATCTTTGACTAGACAAACTACTTTACAAAGATACTTTATAAAGCTACTTTAATCACAGATGACGCCGGGGTCTTCTTTAAACATGAAGGATGACGTCCTCCGGCTTCTTTGACCGTCATCCTCCTCCTTGTCTTCTAGTCTTCGTTTAAAGCTACTTTGGTTAGCTCATCCTTGTCTTTTAGCTCCTGACGGAATCTTTGACCAGTCAGCCGGCATGTTCTTCCTTTTGGTGCACCGGTATCTTTCCTTCCTGGTTCCGGTATACCCCTCTTGGGGATACCGGCCTAGCTTCACTTAGCCAAACTCTATTCTCTTATACCGGCATGAACATTAAACCGGTATCTTGAAGGGTGAGACCATCCGGTATGGCATACCTTTGGCATACCGGGGGTCATCCCCCCAACATTTTCCTCAGAAAGAAACCAAGGTTTAATCGAACCAGTAGGAGCCAAGAAGCACGTTGAAGGTTGATGGTCGCGAAATGTGATGCGGCGCAACACCAGGGATTCCGGCGCCAACGCGGAACCTGCACAACACCCAAGTACTTTGTCCCAACGAAACAGTGAGGTTGTCAATCTCACCGGCTTGCTGTAACAAAGGATTAAACGTATCGAGTGGAAGATGTTTGCAAAGAAAACAAAACACAATTGCAGAGATTGTATGCTATGTAAAGAATAGGACCGGGGTCCACAGTTCACTAGAGGTGTCTCTCCCATAAGATAAAAGCATGTTGGGTGAACAAATTACAGTCGGGCAATTGACAAATAGAGAAAGGCATAACAATGCATATACATGATATGATAAATATAGTGAGATTTAATTGGGCATTACGACAAAGTACATAGACCGCCATCCAACTGCATCTATGCCTAAAAAGTCCACCTTCAGGTTATCATCCGAACCCCCTCCAGTATTAAGTTGCAAAGCAACAGACAATTGCATTAAGTATGGTGCGTAATGTAATCAACAACTACATCCTTAGACATAGCATCAATGTTTTATCCCTAGTGGCAACAGCACATCCACAACCTTAGAACTTTCTGTCACTGTCCCAGATTCAATGGAGGCATGAACCCACTATCGAGCATAAATACCCCCTCTTGGAGTTAAGAGCAAAAACTTGGCCAGAGCCTCTACTAATAACGGAGAGCATGCAAGATCATAAACAACACATGAACAATAGATTGATAATCACCATAATCATAGTACTCTCTATCCATCGGATCCCGACAAACACAACATATAGAATTACATATAGATGATCTTGATCATGTTAGGCAGCTCACAAGATCCAACAATGAAGCACAACAAGGAGAAGACGACCATCTAGCTACTGCTATGGACCCATGGTCCAGGGGTGGACTACTCACTCATCACTCCGGAGGCGACCATGGCGGTGTAGAGTCCTCCGGGAGATGAATCCCCTCTCCGGCGGGGTGCCGGAGGCGATCTCCAGAATCCCCCGAGATGGGATTCGCGGCGGCGGCGTCTCTGTAAGGTTTTCCGATCGGCCTATCGGTCGACGGGCCAGGGGGGGTCGGCGCGGCCAGGGCTTGGGCCGCGCCGGCCACCCTCCTGGCTTCCTCGTGGCCCCACTTCGTTATCTCTTCGGTCTTCTGGAAGCTTCGTGCAAAAATAGGACCCTGGGCGAAAGTTTCATCCAATTCCGAGAATATTTCTTTACTAGGATTTCTGAAACCAAAAACAGCAAAAACAGCAATGGCTCTTCGGCATCTTGTTAATAGGTTAGTTCAGAAAATGCATAAATATGACATATAATGTGCATAAAACATGTAGGTATCATCAATAAAGTAGCATGGAACATAAGAAATTATCGATACGTTGGAGACGTATCAAGAACTACTGTAGAGCTTGCTGAAATTGGTTTGCATAATTGATCTCTCTTAAGGTCTAGATATTTTCTGGTAAAAGTGTTTGAGCAACAAGGAAGACAGTGTAGAGTATTATAATGCTTGCGATATGTTCTTATGTAAGTTTTGCTGTACCGGTTCATACTTGTGTTTGCTTCAAACAACCTTGCTAGCCTAAGCCTTGTATCGAGAGGGAATACTTCTCGTGCATCCAAAACCTTGAGCCAAAACCTATGCCATGTGTGTCCACCATACCTACCTACTATGTGGTATTTCCTGCCATTCCAAAGTAAATTGCTTGAGTGCTACCTTTAAACAATTCAAAATGCTTCTCAATTTGTGCCAATGTTTTATAGCTCATGAGGAAGTATGTGGTGTTTATCTTTCAATCTTGTTGGGCAACTTTCACCAATGGACTAGTGGCTTCATCCGCTTATCCAATAATTTTGCAAAAAGAGATGGCAATGGGATTCTGTTACCCTCCAAAACCCCCCGACGGGCTTTGGTTAAGCAACACGAAGAGCCGGGAAGCTCCCAGGGCCGCTTAGTGGATCCCTGGCACCTCGCGTCGTCCCGCAAGTCTTCTGGCGCGCGTCCTGGCGGTTGCCTGGGCGTGCCACCTGACCTAGACCTGGTCAGGAAGGTGCCATGGCCGACGAAGTTGAAGTCGCGCCGTGGTTGCTGGTGTACCATGGCCGACGATTTTGGTCCCTCCGTGGTGCATGTCAAAACTTTTTTTTCTCGTTTTTGAGGCCACCTAGCCCGACGAAAGCGGCCAAAACGTGGCGTATGGTGGCCCGGGACGTGGTGCATCTCGAAATCTCGGGTTCGCCGGCCGAGTCAACGCAAATCCGCACCGCCGAGGGATGTAGGGCCCAGATGGCAGCCTCTCTGGCATTGTTTTTTTTCTACATCGCGCCATCTCGTTCAACGAGCCGTTTACGATGCAGGATCATGGGTCCCGCATGTCATCCTCTATGAACCAAAATTCTTTCTATTCTTGGATTTTTTTGACCCCCTGATTTCTGGCTACTTCCTTTTTCTTTTGATCCCTTGCCGCCTTGGAAACGTTGAGACCGCTGCTGCTAAATGGGACCCGCATGTCATCCTCTATGTGCAATCAACTTTCTTTTCTTGGAGTTTTTTTGGCACCTCAAATTTGGTCACTTGCCTTTTTCTTTCGATCCCCTGCCGCCTCTCAAACGGTGATACCGCTGCTGCTAACTGGGACCCGCATGTCATCCTCTATGTACTATAAAACTTTCTTTTCATGGATTATTTTTGGCACCTCAAATTTGGTCACTTGCCTTTTTCTTTCGATCCCCTGCCGCCTCTCAAACGGTGATACCGCTGCTGCTAACTGGGACCCGCATGTCATCCTCTATGTACTATAAAACTTTCTTTTCATGGATTATTTTTGGCACCTCAAATTTGGTCACTTGCCTTTTTCTTTCGATCCCCTGCCGCCTCTCAAACGGTGATACCGCTGCTGCTAAATGGGACCCGCATGTCATCCTCTATGTACTATAAAACTTTCTTTTCATGGATTATTTTTGGCACCTCAAATTTGGTCACTTGCCTTTTTCTTTCGATCCCCTGCCGCCTCTCAAACGGTGATACCGCTGCTGCTAACTGGGACCCGCATGTCATCCTCTATGTACTATAAAACTTTCTTTTCTTGAATTATTTTTGGCACCTCATATTTGGTCACTTACCTTTTTCTTTCGATCACCTGCCGCCTCTCAAACGGTGATACCGCTGCTGCTAAATGGGACCCGCATGTCATCCTCTATGTACTATAAAACTTTCTTTTCTTGGATTTTTTTGGCACCTCATATTTGGTCACTTGACTTTTTCTTTCGATCCCCTGCTGCCTCTCAAACGGTGATACCGCTGCTGCTAAATGGGACCCGCATGTCATCCTCTATGTACTATAAAACTTTCTTTTCTTGGATTTTTTTGGCACCTCATATTTCGTCACTTGACTTTTTCTTTCGATCCCCTGCTGCCTCTCAAACGGTGATACCGCTGCTGCTAAATGGGACCCGCATGTCATCCTCTATGTACTATAAAACTTTCTTTTCTTAAATTATTTTTGGCTCCTGATATTTTTTCACTTGCCTTTTTCTTTCGATCTCATGCCACGTTTGAAACGTTGAGGAACCTGCAGGCTCATGGGACCCGCATGTCATCCTCTATGTACTATAAAAGTTCTTTTTCTAGGTTTTTTTTCACCATCTGATTTTTGGCAATTTCTTTTTCTTTTGATCCCCTGCCACCTCTCAAACGCTGATACCGCTGCTGCTAAATGGGACCCGCATGTCATCCTCTATGTACTATAAAACTTTCTTTTCTTGAATTATTTTTGGCTCCTGATATTTTTTCACTTGCCTTTTTCTTTCGATCTCATGCCACGTTTGAAACGTTGAGGAACCTGCAGGCTCATGGGACCCGCATGTCATCCTCTATGTACTATAAAAGTTCTTTTTCTTGGTTTTTTTTCACCATCTGATTTTTGGCAATTTCTTTTTTTCTTTTGATCCCCTGCCACCTCTCAAACGCTGATACCGCTGCTGCTAAATGGGACCCGCATGTCATCCTCTATGTACTATAAAACTTTCTTTTCTTGAATTATTTTTGGCTCCTCATATTTGGGCACTTGCCTTTTTCTTTCGATCTCATGCCACGTTTGAAACGTTGAGGAACCTGCTGGCTCATGGGACCCGCATGTCATCCTCTATGTGCTATAAAAGTTTCCTTTGTTGGATTTTTTTTCACCCTCTGATTTTTGGCTTGCCTTTTTCTTTTGATCCCCTGCCCCCTTTGAAACGTTGAGTAAGCTGTTGGCTCAAGGGACCCGCATGTCATCCTCTATGTCCATCAACTTTCCTTTCTTGGATTTTTTTCACCCCCTAATTACTAGCTACTTTCTTTTTCTTTTGATCTCAAGCCGCATTACAAACATTGAGACCGCTGCTGCAAAATGGGACCCACATGTCATCCTCTATGTACAATAAAGTTTCTTTTCTTGGATTATCTTTTGCTCCTGATATTTTGTCACTTGCCTTTTTCTTTCGATCTCATGCCGCCTTTGAAACGTTGAGTAAGCTGCTGGCTCATGGGTCCCGCATGTCATCCTCTACGAACAATAAAAGTTTCCTTTCTTGGAGTTATTTTTGACCCCTAATTTCTGGCTATTTGCCTTTTTCTTTGGATCTCCTGCCCCTTTGAAACGATGAGGACGCTGTTGGCAGGTCGGTCCCACAAGTCATCCTCTATGAACAATAAAAGTTTCCTTTGATGGATTTTTTTGAACCCCTAATTAATTTCTGGATATTTCCTTTTTTTTTCTTTGATCCCCTGCCGCCTTGGAATCGTTGAGGATGCTGCTGCCTCATGGGTCCCGCATGTCATCCTCTCAGAACGGTAAATGTTTCTTTTCTTGGATATTGTTTACCAAATGATTTTTGGCTTATTTTTTCTTTCGATATCCTTCCGCCTTTAAAACGTTGAGGACGCTGCTGGCTCACGGGTCCCACATGTCAGCCTCTATGAACAATAAGCGCTGAGGACGCTGCTGCCTCATGGGTCCCGCATGTCATCCTCTCAGAACGAAAATGTTTCTTTTCTTGGATTTTTTACCAACAGATTTTTGGTTTATTTTTTCTTTCCATCCCCTGCCGCCTTTAAAACGACGCTGCTGGCTCATGGGTCCACGATGTCAGCCTCCCCGTACAAGAAACATGTGATATCTTGATTATTTTGCAGACAATAAACAGTGTATTTCGCTCTGAGCTATTGCAAACGGATAAATTAAATCTTTATTTTTACAACATATATCTTGAATCTCCTTGTTTTTTGTTTTGGCGAAGCATAGGACTTTCCTGTTTTTTTTTTGAGAAAAATCCGAACTATCATGTTCTGGAGTGGGCTGAAATTGTACGTGTCCAAAGGCCCAGAAGGATAGTTCGAAGGCCCAGATGTCTAGATGTAGCCCAATTGAAATCTTTCTTTTCTTGGATTTTTTTCACCCCCTGATTTCTGGCTACTTCATTTTTCTTTTGGTCCCGTGCCGCCTTGGAAACGTTCCACTGCTGCAAAATGGGACCCGCATGTCATCCTCTATGTACAATAAAGTTTCTTTTCTTGGATTATTTTTGGCTCCTGATATTTGGTCACTTGCTTTTTCTTTCGATCTCATGCCACGTTTGAAACGTTGAGGAATCTGCTGGCTCATGGGACCCGCATGTCATCCTCTATGTACAATAAAAGTTTGATTTCTTGGATTTTTTTCACCCTCTGATTTTTGGCTATTTCCTTTTTCTTTTGATCCCCTGCCGCCTTTGAAACAGTAAGCTGCTGGCTCATAGGTCCCACATGTCAGCCTGTATGAACGATAAAGCTTTCCTTTCTTGGAGTTTTTTTGACCCCCTAATTTCTGGCTACTTTCTTTTTCTTTTGATCTCAAGCCGCATTTGAAACGTTGGGACGCTGCTGCAAAATGGGACCCGCATGTCATCCTCTATGTACAATAAAGTTTCTTTTCTTGGATTATTTTTGGCTCCTGATATTTGGTCACTTGCCTTTTTCCTTCGATCCCATGCCACGTTTGAAACGTTGAGGAACCTGCTGGCTCATGGGACCCGCATGTCATCCTCTATGTACTACAAAAGTTTATTTTCTTGGGTTTTTTTTCACTCTCTGATTTTTGGCTATTTCCTTTTTCTTTTGATCCCCTGCCGCCTTGGAAACGTTGAGTAAGCTGCAAACTCGTGGGACCCGCATGTCATCCTCTATGTACAATCAATTTTCTTTTCTTGGAGTTTTTTTACCCCCTAATTTCTGGCTACTTTCTTTTTCTTTTGATCTCAAACCGCATTTGAAACGTTGGGACAGCATGTCATCCTCTATGTACAATAAAAGTTTCTTTTTTTGGATTATTTTTCACCCTCTGATTTTTGGTCACTTGCCTTTTTCTTTCGATCTCATGCCGCCCTTGAAAACGTTGAGGAACCTGCTGGCCCATGGGACCCACATGTCATCCTCTATGTACTATAAAAGTTTCTTTTCTTTGATTTTTTTCACCCTCTGATCTTTGGCTATTTCCTTTTTCTTTTCATCCCCTGCCGCCTTGGAAACGTTAGTAAGCTGCTGACTGGTGGGACCCGCATGTCATCCTCTATGTACAATCAAGTCTCTTTTCTTGGATTTTTTTTACCCCCTTATTTTTGGTCACTTGCCTTTTTCTTTCGATCTCATGCAGCCTCTGAAACGTTGAGAAGCTGCTGGCTCATGGGACCCACATGTCATCCTCGATACTATAAAAGTTTCTTTTCTTGGATTTTTTCACCCTCTTATTTTTGGCTGTTTCCTTTTTCTTTTGATCCCCTGCCGCCTTGGAAACATTGATTAAGCTGCTGACACAAGGGGCCCGCATGTCATCCTCTATGTACAATCAACTTGCAAGATCTTGGGGCGGAAGAGCTTGTATAAGTGGGACCCATATGTCATCCTCTATGTACAATAAAAGTTTCTTTTTCTTGGATTATTTTTTGCTCCTGGTATTTGGTCTCTTTCCTTTTTCTTTCGATCTCATGCCGCCTCTGAAACGTTGAGTAAGGTGCTGGGTCATGGGACCCGCATGCCATCCTCTATGTACAATCAACTTTCTTTTCTGGGAGTTTTTTTACCCCTAATTTCTGGCTACTCTTTTTCTTTTGATCTCAAGCCGCATTTGAAACGTTGACACCGCTGCTGCAAAATGGGACCCGCATGTCATCTTTTATGTACAATAAAGTTTCTTTTCTTGGATTATTTTTGGCTCCTGATATTTGGTCACTTGTCTTTTTCTTTCGATCTCATGCCCCCTTTGAAACGTTGAGGAAGCTGCTAGCGCATGGGTCCCGCATGTCATACTCTATGAACAATAAAAGTTTCCTTCCTTGGAGTTATTGTTTACCGCTAATTTCTGGCTACTTCCTTTTTTCTTTTGATCCCCTGCCGCCTTGGAAACGTTGAGTAAGATGCTGACACAAGGGGCCCGCATGTCATCCTCTATGTACAATCAACTTGCAAGATCTTGGAGCGAAAGAGCTTGTATAAGTGGGACCCATATGTCATCATCTATGTACAATAAAAGTTTCTTTTCTTGGATTATTTTTTGCTCCTGATATTTGGTCACTTTCCTTTTTCTTTCTATCTCATGCCGCCACTGAAACGTTGAGTAAGGTGCTGGCTCATGGGACTGTACAATAAAGTTTCATTTCTTAGATTTTTTTTACCCAGTGATTTTTGCTAACTTGCCTTTTTCTTTTCGATCATATGCCGCCTTTGAAATTCAGGTCGCCGCTGGCTCATGAGTCCCACAAGTCAGCCTCTATGAACAATAAACCTTTCCTTTGTTGTATTTTTTTTACCCCTAATTTCTGGCTATTTGCCTTTTTCTTTTGATCCCCTGCGGCCTTTGAAACGATGAGGACGCTGCTGGCAGGTCGGTCCCACATGTCATCCTCTATGAAGAATATAAGTTTCCTTTTTGGATTTATTTTTGACCCCTAATTTCTGGCTATTTGCCTTTTTCTTCTGATCCCTGCCGACTTCGAAATGATGAGGATGCAGCTGGCAGATCGGTCCCACATGTCAGCCTCTATGAACAATAAATGTTTCCTTTGTAGGATTTATTTTTTACCCCTATTTTCGGGCTACTTGCCTTTTTCTTTGAAACGTTGAGGACGGTACTGTCTCATGGGTCCCACATGGCATCCTCTCTGAACGATAAACCTTCATTTCTTGTTAACGACAGGTTTATCAGTATTATTTTCGCAGACTAATACAAGCTCTTTGGCTCCAAGATCTTGCAAGTTGATAGATTAAATCAAGGAATTATTAGGATATGTTTTAAATTTCAAATCCACTTTATGAATTTTTAAAAATACCGTTATCCATGTGGGTATGGAGCGATCAAGGATTTTCATATTGGGCATGAGCAGTTTCAAAAATTGGAACCCTATAATTCAAAATAAATAAAAACAACTTTTATGTAGAATCTCCGTGTATTTTTTTTTGCCAATCATAGGATCTGTGTTTCATTAGAAAAGGGCCGAAATTGCATGAGCAGAAAGGCCCATTTGTAGTTATTGGGCTTCGACGGCCGGAGCAAGTAGGCCGAGAGCAATTACCATGTAGATGGCCGTTGGCAACCCAAAGTGAAATATTGGGCCCAACAGGGGAATGCTGAACAGTACTATTTTCTAATTGGAAGGTGGTACATGGCGTAATCCTGCCAAAAAAAAAGATGGACACGGGTTGCTGAAATTTGCCCATCTGCGCCTAATATCGCCGCCGCGGCTCCGCTTCCGCCGCCGCCGCCATGCCTCGTCTCGCGTCGAGCTCGCGGTACTGCCGCGTCTCGGGCACGGGGTACCGCGGCGTCCGCGCGCGCCCCAAAGGTACGTATTACGCGGAGATACGTGACGGCGGCGAGCGCATCGGCCTCGGCACCTACGAGACCGCGCACGAGGCCGCGCGCGCGTACGACGCCGTGGCGTGGCGGCTCGGGCGCCCGCGATCGTCGATGAATTTCCATGACGTGTGGACGCGCCAGCAGGCCGAGGATCTCGCGCCGCCGCCGTACATCGTTAGACAGGAGGAACAGCACCGCCGCCGCGAGACGGAGCGCCGTTTGCGCATCGCCGAGCGGGACGAGCGCGCGGCGCGCGAGTGGGCGGCCCGCTTCCCCGAGGACGTTGCCGCCGAGAACGAGCACTTCCGCAGACGGAGGGCGGAGAAGGCGACGAGGCGGGCAGCGAAGAAGGAGGACCGCGCACGACGGAGGGCGGAGAAGGCGACGAAGCGGGCCTTCATCGAAGCGCAGCTCGCCGGGCCGACCACCATTGGCGAGGACGACCCCCGTTGGATTGACCTCTTCTCGTCGGATCCGGTGTCGGGCACGACACCGGACTCGTCAGATGTCGAGTTTTAGTTTAGTTTTATCGCACTACTTTGTACAAATATGAACTACGGAGTATCTATCAAGCTAATTTTATCCTATTTTATGTCTATTTCTAGTCTTTGTTTGATCTTCTGTTTTACTGCACTCTATTTTTCATTATATTCTGTTTTTGGCGCTGCATTTATAGCGCCTCTGAAAATACGCTGTTTCAGCCCTGCATTTGGCCGCCACAGTTTGCAGCTTCCGGTGAAGCTATTGCCGGCTCCATGCGCAGCATCAGCCATTCAGCCCACAGCGCCTAAATATAGAGCCACTGCTGGAGTTGCTGTAATATGTTTGTCAGCAGGAGCTTACCTAATTAGTTAAAAAAAAGATGTTCAGCGTGGGATTCGAAAAAAAGATCTTCATGTTTTTTTCCTAGCTATCCTAGTTCGGACTTTTCATTGTGTTGGCTAGTGCATGAAGCTTGACACCTGTATTATGTGATCCTGATATGAGGATAAGAACACCTTCAGGTTGCATTGCTAATGGTGTCTACTGCAGCAGTGGCGTACCTTCAATGGAGACTGATGCAAGAGAGTTGGTACTGGTGAACCTGCACCTGACATCATCGTGCCACCTGAAGTAGGTTGTGTATTGGGATTAGACTGATAAGCATAGCACCTTGCAAAGAACAAGATGCTGCTAGTGTTGGTTAACGTGATTTTACGACAAAAGTCATGTATGCTCAACAGGTGCCGTACCTAGTTTGGATATTGTGTTGTTACCCTTTTGTGGTTTGGTGTTTGTCCAACAGAGAAAGCTACTCTTTTCCCGTGTAAGTGTTATTATGTGAACAAAAGTTGTATGTACATATATATCGGTCAGAGAACCAAGATTGCATATTCTTGCCTGGTTATAACACATAAGTCATAATAACAATTAAAGAGAAAAGGAACATTTGCCTTTGCAATGTGATTGTGCCAAGTAGATTAGACAACCAACCACAAACATTACAGGTCAACAGCCAAACGCATGCGAAAGTCCTAAGGTAAGCTCCATAATACATGTTGAAACCAAAAGCCTAGAAACCATAAGAAAGGTAGCTCGACATCACAGTTCCACGACAGCAGCATACTGATCATAAAACATATATCAAGTCAGGACAGCTGCACCACTGGGTAAGCATCCATGGGGTCTGGCTCAAGAGCGAAGACTGTGTGAATGCTGCAAAATGTGGCTCTTGCCTCACCCCACCCATACATCTTATCATGGAACCTTACCAAATCAGCATGAATCATCTTGACATAAACATAGCTCCTCTCTCCATGCTGATGGGATTGAACAATGCGCCAGTTGCAGTGCTTCAGCTTGTCAAACAGTATGCAGGAGATAACGAAGCATGCTGGCTGGTCTTTTGTAGTGACAATGGCTTGGAGTAGCTGGTCCTGTGAACCACCCAACTGGATCTTTAGAGCTTGAAGGACAGTCCGTGCCATATAAGCTACCGTTGCTGACTTCAGCTCGGGTTCAGGTGAATGACAGCTGACATCTTGTCCTCGAGATGCAGATCCTTCTTGATCAGATTCAGCGGAATCATCACCACTACTTACAGGTGCATCAGGTTCTACAGAAGGCACATCAGGTACATGCTCAAGTTCATAGGAGTTGGGTGGGACAGCACTGTTTGCTGAAATCTCTACAATACCAGCTCCAGGTAGACCACCAGTATCTACAGAGGGTAAACCACCAATATCCACTTCAGAGGATTCTCGTGGCACGACACCTTTCGCTAGAGGCTCTACCATACCAGCTCCAGGTCCACCACCAGTCAGTACTGTGGGCATAGTCATGACGGGTTCTACCAATACAAAACCTCCTTCGGGTGGCGTGGCAACTTCGGGTGCAGGATCATCAGATGCAGATCCTTCTTGATCATCACCACTACTTACAGGTGCGTCAGGTTCAACAGAAGGCACATCAGGTACATGCTCCGGTTCATAGGAGTCGGTAGCACGGTAGAACCTAAAGGGATAGTAGGACCAGATATGTTCTCGGACAGGACCGCTTGCTGAAATCTCTACAATACCAGAGGGTAAACCACCAATATCCACTTCAGTTAGAGGCTCTACCCTACCAGCTCCAGGTCCACCACCAGTCAGTACTCTGGGCAGGACGGGTTTTAACAATGCAAAACATACTTCAGGTGCAGGATCATCAGTAGCAACTCCAGCATCAGCACCAGTTATATCGGTCTTGACAATAGGTAAACCGTTTTGCTCCAGTTCAGAGAATTCCCGTGGCACGACACCGTTCACTAGAGGCTCTACACTAGCAGCTCCAGCTGCACCACCAGTTTCTACAGCAGGGGGTAAACCCAATCCACAACCTTCTTCATGTGACACGATGATGCCAGGTATAGGCTCATCAGTACCAGGTCCAGCTGCATCAGTCTCCATAGACAGTAAACAAGGTGGCGTCGGAGGTTTAAAAGACTGGCATGCCATTTCACCTTTGTCATCAGACAATATAGAGTTTTCTTCAACTCTATGTTTCTGCAATAATAAGCACATGAACAGAAATTAGACCAGAGCATCTAGCCATCTAACAGGGGCAGCGGCAAAACAAGCGTCGGTCCATATGTTTACCTTGTCATCTGGGATATCAGAACACACAGATTTAGAAGTCATTTCACATAGCATCCGCTTTTTCGTTCCTTCCCCTACGTCCATCTGGAATAAGTAATACTATTGATCACATAAAACTAATTAATCAAATATATGCATATGTTGAGAAGTTTGCACGGCAAATTGTGGATTCTGCTTTTATCACCTACGAATCGTCGTTCTATATATTTACCTTGTTATCTGGGATATCAGAAGTCAAAGAATGAGAAGTCATCTCACTAAGTATCGGTTTTTTCGCTCTTTCCCCTCCATCCATCTGCAATAAGAAGTACTATTGATCACATAAAGCCAATTCATTGAATATATGCATATGTTGAGAAGTTTGCACAACAAATTGTGGATTCTACTTCCAATCACCAAGTAATCTCGTGAGAAATGCATGATCAAGATATGTTTCTCCCTCTTGATCGACATCTGCATCTCCATTAAGACTAATCATCGTGCGATGGTGCTAGCGCATACACTTCCAATCACCAGACAAGCAAAAAATTGTTGATTCTAGTAATGCTTAATCAGCAGTGGCCATGGAACGACCACAGATCGACCAAGCAAAAAAATAAATCATCAGCCTACTGACCACCAGGCAAAACAAACTAGGCCCATACATGGCCTCACAAATCATCATCAAACGTCGATCAAACTAGCAAGTTTGAACATGGATTACTAATTTATTTTCTGATAAAGTGAGTATATTAATATCGAAAGATATTGATTACACTGAGCCTCTGCAACAACGCAATACCTTACTGGTAGTACGGATGCACATGGATTCCTAATACTCCCTCTGTTCGGTTTTAATTAGTCGACGAGAGGGAGAGAAGAAAATGAACTGTCGATGCTTTCAACTAGAGTCAATTAAATACGAACGGAAGAAGTACGTAGTAGTATTGACAAATATCCGGATCTAGTCTAAAAACAAATTGGCATGTAAATCCTAGTAGTCTACTAAACTAGGATCAATACCCTAGATTAGGGTTGCAAGCGGCGTCCGCGAATCGTCCCGCAAAGCAGAAAATTAGAGCAAATAGTGGTTGAGATTAGAGCAGATTTAAAGCACTCGCACTGAAACTAGCTAGCCCGCTACCCACCCCGCTTGACACCCTGCCCTAGATGTGAATCTACACCAAATATTCAAACAAGGATGAGCAACCGCCAATAAAATTTTATCCGCACATCATCATCTCTACCATACAAAAGGGTATGGTGATTTCACATACAGCCATTGTTGCCGCGGGACGAGGATGAGTGATGCGCCGCGGAGAAGGTGCCTCACGCCTCTGTCGCCGCCGCCGTCGAAGATGAAGTCGAAGCCGCGCGATTGTGGTCCGTCGCCGATATGGAGGTGGAGCTACTAGGGAAGAGATGGAGGTGGAGGTGGAGAGGGAGTGATGGTTTGTACTAGTGGCGGCCGGTGAGATAGTTATAAATACAGCCTCTCTCTCTTTTTTGGCAAGGAATGCAGCTTCTCTTGGAAGGCAACGAGGCAACGCACTCCAGATTATTATAATAATATGGACGGAGAAATTTGGTCGCATCTGTGTTGTCTTGTCAAATGAATCACCAGGATTTGCTTTTAGTACTCCAGATTTGGGCGACCCAAGGAAGTAGAGATAGTAATGTACGCCATCTAGCTGCACGCTATCAAATCAAATAAATGGTCATGCCATTTACTTTTAAGATGGTGCAGCAGTTATTCTGACCAAAGAAACATGCACGTCTGCTGATTATTTCTGATGGGTATACATTTACCGTCCGCTAGCAAAGATTGTTTGGCACATTGTTCTTATGGCTTTCAACATCACACCCCTTAATAATATTATTAATCAATGTTTGGGCAATCAATTGAGTGTGTTAATAAAAAATTAAAACCCACAAATCCAACTGTACTATTTTTAGGACCATATGAAAGACAAGGAATGATTTTAAATGCCATATAGAGTACCTCCAACCATGTGAAATATGGTTCTGTCATGCAGGTGATACCCATGGCTTCGCATTGGATCTGTATGTTGTCCTACATACAGTCAACTATGAAGTACCACGATTTGGTTTTTGGGTGCAACCGGCTAGAGAATGATGCACGGGTTTGTACAGCCAGTACAATTCACATTAAGATTTTCTGATAGGATGTTGATGTGTATATGTAAGAATCATACACTAGAATGTCTTCTATGTTTAGATGGTTGATCTACGTTTATACTTTCTGTGAACCATGAGGTTAAGACCTTTGTACTGTAATAAAGATTGCTAAATAACAGTATATATGTATGCCTCTAGGGACACTGAAACAGCCAAACAACCATGCATGTGTATAGACCGTATTTGATCAAATTAAAAGAAGCGCCTGGGTTCATGCAAATAGCATAAATTTATCACCTAAGTACATTAGCTATAAATAGTTAAATAGGAGTCAAGACCAACTGAGCTAGCTAGTAGTATGATCCTACTATTACATAAATATCCCTAACTCTGATTGTCTTTGTTCCAGTCCAGCGCGTTGGTGTAGCTTGGGATGAACCAAAACCCCGTATGCCAGTTGGCCCCTGGACCGCTGCTTGAGAAAGATATGCTTTGGTGGTCTTCGCCATTTAGACTGAAGCGGAAAATTTCTTGATGTGATGTGTCAAACTGAGAGCCAATGGCCTGAGGCGTGGTGTAGATGCAGTTTCTTCTTGTCAAATATCCTGGGGGAAATGTTGCACCACCCACTGGCATGAAAATCGGATAGTTCAACCCAAGGAACATAGAATAGTCTCCAAGATTAGTAACCCTTTCCCACGGGTTGGCTGGAAGTAACCGACTAGTGTCATTCGAGAATACAATGCAGGTATACCCCGAATAGCTGTGAACAGCGCGACCGCAATGGACAGAAGGGGTACTATCATAATGAGTTGGAGCACCGTCAGCGTCAAAATCCATTACGCCACGTGCATAGACCAGGAGAAGTCTAGAACGATCTTGAGATCTTGCCAGCCACCACGTACGACTATTAGAGTCAAAATCATCATCGTCATCAAATCCAGCCGTCCACGGAATGAATGGAGCAGGGAGCACTATAGGACCTTGAAAAAGGAAAGAACACGTCACATGAAAATATATTTCATGATTTATCTACTAGTGATATTGATTTGATATTGGGATGCCAATACTAGTACTTTATAAAATCATGGTCGAACATAAGATGGTTTGAAATATATTTCGAACATCTTGGTAAAACTTCATGTGGATTTAAAACATGTTCCCGAAAATATTGGTCCAAATTTTAGATGGTTTGAATATAAACAAATGAAAGTCTTTATCAATATTGCATGGCACCTTTATTGATTCTATTTCTACTCTACCTTAAATTTTCTAGGGAGTAATAATAAAGAAACTTAATTACTAGGGGGCCTTTTTCCTAAGGAACAACATGCACATTAGACCATACTAAAATTCCTATAGATGTTAAATTCTATATATGTCCATACCACAAGAGGGTTATGGTGTGCGCCTATGGAATTCCTTTAAGCCAAAAGATGCCAAGACAGTTCAACAAATAAGAGGTGAAATACTATATAAGTTACGTATATAAAAAAGATAGGGAGGAAATGTTACCAAATTGATTAGGATCCCATGCATAAACATTTCCAAGCTCAGTAACGGCGAACACAAGTCCGTTATGTATAATTGCATCGCAGTATATGGCGCCGTACTGAAACTGGTTTTCAAGAAATATCCATTCACGAGGATATTCGCCATGGAGGTAGGCAATTGCAAAGTCGAAGATTGCGACAAGGGAGAAATCTTGATACCCCCTAGCAGCTGTAGGAACTTGGCAAATAGCTATCTTCTGCAGTTGAATAGCAGAACGCTGATACTCGAATATAAGTGGATTGTGTGTGGTTTCCAACTTGTTCCTCAAAGATGGAAGCTTAATCTTGCGATGAGTGTACACATTGAGGAGGTTCCACTTGCCTTCGGGGCCAACCATGGCGATCCAATCTCCATTGGCGCCTGCCCGCTCCTCATCCTTACCGTGTGGCATTAGGCCATCATAGGAGAACCTGTCCAGCGGCAGTAGTTTGCACTTGCTGTGCACCGGCAAATCCTCCTTGAACACCGCCCATGGTTTATCCGCCGGGTCACAACAGAGAACACACGGAAGGCCAAACGGCTGAGAAGCAGGCAGAGTGGCACTGTATTTGGCTGACTGAAGAATACTTTTGGAGGAACCGACTAGGGACGCGGCGGTGATGGCGTCGCACTGGCTGATGAGCACTTCAAGGGGGCCTTCCGTAAACACCTTGTGAAACAGCCCAGATCCACAGACCCTGCTCGATTTCGCCATCACAATGAGGCAGGTGGTACAATGGGGTTGGTATTTTCTTGGGCGATCTACTGATTCGAACTTTGGGAGAGAGATGGCGATCAATGGCGGCAGGTGGGGGTTTGAGTTGGAGAACAGAGGCTCTCAAACTGGGCACTGCTGGATAGGATGCGAAACGCAGGCGCGTGCTATGGAAGATGGGCGGAGTGGGGATAGACGACGGAGGTGAACCGAGACGCTCATATACTGCCTACTGCAGTTTCGAGGAGAGTGTGAATGTGTTCAAAAAAAGAGGAGAGTGTGAATGTGTTCAAAAAAAGAGGAGAGTGTGAATGTGACCCGACACCCGAGTAGGAGCCGAGCAGACGGACTATAGGAGTAGCCCCATCATTACAGAACATTAATCGTGCTTCCTACAATAAATAAGTGAAACATCCCAGGCTTGTGTTGTCTAATCAAATCGATGGCCATGTCAGTATTATGGTGAACAAATAAAACAAATACACACCAACCTTGTTCTTTTTGCAACGTACACCAACCTAGCAAGGCATCAACCTTCTCGCCATCAACTACGACTCCGTGGCTCCGTCCCACCAAAGTTGTCTCAACTTTGTAAAAAAAATACATCTATCCATCTAAATTTTAACAAAGGTGAGACACTTTTGGTGGGACCGAGGGAGTACAAAAAAACTTCACTACTCCATGCTAGTATCGGCCACTAATTCAAATTTCAACTGAAGGCGTGCTATTTTATGGTCCTGAAAATTGCCAAAAAAAATACAACCCAAAAATGCAACAGATCCATGTTAAGGGGGTACACCCTACGCAATATACATTAAGAAACTTTGAAACTTCAGCGACCTTGTAAGAATGCCCATGACAGTGCAGTTTTGCCAAATTAGGAAGAGACGAAATATGAATTCAACCAAAGAAATCTAAACGAATCCTTAGACAATAGCATAGTTAACACGTTCAGAAAAAAATGATGACTCCAAAAGAACAACATTAGCAAGAAATAGTCCATTTTAGTTTGAATTTGCAGTCACATACATAACTAGTAGTACTGCCAAAATACTATAATACTCCGAGCTGCATTCTAGCACTCCAACTAGCTAGTAATAGTTCTGGAGTAGTAGTACTACTACTATACAAGTCCAAAATACATCCGAACGAACCCTACTTCGAACTAAACTACTCCCTCCGATCTTCGAGTAACTACATTGCAGTATGACTAAACGAAGATTATTGTATAACCTTCTTGTTGATGCAAACGCAGATAGGCAACACACGCTGCCCTCCATTCTGCTTCGCGTAACGGGGCGGCACCGCCAGGAAAGAAGTGAGCTGCTGCAACATGATCGAGCTAGGCGTCGGGGAGCTCGTCGGCTCGATTACCGCCATCAAGGTGTCCGTCGAGAGGTCACTGGTCCCAGCCGTCGCCGGCGCCGGCGGACCAATCACCAACAGCTGCGCCTTGTACATCGGAAACAAGCACGCGGCCGACCTGATGCACACACAGGACACAATGGTGGTCGGGCCGAGCGCTCCAACGGTGATGGCGAACACGCTACCGTCTTCTTCCCCACTGCCGATGAACAGGTGTCCCCGCGGTTGTACCGGAAGACGAACTATGCACCAGGCGGGTATGCCATACTGGAACGTAAACACTGGGATGGAGTGGGATGCTTGGAGGTGTACCAGGAGCTCCCGCGGCGGGCCGGTGAAGCTGCAGCCGGTATTGATGGCCTCTGTGCAGCCGCACGGACCATGCGGGCACGCGATATAGTGCTTGTAGGACTCCGTGGAGGCGACCAAGCTCTGGCAGCCGACGCACTTGACCATTGCCCCAGATCGATTCGACGGCGGCAATCTTGGCCCAGATCGATTCGACGGCGGCAACCACGCCGGCTGCTCGCACTTCTTGCACGGGTTCGGCGCAAGCTCGCCGACGCAGCGCCGACAGCCCATATGACCGCCCTTGCACTGCACGGAACAACGTACGTGGCATCAGTTGTCATTGACATTTCTCACAGGTGAACCTAAGAATGAAATCGGAAGGGAGCGACCTTGGATATGGGGGGTTTGAAGGGCAGCAGGCAGAGGGGGCACAAGAAGAGGGCCTCCTCCATCTTCAGAGAAGAGTGATCGGGAAAACGAGAACGGGATGGGTTCTTTTTTTTATACATGCCTTGGAGTGGAGTATGGATACTACTACTACTTATAGGAAGAACTTCCTTGCTAAGAATCGGCGTCGGCCGTACGCAAGCATAGATGCACCAGCGGCTCTGCAGTTTGTCAAAATAAAAGGACAGAGCTGCAGTGACTTGAAGTCTCCAAATCTCATTGTGACTTGGTGCCACCATCTACCAACCATTTGAGATCCAACGTTCCAAACTAATCTCTTATTTCGAACCTAAAAACAAAAATTACGAAAAAAATCCAGTAAAATGTAGATGCCTTGTTCTAAAATCTGTGAATATTTCATCCCACTCGGACGATTAGCTTGTGATTAAAGAGCTTTTTACGTATACGAGCACTAGTTTAAACTAAATACTCCCTCTGATTCATATTAAGGGCTCCTTTGATTTAAAGGATAGGAAAAGCATAGGAATAGGAAAGGTATAGGATTGGAATGACATGTCTACTTGAAACCTATAGGAAGATGAAGTTTGTTTGATTGTAGCAAAGGAATTTTTCCATGAGGTATGAGCTAATGCTTTTTTCCTATAGGAATTACACTACAAGATTCCTATAGGAATTTTTCCTATAGGATATGTTCCTATGAATCAAACAACATGTATAGGAATTTTTCCCATAGGAACCAAATCCTACACAATTCCTATGCAAATCCTTTGAATCAAAGGAGCCCTAATTGACTTCAATATGGATGTATCTAGAACTAAAATGTGTCTAGTACATCCATATTAGAGTCAATTAATATGAACCGGAGGGAGTATATATTTGCTCACAAACCTTTGATTCAAATCGAATGAAACTTCACCAAAATATAAATCGAAATATGCACGATTAACTGGAAGTTCTTGAAATATTTCTGAGCAATTATAATAATTATTTAGTTTAAATTCTAAGTCGATCGCATACATTGGATCTGAGATGGATGGTGGATGGTGGCACCAAGTCACTGTGAAACTTGGAAGTATCAAGTCAGTGAAGCTCTATCCCAAAATAAAAGCTTCGTGAAGGGGGCAGTTTGGTTCAAAAAAGAAGACAGTGCCAAGCAGTTGTCAAACAATACCCATATAGTCAAATGTACTCCCTCTGATTCAAATGAATTGACTCAACTTTGTCTAGATATATGGATGTATCAAGTCACTGAAGCTAAAATAAAAGCTTCATGAAGGGGGAAGTTTGGTTCGAAAAAAAATACAGTGCCAAGCAGCTGTCAAATAGTACCATAACGTCAAATGTACTCCCTCCGATTCAAACGAAATGACTCAACTTTGTATTTTGCATGTTAAAGGTTTTTCGTAAAACTTGGCCAATCTTAACATAGTTTGCCTTTCTAAAAAAAGATATAAGCCCTAAGGCTCCTTTGATTCATAGGATGGGAAAACCATAGAAATATGGAAAACATAGGATTGAGATTTAATGGCTAGTTGAATCATATAGGAAGATGAGTTGTGTTTGATTGTGCCAAAGGAAATTTTCCATGAGGTATGACCTAATGTTTTATTCTTATAGGATTTGCACTGCAAGATTCCTATAGGATATGTTCCTATGAATCAAACAACTAGTGTGGGGAAAATTCACATGTGATCTAAATCCTACATAATTCCTATACAAATCCTATATATGAATTTTAGTTGTTAGGTCACTTAAAATGACTTCACTTGAAGAGTTACATTTTTGTTTTTTTCTGAATTAGTAGTGATGCCTAACCATATATATACCTAAACCAAGAGAATCAGCATAAACTTATGTATATTAATAGTAAGCGCATATATGAATGTTTTTTATCTACAAACCCAGGGTCATATATATGTACATAGAAACATGCATATATACTAGTTTTTGTACCTTGGTGTGTTCCTCTTTTGGGCTATCTCTTTTTTGTTCACCGATTCACAACCAACGCCCTAGATTAATTTGGCACTTAAAAAATAACATTTTGTTTTTGGCGCACTAACACAAATAGTAGTAGCACGGTCAACACTGTAGAGAAGTACAAAATAAATGTGTGTGGGAAAAAATGACTTAAAGTGACCATTACATTGAGAAAAAGGGTAGAACCAAGCATTGCACAGGGAAAAAGCAGTGTAGTGCCCAGAAGAAAAAAACAAGTTGGGTTATACTCCCTCCATCCTGAAATAATGGGTGTAGAGTTAAAATTTGTCCATAAAAGAGTGTACTTCTCGTTTTGCAATGCACTTCAAAATTTGTCCACAAAAGAGTGGTAGTAAAAAATATTTCTTTCTCATCACGAGGGATATAGTTTCTTCACGACTAGTACGTACTACCTCCATCACAAAGCTTAAGTCTTTTTTTAAGAGTCAAAGCAAGTAAAGGTTGACGAAAATTTAGAACAATCTATCAACTAATATAATATTTTGTAGATACCATACCAAAAAAAATCGTTGTCTATGTATTGATATTAATTTTGTATTTTGCATGATAATGATTTTTGGTAAAATCTTAGTTTACCTTGACATAGTTTGAGCTTCTAAAAATAATATAAGCCTTACGCTTTGGGATGGAGGTAGTAGTATTTAGCATAATATGGTTTTCTTATTTACTACATGCATTTAGATCATTGGAGGTGGAAAAGTTGAAGAGGAAAGTGATGGTCGATGACAGTTTCCCAATGTAATAATAAAATCCTTAATATGCCTTGAAAACCCACACGTACGCTCTTTCTAGGACAGAGGCAGTATGAGGTAATGCACCCACGCGCTGTCATCTGCCGGTTCGTGCTATGTCTCCCAAATCTTGAAATATCGTCAGTTATCCATTTCACGTCCACACTTCTCCCTCTCTCCACGGACTAGGAAAAAACCCTCTCTTCACTTCCCCTTCCCATTCCACCGATGGAGAGCCCAACCGACGCCGTCAACGCAGCGAAAGCGAAAGCCGCGCGGCTGGCCTTAGCCGCAGAGGAGGCGTGCAGAGCCGCGACCGCAGCACGCATGGCCGCAACGGCGGCGATCATTGCCGCAGCGGATGCCAAAGACGAAGCGGAGGCCATTGCCGAAGGTCGGGCCATCGGTCGCTCATCGGCATCTGATGCTGTTGGTAGATGGGTCCACTCTCTTGGGAAGCATCCCCTAGATGACGAGGACGAGGTTGAACTCATCTTTGAACCGCCGCCGCCGACCTTCGACGAGAATATCGTCGACGAGGGGGAGGAAGTATGTTCCGATTCACCTCTCTCCCTTATTCAACATAGCCCTGTATCGATTTGCGCTATGGTCTCTCCCTCTTTTTTTGCGCTATAGCGTTTTGAATTAGCGTCAGAATCTTTTTAGATTCATATTCAGTATTAGTTGCAACTGCTACATATTTGCTTCACATCCGATTCACCTCTCTCCCTTATTTAACATAGCCCTGTATCGATTTGCTCTATGGTCTCTCCCTCTTTTTTTTGCGCTATAGGGTTTTGAATTAGCGTCAGAATCTTTTTAGATTCATATTCATTATTAGTTGCAACTGCTACATATTTGCTTCACCTGTTTATTTGGCATGTATCAGGTTGCTACTGATGAGGTTGACAGCGATGTCGAGTCGCGTCATAGGAAGGCCAGGGCCACTCTCAACAAGCTTAAGGCGGGGAAGTTCGACAAGTATTGGAGTGAACCCTGGACTGGTGCCAGGAACAGCTGCCCCTTCTGCACAAAGAGCATAAAGGTTGACTTTCGAAGCGTCCTGCAGCATGCCGAAGCCGGTGGGTCCGGCTGTCTCAAAGTTGGGGAAACTGTTAACCGATCCGGCTTCATAGCCAACCACATGGCATATGGGCTATTCCTAAGGAAGAAATTGAACCAAGCTATCGAGACCGGTCGTGTGCCTCCTCCCAAGCCCAAGCCACCAAAGATTAAAGGTATGGGCAGCAAGAAGCAGAAGAAGCGGGACCAGGAAGAAGATGGTAAATATACTCCGTAACTGTTGTGCATGTTTGTCTCTCCTACTGCTTCAAAAGCAGCATCTTTTGTTGAACTCTGTTTATGTTTGCTGCTCAGCAGCGTTTGTGGTGAACCTATTAGCTTAATTAGGGGTTGTTGAACTATGTCTGTGTTGAACCTTGCTTAATTAGGTTGTGTTGAACTCTGTTTGTGTTGGCGTGGGAAGGGGGGCATGATGCTACCCTGAATTTGCGGGACCCCCAAAAAACTTGCAAATACGAGTGATGCATCCAAAAGGAACAAACTTCTTACATGGTAGACCCCAGTCTGAAAGCAAGAAATGCGATCGGGTCCTTAACAGCCACCGCCCGGATTGATCGGGTATTTTGCCTGCCTACCGCATGTGACTTGTGCTCACTGAAGTTTGGGACCTCACGCATGGGCACCACACGTAAGTGACAGACCTGTTGGTGTAAAAACTCGAGTGATTATTATACTGCATTAGTACAAAGTTTCCTATGGATTCAAGGGTTGGAAAGCCAAGTTAACTCATTTTCATGACTAAGAAGGAGCCAGGCTTACTTTTTCATTTTCATGTTTTAACTTGTTTAAATCTTGGTCAAACAAAGGATCTGACCAGGATTCAAGTGGGCATAAAAATTCAAAAAAGAAATCAAAAAAAAAACCAAAGCACATAAGCTTCTTATGTCATATAGTAAGCATTACAGTTGATCAACGAAGTCTAGACATATTCAAACCAGAAAAATATTGTATATACCCCCTAACCCTAAACTCTGTCTTATGAAGTCAAGCATGAAGAAAAGTGGTTTTGGGTTTCAAACATTGGAAATTGAAAAAACTCCCAAAAGCTTCATTTTGGAGTGACTAAGAAGAATCCAGGCTTTCATTTTCATTTTCATGTTTTAAATTGGTTTAAATCTTGGTCAAACCTAGGATTTGACCAAGATTCAAATGGACATAACAAATTCAAAAAAATCAAAACCAAACACATAGTCTTTTGATGTCATATAGTAAGCATTCAAGTTGATAAACAAAGTCTAGACATATTTAAACAAGAAAAATCATGTATATACTTGGCCCCTAACCCTAAACTCTGTCTTATGAAGTCAAGCATTAAGAGGAGTGGTTTTGGGTTTCAAACATGGAAATTTAAAAAACCTCCCAAAAGCTTCATTTTGGAGGGACTAAGAAGAATCCAGGCTTACTTTTCATTTTCATGTTTTAAACTGGTTTAAATCTTGGTCAAACCTAGGATTTGACCAAGATTCAAATGGGCATAACAAATTCAAAAAAAAACTAAACACATAGTCTTTTGATGTCACATAATAAGCATTCAAGTTGATAAACAAGGTCTAGACATATTCAAACCAGAAAAATCATGTATCTACCCCCTACCCCTAAACTTTGTCTTATGAAGTAAAGCACGGAGAGATATCATTTTGGGTTTCGAACATGGAAAATTTAAAAAAACCTCCCAAAAGCTTCATTTTGGAGTGAATAAGAAGGATCCACACTTACTTTTCATTTTCATGTTTTAAACTTGTTTAAATATTGGTCAAACCTGCAAGGATTTGACCAAGATTCAAATGGGCATAAAAATTCAAAAAAAAAAACACTTCTCTTCGTCCTTGACTTCATTAGACAGAGTTTAGGGTTGGGGTATATACATGATTTGTAATGTTTAAATATGTATAGACTCTCTTGATCAACATGAATGCTTACTATAACTTAAGAAGCTTAATTATGTGCTTTGGTTTTTCATTTTTTGAATTCTTTATTGAATTTTTATGCCTATTTGAATCTTGGTCAAATCCTAGGTTTGACCAAGAATTAAACAAGTCAGTAACATGAAAATGAAAAAGTAAGCCTGGATCCTTCTTATTCACTCAAAAAATGAAGCTTTTGGGAGGGTTTTTGAATTTTCCATGTTTGAAACCCAAAACCATTCCTCTTATATGCTTGACTTCATATATATCACAGAGTTTAGCCTTAGGGGGTATATACATGATTTTTCTAGTTTGAATATGTCTAAACCTTGTTTATCAACTTGAATGCTTACTATAAACCAAAAATTCATGTATCTACACCTAACCCTAAACTATGCATGAAGAGAAGTGGTTTTGGGTTTCAAACCTGGATATCTCAAAAACCCTCCCAAAAGCTTCATTTTGGAGTGAATAAGAAGGATCAAGGCTTAATTTTTCATTTTCATGTTTTAATCTTGTTTAAATCTTGCTCAAACCTAGGATTTGACCAAGATTCAAATGGGCATAATTTAAAAAAATGAAAAATCAAGGCACATAGTCTTCTTATATATGTCATATAGTAAGCATTCAATTAAGTTGATAAACAAGCTATGGACATATTCAACCCAGAAAAATCATGATGAATCTACCCCCTATATATCCCTAAACCCTAACTTATGAAGTCAAGCATGAAGAGAAGTGGTTTTTGGTATAAATCATGGAAATTTCATATTCATGTTTATTAAACTTGTTTAAATCATGGTCAAACCTAGGATTTGACCAAGATTCAAATGGGCATAAATATTCAGAAAAAACAAAAAATGGAAAATCAAGGCACATGTTTTAAACTTGTTTAAATCTTGGTCAAACCAAGGATTTGACCAAGATTCAAATGGGCCTAAAAATTTAGAAAAAAATCAAAAAGAGAATGAAAAACCAAAGCACATAGCATTCTTATGTCATATGTATAGTAAGCATTCAAGTTGATAAACAAGGTCTAGACATATTCAAACCAAAAAATCATGTATATATCTACCCCTAACCCTAAACTGATCTGTCGATCTTATGGAAGTCAATCATGAAGAGAAGTGGTTTTGGGTTTCAAACATGGAAATTTCAAGAACATCCCAAAAGCTTCATTTTAGAGTGACTAAGAAGGATCCATGCTTACTTACTCGTTTTCACGTGTTAAACTTGTCTAAATCTTGGTGAAACCTAGGATTTGACCAAGATATGATTCAAATGCGCAGAAAATTAAAAAAGTCAGAAAATTTAAAAACCAAAGTACATAGTCTTCTTATGTCATATAGTAAGCATATTCAAGTTGATAAACAAGGTTTGGACATATTCAAACCATACAAATCATGTATCTATACCCCCTAACCCTAAACTTTTTCTTATGAAGTCAAGCATGAAGAGAAGTGGTTTTGGGTTTCAAAGATGGAAATTTCAAAAACCTCCAAAAACTTCATTTTAGAGTGACTGAGAAGTTAGCATTAAAGTTGATAAACAAGGTTTAGACATATTCAAACCAGACAAATCATGTATCTACCCCTAACCCTAAACTCGGTCTTATGAAGTCTAGCATGAAGAGAATCGTTTTGAGTTTCAAACGTTTAAGCCAAAAGCCCCATTTCAAATATTTCAAACTTATTCAAAGTTGGTTCAAATTTGAAAGACATACAAGTTATAGCACACATAGTGCATACATTTTCACACATACTGCACTAGATGCTAACCCTATAGTTTGAGGCCACTTGGATGAGGTCGAAAAAGTTCTTGGATTAGAATCGTGTTGTTCGAACCCCGTAGTTGGATTTTTTGAACCTTGATCTGTAGTACAGGGCAAAACCCTAGTTTAACCTATTTAATTATAGATTCGTATATCGATTTTTCTACCTTTTTATTATTACTATGCTGCAGATGTGCGTTTGCCCGTCGAGTGAAACTCGGAGGAAGAGGGATCACTCGGAAGGAGAGAAAAAAGGCAGAGCATTATGGTGTCTTCCCTTTTTCGGGTGATGATGATGATGTTGACTGTTGTGCAGGGTTTGTCAGTGCGCAGGAGGTGCGAGCGAGCGAGCGAGCGAGTCGAGCGAGGCCGAGAATGAGAGAGATTTGTTTTTTTGTGTGAGAGGGACAACCGAAGGATCCAGAAGGACCCACAGACTTCCAATACGCATCCTGATGCGTCTTCTCTTGACAAAGAAGATGGCTGGGAGTTGGCGTACCTATTGCACGTGACTTGTGCTCACTCAAGTGTGGGACCTCACGCGTGGGCACCACACGTAAGTGACAGACCTGTTGGTGTAAAAACTCGGTTGATTATAATAGTGCATTAGAACAAAGTTTCCTATGGATTCAAGGGTAGGAAATCCAAGTTAACTCATTTACATGACATTATTTTTTCCATGAAGCAAAGTTAACACTATCAATTGGTACATTTTGGAGTGACTAAGAAGGATCAATGCTTACTTATTCGTTTAATTTCACGTGTTAAACTTGTCTAAATCTTGTTCAAACCTAGGATTTGACCAAGATTCAAATGGGCAGAAAAATAATTAAAAAACAGAAAAATGAAAAACCAAATCACATAGTCTTCTTATGTCATATAGTAAGCATTCAAGTTGATAAACAAGGTCTAGACATATTCAAACCAGACAAATCATGTATCTATACCCCTAACCCCTAAACTCTGTCTTATGAAGTCAAGCGTGTGAAGAGAAGTGGTTTTGGGTTTCAAACATCGAAATTTCAAAAACCTCCCAAAAGCTTCATTTTAGAGTGACTAAGAAGGATACATGCTTCCCTTTACATTTTCATGTTTTAAACTTGTTTAAATTATCTTGGTCAAACCTAGGATTTGACGAAGATACAAATGGGTGGGCACAAAATTCAAAAAAATCAGAAAAATGAAAAACCAAATCACATAGTCTTCTTATGTCATATCGTAAGCAATCAAGTTGATAAACAAGGTCTAGATATATCCAAACCAGACAAATCATGTATCTACCCCCTGTCGATCTTATGAAGTCTAGCATGAAGGGAAGTCGTTTTGGGTTTCAAACATTGAAATTTAAAGAACATCCCAAAAGCTTCATTTTAGAGTGACTAAGAAGGATACAGACTTCCCTTTTCATTTTCATGTTTTAAATTTGTTTAAATCTTGGTCAAACCAAGGATTTGACCAAGATTCAAATGGCCCTAAAAATTCAGAAAAAAATGAAAAGAATGAAAAACCAAAGCACATAACATTCTTATGTCATATGTATAGTAAGCATTCAAGTTGATATACAAGGTCTAGACATATATATTCAAACCTAGGATTTGACTAGCTAAGATTCAAATGGGCATAACAAATTCAAAAAACAAAAACCAAACACATAGTCTTCTGATGTCATATAGCAAGCATTCAAGTTGATAAACAAACTTGTTTAAATCATGGTCAAACCTAGGATTTGACCAAGATTCAAATGGGCATAATTTTTAAAAAAATGTAAAATCAAGGCACATAGTCTTCTTATGTCATATAGTAAGCATTCAATTAAGTTGATAAACAAGGTCTAGACATATCAAACCAGAAAATTCAGGTGTCTAGCTAGCTACCCCTAACCCTAAACTCTGCACGAAGAGAAGTGGTTTTGGGTTTCAAACATGGATATTTCAAAAACCCTCCCAAAAACCTTCATTTTGGAGTTAATAAGAAGGATCAAGGCTTACTTTTTCATTTTCATGTTTTAATCTTTTTTAAATCTTTGTCAAACCTAGGTTTTGACCAATATTCAAAAGGGCATAATTAAAAAAAATGAAATATCAAGGCACATAGTCTTCTTATGTCATATAGTAAGCATTCAATTAAGTTGATAAACAAGCTCTAGACATATTCAAACCAGAAAAATCATGATGTATCTACCCCCTATATATCCCTAAACCCTAACTTATGAAGTCAAGCACGAAGAGAAGTGGTTTTTGGTTTAAATCATGGAAATTTCAAAAACCCTCCCAAGAGCTTCATTTTGGAGTGACTAATTAAGAAGCATACATGCTTACCTTTTCATATTCATGTTTTAAACTTGTTCAAATCTAGGTCAACAAACCTAGGATTTGATGAAGAATCAAATGGGTATAAAAAATTTAAAAACAAGCTCTAGATAAGCTCAAGTTGAAAAACAAGTTCTAGACATATTCCAACCAGAAAAATCATGCATGTACCCCCTATATATATATATATCCCTAAACCCTGACTTATGAAGTCAAGCATGAAGAGAAGTGGTTTTTGGTTTCAATCATGGAAATTTCAAAAACCCTCCCAAGAGCTTCATTTTGGAGTGGCTAAGAAGGATAGATACTTAATTTTTCATATTTATGTTTTAAACTAGTTTAAATCATGGTCAAACCTAGGATTTGACCAAGATTCAAATGGGCATAAAAATTCAAAATAAATGAAAATAAATGAAAAACCAAGGCACGTAGTCTTCTTATGTCATATAGTAAGCATTCAATTAAGTTGATAAACAAGGTCTAGACATATTCAAACCAGAAACATCATGTATCTAGCTACCCTAGCCCTAAACTCTGTCTTATGAAGTCAAGCATGCATGAAGAGAAGTACGTGGTTTTTTGGTTTCAAACATGGAAATTTCAAAAACCCTCTCAAGAGCTTCATTTTGGAGTGACTACGAAGGATACATGCTTAATTTTCATATTCATGTTTTAAACTTGTTTAAATCATGGTCAAACCTAGGATTTGACCAAGATTCAAATGGGCATAATTTTAAAAAATGTAAAATCAAGGCACATAGTCTTCTTATGTCATATAGTAAGCATTCAATTAAGTTGATAAACAAGGTCTAGACATATCAAACCAGAAAAATCATGTATCTACCCCTATATATCCCCAAAAACTCTGTCTTTATGAAGTCAAGCATGAAGAGAAGTGGTTTTTGGTTTCAAGCATGGAAATTTCAAAAACCTCCCCAAACTTCATTTTAGAGTGACTAAGAAGGATACAAGCTTGCCTTTTCATTTTCATGTTTTAAACTTGTTTAAATTATCTTGGTCAAATCTAGGATTTGACAAGATTCAAATGGGCAAACATATGATAAGTGATGCAAATATCATTTCTAAGTGCGGGCAAACCAGAGATATGTGGTTTTTGGTTTCAAACATATTCAAACGAGAGAAATCATGTATCTACCCCCTAACACTAAACTCTGTCTCATGAAGTCAAGCGCATGCATGAAGATATGTGGTTTTTGGTTTCAAACATGGAAATTTCAAAAACCCTCCCAAGAGCTTCATTTCGAAGTGATTAATTAAGAAGCATACATGCATGCTTACTTTTTCATATTCATGTTTTAAACTTATTCAAATCTTGGTGAAACCTAGGATTTGACCAAGATTCAAATGGGTATAAAAATTTAAAAAATACAAAAAAGGTCTTCTTATGTTATATAGTAGGCATTCAATTAAGTTGATAAACAAGTTCTAGACATATTCAAACAAGAAAAATCATGCATGTATCTACCCATAACCCTAAACTTTGTTTCATGAAGTCAAGCATTGTGGTTTTTGGTTTCGAACATGGAAATTCAAAAACCCTCCCAAGAGCTTCATTTTGAAGTGACTAAGAAGCATACATGCTTACTTTTTCATATTCATGTTTTTAACTTATTCAAATCTTGGTGGAACCAAGGATTTGACAAAGATTCGAATGGGTATAAAAATTCAAAAAAAACAAGGTCTTCTCTTATGTTATATAGTAAGCATTCAATTAATTTGATAAACAAGGTCTAAACATATTCAAACCAGGAAAATCATGTATCTACCACCTAACCCTAAACTCTGTCTTATGAAGTCAAGCATGCATGAAGAGAAGTGGTTTTTGGTTTCAAGCATGGAAATTTCCATGTTTGAAACCCAAAACCACTTCTCTTCATATGCTTGACTTCATATGACAGAGTTTAGCGTTAGGGGGTAGATACATGATTTTTTGGTTTGAATATGTCCAGACCTTGTTTATCAACTTAAATGCTAACTATATGACATCAGAATGGGCATAAAAATTTAAAAAAATTAAAAATGTAAAACCAAAATTTAATTGGGAGGAAAGGGTACATGAATTACAATTAAAAAACAAGGTAACTTAAATACTTGGATGCCCCAAGATGTGTGGAAGCCCAAAACAATGGCAAAACATATCATGTGCGCATGCTGCATCCAATTCAAGTAGAACACATAGTAGGCACCGATAGTTTGACCTAAATTTGAAATCAAAGAGAAGGTGGTTAGAAAAAATCAAAATTGGCAAAGCAAAGCATGAAATCAAAAAATTGTGATGCACTCTAGCTATGAAAATTATCAAACAATGCAAACCAAAATGATTTTTTAGAGGAATACTAGTTCAACTTATTTAATTTTTTATTTGTAGGCCAAAATCAAACCCCGTAGTTGGATTTTTTTTTCAACTTGATCTGTAGTACTGGGGAAAACCCTAGTTTATAACCTATTTAATAATAGATTCGTAGTCGATTCTTTTACTTTTTTATTATTACTATGCAGCACATGTGTGTTTGCCCGTCGAGTGAAACTCGGAGGAAGAGGAATCACTCGGAAGGAGAAGAAGGGAGAGCAGTCACGGGGCCCCTCTTATTGATGGTGTATATTCTTTTTCTGGTGATGTTGACTGTTGTGCAGGGTTTGTCAGTGCGCAGGAGGTGCGAGCGAGCGAGCGAGCGAGCGAGTCGAGCGAGGCCGAGAATGAGAGAGATTTGTTTTTTTTGTGTGAGAGGGACAACCGAAGGATCCAGAAGGACCCACAGACTTCCAATACGCATCCTGATGCGTCTTCTCTTGACAAAGAAGATGGCTGGGAGTTGGCGTACCTATTGCACGTGACTTGTGCTCACTCAAGTGTGGGACCTCACGCGTGGGCACCACACGTAAGTGACAGACCTGTTGGTGTAAAAACTCGGTTGATTATTATAGTGCATTAGAACAAAGTTTCCTATGGATTCAAGGGTAGGAAATCCAAGTTAACTCATTTACATGACATTATTTTTTCCATGAAGCAAAGTTAACACTATCAATTGGTACATTTTGGAGTGACTAAGAAGGATCAATGCTTACTTATTCGTTTAATTTCACGTGTTAAACTTGTCTAAATCTTGTTCAAACCTAGGATTTGACCAAGATTCAAATGGGCAGAAAAATAATTAAAAAACAGAAAAATGAAAAACCAAATCACATAGTAAGCATTCAAGTTGATAAACAAGGTCTAGACATATTCAAACCAGACAAATCATGTATCTATACCCCTAACCCCTAAACTCTGTCTTATGAAGTCAAGCATGTGAAGAGAAGTGGTTTTGGGTTTGGGGGTATATATACATGATTTTTATTGTTTAAATATATATAGACTTTGTTGATCAACATGAATGCTTAATTACTATATGACATAAGAAGTTTATGTGCTTTGGTGTTTCATTTTTTTGATTTCTTTTTTGAATTTTTATGCCCATTTGAATCTTGGTCAAATCCTAGGTTTGACAAAGATTTAAACAAGTTTGAAACATGAAAATGAAAAAGTAAGCTTGGATCCTTCTTAGTCACTCCAAAATGAAGCTTTTGGGTGGGTTTTTGAAATTTCCATGTTTGAAACCCAAAACCACTTCTTCTCTTCATGCTTGACTTCATAAGACAACGTTTAGGGTTAGGGGGTAGATACATGATTTTTCTGGTTTGAATATGTCTAGACTTCGTTGATCAACTTGAATGCTTAGTATATTACATAAGAAGACTATGTGGTTTGGTTTTTGATTTTCTTGATTTTGTTTGATTTTTTATGACCATTTGAATCTTGGTCAAATCCTAGGTTTGACCAAGATTTAAACAAGTTTAAAACATGAAAATGAAAAAGTAAGCATGGATCCTTCTTAGTCATGACAATGAGTTAACTTGGCTTTACTACCCTTGATGAATCCATAGGAAACTTTTTGTACTAATGCAGTATAATATTCTGGTTTGAATATGTCTAGACCTTGTTTATCAACTTAATTTGAAAGACATACAAGTTATAGCACACATAGTGCATACATTTTCACACATACTGCACTAGATGCTAACCCTATAGTTTGAGGCCATTTGGATGAGGTCGAAAAAATTCTTGGATTAGAATCGTGTTGTTCGAACCCCGTAGTTGGATTTTTTTGAACCCTTGATCTTTAGAACTGGGCAAAACCCAAGTTTAACCATGCAAGATTCAAATGGCCCTAAAAATTCAGAAAAAAATCAAAAGAATGAAAAACCAAAGCACATATATAGCATTCTTATGTCATATGTATAGTAAGCATGCATTCAAGTTGATAAACAAGGTCTAGACATATATATTCAAACCAGAAAAATCATGTATATATCTACCCCTAAAACTCTAATTAAACTATGTCTTATGAAGTCAATCATGTAGAGAAGTGGTTTTGGGTTTCAAATATGGAAATTTCAAGAACCTCCCAAAAGCTTCATTTTAGAGTGACTAAGAAGGATCCAGGCTTATCTTTTCATTTCATGTTTTAAACTTGTTTAAATCCTGGTCAAACCTAGGATTTGACCAAGATTTATGGGCATAAAATTCAAAAAAATCAGAAAAATAAAAAACCAAAGCACATAAGCATATTCAAGTTGATAAACAAGGTTTGGACATATTCAACCCATACACAAATCATGTATCTACCCCTAACCCTAAACTCTGTCTTATGAAGTCAAGCATGAAGAGAAGTGGTTTCGGGTTTCAAACATGGAAATATCAAAAACCTCCCAAAAACTTCATTTTAGAGTGACTGAGAAGGTTGCATGCTTCCCTTTTCATTTTCATGTTTTAAACTTGTTTAAATCTTGGTCAAACCTAGAATTTGACAAGATTCAAATGGGCATCAAAATTCAAAAAAATCAGAAAAAGAAAAACCAAAGCAATAGTTTTCTTATGTCATATAGTAAGCATTAAAGTTGATAAACAAGGTCTAGACATATTCAACCAGACAAATCATGTATCTATACCCCTAACCCCTAAACTCTGTCTTATGAAGTCAAGCATGTGAAGAGAAGTGGTTTTGGGTTTCAAACATCGAAATTTCAAAAACCTCCCAAAAGCTTCATTTTAGAGTGACTAAGAAGGATACATGCTTCCCTTTTCATTTTCATGTTTTAAACTTGTTTAAATTATCTTGGTCAAACCTAGGATTCGACATGATTCAAATGGGCATCAAAATAAATAAAAAACAGAAAAAGGAAAAACCAAAGCAATAGTTTTCTTATATATGTCATATAGTAAGCATTAAAGTTGATAAACAAGGTCTAGATATATCCAAACCAGACAAATCATGTATCTACCCCCGGCCTGTCGATCTTATGAAGCTAGTCTACTAGCATGTGAAGGGAACTCGTTTTCGGTTTCAAACATAGAAATTACAAGAACATCCCAAAAGCTTCTCCATTTTAGAGTGACTACGAAGGATACTGACTTCCCTTTTCATTTTCATGTTTTAAACTTGTTTAAATCTTGGTCAAACCAAGGATTTGACCAAGATTCAAATGGGCCTAAAAATTTAGAAAAAAATCAAAAAGAGAATGAAAAACCAAAGCACACATAGCATTCTTATGTCATATGTATAGTAAGCATTCAAGTTGATAAACAAGGTCTAGACATATTCAAACCAAAAAATCATGTATATATCTACCCCTAACCCTAAACTGATCTGTCGATCTTATGGAAGTCAATCATGAAGAGAAGTGGTTTTGGGTTTCAAACATGGAAATTTCAAGAACATCCCAAAAGCTTCATTTTAGAGTGACTAAGAAGGATCCATGCTTACTTACTCGTTTTCACGTGTTAAACTTGTCTAAATCTTGGTGAAACCTAGGATTTGACCAAGATATGATTCAAATGCGCAGAAAATTAAAAAAGTCAGAAAATTTAAAAACCAAAGTACATAGTCTTCTTATGTCATATAGTAAGCATATTCAAGTTGATAAACAAGGTTTGGACATATTCAAACCATACAAATCATGTATCTATACCCCCTAACCCTAAACTTTTTCTTATGAAGTCAAGCATGAAGAGAAGTGGTTTTGGGTTTCAAAGATGGAAATTTCAAAAACCTCCAAAAACTTCATTTTAGAGTGACTGAGAAGTTAGCATTAAAGTTGATAAACAAGGTTTAGACATATTCAAACCAGACAAATCATGTATCTACCCCTAACCCTAAACTCGGTCTTATGAAGTCTAGCATGAAGAGAATCGTTTTGAGTTTCAAACGTTTAAGCCAAAAGCCCCATTTCAAATATTTCAAACTTATTCAAAGTTGGTTCAAATTTGAAAGACATACAAGTTATAGCACACATAGTGCATACATTTTCACACATACTGCACTAGATGCTAACCCTATAGTTTGAGGCCACTTGGATGAGGTCGAAAAAGTTCTTGGATTAGAATCGTGTTGTTCGAACCCCGTAGTTGGATTTTTTTGAACCTTGATCTGTAGTACAGGGCAAAACCCTAGTTTAACCTATTTAATTATAGATTCGTATATCGATTTTTCTACCTTTTTATTATTACTATGCTGCAGATGTGCGTTTGCCCGTCGAGTGAAACTCGGAGGAAGAGGGATCACTCGGAAGGAGAGAAAAAAGGCAGAGCATTATGGTGTCTTCCCTTTTTCGGGTGATGATGATGATGTTGACTGTTGTGCAGGGTTTGTCAGTGCGCAGGAGGTGCGAGCGAGCGAGCGAGCGAGTCGAGCGAGGCCGAGAATGAGAGAGATTTGTTTTTTTTTGTGTGAGAGGGACAACCGAAGGATCCAGAAGGACCCACAGACTTCCAATACGCATCCTGATGCGTCTTCTCTTGACAAAGAAGATGGCTGGGAGTTGGCGTACCTATTGCACGTGACTTGTGCTCACTCAAGTGTGGGACCTCACGCGTGGGCACCACACGTAAGTGACAGACCTGTTGGTGTAAAAACTCGGTTGATTATAATAGTGCATTAGAACAAAGTTTCCTATGGATTCAAGGGTAGGAAATCCAAGTTAACTCATTTACATGACATTATTTTTTCCATGAAGCAAAGTTAACACTATCAATTGGTACATTTTGGAGTGACTAAGAAGGATCAATGCTTACTTATTCGTTTAATTTCACGTGTTAAACTTGTCTAAATCTTGTTCAAACCTAGGATTTGACCAAGATTCAAATGGGCAGAAAAATAATTAAAAAACAGAAAAATGAAAAACCAAATCACATAGTCTTCTTATGTCATATAGTAAGCATTCAAGTTGATAAACAAGGTCTAGACATATTCAAACCAGACAAATCATGTATCTATACCCCTAACCCCTAAACTCTGTCTTATGAAGTCAAGCGTGTGAAGAGAAGTGGTTTTGGGTTTCAAACATCGAAATTTCAAAAACCTCCCAAAAGCTTCATTTTAGAGTGACTAAGAAGGATACATGCTTCCCTTTACATTTTCATGTTTTAAACTTGTTTAAATTATCTTGGTCAAACCTAGGATTTGACGAAGATACAAATGGGTGGGCACAAAATTCAAAAAAATCAGAAAAATGAAAAACCAAATCACATAGTCTTCTTATGTCATATCGTAAGCAATCAAGTTGATAAACAAGGTCTAGATATATCCAAACCAGACAAATCATGTATCTACCCCCTGTCGATCTTATGAAGTCTAGCATGAAGGGAAGTCGTTTTGGGTTTCAAACATTGAAATTTAAAGAACATCCCAAAAGCTTCATTTTAGAGTGACTAAGAAGGATACAGACTTCCCTTTTCATTTTCATGTTTTAAATTTGTTTAAATCTTGGTCAAACCAAGGATTTGACCAAGATTCAAATGGCCCTAAAAATTCAGAAAAAAATGAAAAGAATGAAAAACCAAAGCACATAACATTCTTATGTCATATGTATAGTAAGCATTCAAGTTGATATACAAGGTCTAGACATATATATTCAAACCTAGGATTTGACTAGCTAAGATTCAAATGGGCATAACAAATTCAAAAAACAAAAACCAAACACATAGTCTTCTGATGTCATATAGCAAGCATTCAAGTTGATAAACAAACTTGTTTAAATCATGGTCAAACCTAGGATTTGACCAAGATTCAAATGGGCATAATTTTTAAAAAAATGTAAAATCAAGGCACATAGTCTTCTTATGTCATATAGTAAGCATTCAATTAAGTTGATAAACAAGGTCTAGACATATCAAACCAGAAAATTCATGTGTCTAGCTACCCCTAACCCTAAACTCTGCACGAAGAGAAGTGGTTTTGGGTTTCAAACATGGATATTTCAAAAACCCTCCCAAAAACCTTCATTTTGGAGTTAATAAGAAGGATCAAGGCTTACTTTTTCATTTTCATGTTTTAATCTTTTTTAAATCTTTGTCAAACCTAGGTTTTGACCAATATTCAAAAGGGCATAATTAAAAAAAATGAAATATCAAGGCACATAGTCTTCTTATGTCATATAGTAAGCATTCAATTAAGTTGATAAACAAGCTCTAGACATATTCAAACCAGAAAAATCATGATGTATCTACCCCCTATATATCCCTAAACCCTAACTTATGAAGTCAAGCACGAAGAGAAGTGGTTTTTGGTTTAAATCATGGAAATTTCAAAAACCCTCCCAAGAGCTTCATTTTGGAGTGACTAATTAAGAAGCATACATGCTTACCTTTTCATATTCATGTTTTAAACTTGTTCAAATCTAGGTCAACAAACCTAGGATTTGATGAAGAATCAAATGGGTATAAAAAATTTAAAAACAAGCTCTAGATAAGCTCAAGTTGAAAAACAAGTTCTAGACATATTCCAACCAGAAAAATCATGCATGTACCCCCTATATATATATATATCCCTAAACCCTGACTTATGAAGTCAAGCATGAAGAGAAGTGGTTTTTGGTTTCAATCATGGAAATTTCAAAAACCCTCCCAAGAGCTTCATTTTGGAGTGGCTAAGAAGGATAGATACTTAATTTTTCATATTTATGTTTTAAACTAGTTTAAATCATGGTCAAACCTAGGATTTGACCAAGATTCAAATGGGCATAAAAATTCAAAATAAATGAAAATAAATGAAAAACCAAGGCACGTAGTCTTCTTATGTCATATAGTAAGCATTCAATTAAGTTGATAAACAAGGTCTAGACATATTCAAACCAGAAACATCATGTATCTAGCTACCCTAGCCCTAAACTCTGTCTTATGAAGTCAAGCATGCATGAAGAGAAGTACGTGGTTTTTTGGTTTCAAACATGGAAATTTCAAAAACCCTCTCAAGAGCTTCATTTTGGAGTGACTACGAAGGATACATGCTTAATTTTCATATTCATGTTTTAAACTTGTTTAAATCATGGTCAAACCTAGGATTTGACCAAGATTCAAATGGGCATAATTTAAAAAAATGTAAAATCAAGGCACATAGTCTTCTTATGTCATATAGTAAGCATTCAATTAAGTTGATAAACAAGGTCTAGACATATCAAACCAGAAAAATCATGTATCTACCCCTATATATCCCCAAAAACTCTGTCTTTATGAAGTCAAGCATGAAGAGAAGTGGTTTTTTGGTTTCAAGCATGGAAATTTCAAAAACCTCCCCAAACTTCATTTTAGAGTGACTAAGAAGGATACAAGCTTGCCTTTTCATTTTCATGTTTTAAACTTGTTTAAATTATCTTGGTCAAATCTAGGATTTGACAAGATTCAAATGGGCAAACATATGATAAGTGATGCAAATATCATTTCTAAGTGCGGGCAAACCAGAGATATGTGGTTTTTGGTTTCAAACATATTCAAACGAGAGAAATCATGTATCTACCCCCTAACACTAAACTCTGTCTCATGAAGTCAAGCGCATGCATGAAGATATGTGGTTTTTGGTTTCAAACATGGAAATTTCAAAAACCCTCCCAAGAGCTTCATTTTGAAGTGATTAATTAAGAAGCATACATGCATGCTTACTTTTTCATATTCATGTTTTAAACTTATTCAAATCTTGGTGAAACCTAGGATTTGACCAAGATTCAAATGGGTATAAAAATTTAAAAAATACAAAAAAGGTCTTCTTATGTTATATAGTAGGCATTCAATTAAGTTGATAAACAAGTTCTAGACATATTCAAACAAGAAAAATCATGCATGTATCTACCCATAACCCTAAACTTTGTTTCATGAAGTCAAGCATTGTGGTTTTTGGTTTCGAACATGGAAATTCAAAAACCCTCCCAAGAGCTTCATTTTGAAGTGACTAAGAAGCATACATGCTTACTTTTTCATATTCATGTTTTTAACTTATTCAAATCTTGGTGGAACCAAGGATTTGACAAAGATTCGAATGGGTATAAAAATTCAAAAAAAACAAGGTCTTCTCTTATGTTATATAGTAAGCATTCAATTAATTTGATAAACAAGGTCTAAACATATTCAAACCAGGAAAATCATGTATCTACCACCTAACCCTAAACTCTGTCTTATGAAGTCAAGCATGCATGAAGAGAAGTGGTTTTTGGTTTCAAGCATGGAAATTTCCATGTTTGAAACCCAAAACCACTTCTCTTCATATGCTTGACTTCATATGACAGAGTTTAGCGTTAGGGGGTAGATACATGATTTTTTGGTTTGAATATGTCCAGACCTTGTTTATCAACTTAAATGCTAACTATATGACATCAGAATGGGCATAAAAATTTAAAAAAATTAAAAATGTAAAACCAAAATTTAATTGGGAGGAAAGGGTACATGAATTACAATTAAAAAACAAGGTAACTTAAATACTTGGATGCCCCAAGATGTGTGGAAGCCCAAAACAATGGCAAAACATATCATGTGCGCATGCTGCATCCAATTCAAGTAGAACACATAGTAGGCACCGATAGTTTGACCTAAATTTGAAATCAAAGAGAAGGTGGTTAGAAAAAATCAAAATTGGCAAAGCAAAGCATGAAATCAAAAAATTGTGATGCACTCTAGCTATGAAAATTATCAAACAATGCAAACCAAAATGATTTTTTAGAGGAATACTAGTTCAACTTATTTAATTTTTTATTTGTAGGCCAAAATCAAACCCCGTAGTTGGATTTTTTTTTCAACTTGATCTGTAGTACTGGGGAAAACCCTAGTTTATAACCTATTTAATAATAGATTCGTAGTCGATTCTTTTACTTTTTTATTATTACTATGCAGCACATGTGTGTTTGCCCGTCGAGTGAAACTCGGAGGAAGAGGAATCACTCGGAAGGAGAAGAAGGGAGAGCAGTCACGGGGCCCCTCTTATTGATGGTGTATATTCTTTTTCTGGTGATGTTGACTGTTGTGCAGGGTTTGTCAGTGCGCAGGAGGTGCGAGCGAGCGAGCGAGCGAGTCGAGCGAGGCCGAGAATGAGAGAGATTTGTTTTTTTTTGTGTGAGAGGGACAACCGAAGGATCCAGAAGGACCCACAGACTTCCAATACGCATCCTGATGCGTCTTCTCTTGACAAAGAAGATGGCTGGGAGTTGGCGTACCTATTGCACGTGACTTGTGCTCACTCAAGTGTGGGACCTCACGCGTGGGCACCACACGTAAGTGACAGACCTGTTGGTGTAAAAACTCGGTTGATTATAATAGTGCATTAGAACAAAGTTTCCTATGGATTCAAGGGTAGGAAATCCAAGTTAACTCATTTACATGACATTATTTTTTCCATGAAGCAAAGTTAACACTATCAATTGGTACATTTTGGAGTGACTAAGAAGGATCAATGCTTACTTATTCGTTTAATTTCACGTGTTAAACTTGTCTAAATCTTGTTCAAACCTAGGATTTGACCAAGATTCAAATGGGCAGAAAAATAATTAAAAAACAGAAAAATGAAAAACCAAATCACATAGTCTTCTTATGTCATATAGTAAGCATTCAAGTTGATAAACAAGGTCTAGACATATTCAAACCAGACAAATCATGTATCTATACCCCTAACCCCTAAACTCTGTCTTATGAAGTCAAGCGTGTGAAGAGAAGTGGTTTTGGGTTTCAAACATCGAAATTTCAAAAACCTCCCAAAAGCTTCATTTTAGAGTGACTAAGAAGGATACATGCTTCCCTTTACATTTTCATGTTTTAAACTTGTTTAAATTATCTTGGTCAAACCTAGGATTTGACGAAGATACAAATGGGTGGGCACAAAATTCAAAAAAATCAGAAAAATGAAAAACCAAATCACATAGTCTTCTTATGTCATATCGTAAGCAATCAAGTTGATAAACAAGGTCTAGATATATCCAAACCAGACAAATCATGTATCTACCCCCTGTCGATCTTATGAAGTCTAGCATGAAGGGAAGTCGTTTTGGGTTTCAAACATTGAAATTTAAAGAACATCCCAAAAGCTTCATTTTAGAGTGACTAAGAAGGATACAGACTTCCCTTTTCATTTTCATGTTTTAAATTTGTTTAAATCTTGGTCAAACCAAGGATTTGACCAAGATTCAAATGGCCCTAAAAATTCAGAAAAAAATGAAAAGAATGAAAAACCAAAGCACATAACATTCTTATGTCATATGTATAGTAAGCATTCAAGTTGATATACAAGGTCTAGACATATATATTCAAACCTAGGATTTGACTAGCTAAGATTCAAATGGGCATAACAAATTCAAAAAACAAAAACCAAACACATAGTCTTCTGATGTCATATAGCAAGCATTCAAGTTGATAAACAAACTTGTTTAAATCATGGTCAAACCTAGGATTTGACCAAGATTCAAATGGGCATAATTTTTAAAAAAATGTAAAATCAAGGCACATAGTCTTCTTATGTCATATAGTAAGCATTCAATTAAGTTGATAAACAAGGTCTAGACATATCAAACCAGAAAATTCAGGTGTCTAGCTACCCCTAACCCTAAACTCTGCACGAAGAGAAGTGGTTTTGGGTTTCAAACATGGATATTTCAAAAACCCTCCCAAAAACCTTCATTTTGGAGTTAATAAGAAGGATCAAGGCTTACTTTTTCATTTTCATGTTTTAATCTTTTTTAAATCTTTGTCAAACCTAGGTTTTGACCAATATTCAAAAGGGCATAATTAAAAAAAATGAAATATCAAGGCACATAGTCTTCTTATGTCATATAGTAAGCATTCAATTAAGTTGATAAACAAGCTCTAGACATATTCAAACCAGAAAAATCATGATGTATCTACCCCCTATATATCCCTAAACCCTAACTTATGAAGTCAAGCACGAAGAGAAGTGGTTTTTGGTTTAAATCATGGAAATTTCAAAAACCCTCCCAAGAGCTTCATTTTGGAGTGACTAATTAAGAAGCATACATGCTTACCTTTTCATATTCATGTTTTAAACTTGTTCAAATCTAGGTCAACAAACCTAGGATTTGATGAAGAATCAAATGGGTATAAAAAATTTAAAAACAAGCTCTAGATAAGCTCAAGTTGAAAAACAAGTTCTAGACATATTCCAACCAGAAAAATCATGCATGTACCCCCTATATATATATATATCCCTAAACCCTGACTTATGAAGTCAAGCATGAAGAGAAGTGGTTTTTGGTTTCAATCATGGAAATTTCAAAAACCCTCCCAAGAGCTTCATTTTGGAGTGGCTAAGAAGGATAGATACTTAATTTTTCATATTTATGTTTTAAACTAGTTTAAATCATGGTCAAACCTAGGATTTGACCAAGATTCAAATGGGCATAAAAATTCAAAATAAATGAAAATAAATGAAAAACCAAGGCACGTAGTCTTCTTATGTCATATAGTAAGCATTCAATTAAGTTGATAAACAAGGTCTAGACATATTCAAACCAGAAACATCATGTATCTAGCTACCCTAGCCCTAAACTCTGTCTTATGAAGTCAAGCATGCATGAAGAGAAGTACGTGGTTTTTTGGTTTCAAACATGGAAATTTCAAAAACCCTCTCAAGAGCTTCATTTTGGAGTGACTACGAAGGATACATGCTTAATTTTCATATTCATGTTTTAAACTTGTTTAAATCATGGTCAAACCTAGGATTTGACCAAGATTCAAATGGGCATAATTTAAAAAAATGTAAAATCAAGGCACATAGTCTTCTTATGTCATATAGTAAGCATTCAATTAAGTTGATAAACAAGGTCTAGACATATCAAACCAGAAAAATCATGTATCTACCCCTATATATCCCCAAAAACTCTGTCTTTATGAAGTCAAGCATGAAGAGAAGTGGTTTTTTGGTTTCAAGCATGGAAATTTCAAAAACCTCCCCAAACTTCATTTTAGAGTGACTAAGAAGGATACAAGCTTGCCTTTTCATTTTCATGTTTTAAACTTGTTTAAATTATCTTGGTCAAATCTAGGATTTGACAAGATTCAAATGGGCAAACATATGATAAGTGATGCAAATATCATTTCTAAGTGCGGGCAAACCAGAGATATGTGGTTTTTGGTTTCAAACATATTCAAACGAGAGAAATCATGTATCTACCCCCTAACACTAAACTCTGTCTCATGAAGTCAAGCGCATGCATGAAGATATGTGGTTTTTGGTTTCAAACATGGAAATTTCAAAAACCCTCCCAAGAGCTTCATTTCGAAGTGATTAATTAAGAAGCATACATGCATGCTTACTTTTTCATATTCATGTTTTAAACTTATTCAAATCTTGGTGAAACCTAGGATTTGACCAAGATTCAAATGGGTATAAAAATTTAAAAAATACAAAAAAGGTCTTCTTATGTTATATAGTAGGCATTCAATTAAGTTGATAAACAAGTTCTAGACATATTCAAACAAGAAAAATCATGCATGTATCTACCCATAACCCTAAACTTTGTTTCATGAAGTCAAGCATTGTGGTTTTTGGTTTCGAACATGGAAATTCAAAAACCCTCCCAAGAGCTTCATTTTGAAGTGACTAAGAAGCATACATGCTTACTTTTTCATATTCATGTTTTTAACTTATTCAAATCTTGGTGGAACCAAGGATTTGACAAAGATTCGAATGGGTATAAAAATTCAAAAAAAACAAGGTCTTCTCTTATGTTATATAGTAAGCATTCAATTAATTTGATAAACAAGGTCTAAACATATTCAAACCAGGAAAATCATGTATCTACCACCTAACCCTAAACTCTGTCTTATGAAGTCAAGCATGCATGAAGAGAAGTGGTTTTTGGTTTCAAGCATGGAAATTTCCATGTTTGAAACCCAAAACCACTTCTCTTCATATGCTTGACTTCATATGACAGAGTTTAGCGTTAGGGGGTAGATACATGATTTTTTGGTTTGAATATGTCCAGACCTTGTTTATCAACTTAAATGCTAACTATATGACATCAGAATGGGCATAAAAATTTAAAAAAATTAAAAATGTAAAACCAAAATTTAATTGGGAGGAAAGGGTACATGAATTACAATTAAAAAACAAGGTAACTTAAATACTTGGATGCCCCAAGATGTGTGGAAGCCCAAAACAATGGCAAAACATATCATGTGCGCATGCTGCATCCAATTCAAGTAGAACACATAGTAGGCACCGATAGTTTGACCTAAATTTGAAATCAAAGAGAAGGTGGTTAGAAAAAATCAAAATTGGCAAAGCAAAGCATGAAATCAAAAAATTGTGATGCACTCTAGCTATGAAAATTATCAAACAATGCAAACCAAAATGATTTTTTAGAGGAATACTAGTTCAACTTATTTAATTTTTTATTTGTAGGCCAAAATCAAACCCCGTAGTTGGATTTTTTTTTCAACTTGATCTGTAGTACTGGGGAAAACCCTAGTTTATAACCTATTTAATAATAGATTCGTAGTCGATTCTTTTACTTTTTTATTATTACTATGCAGCACATGTGTGTTTGCCCGTCGAGTGAAACTCGGAGGAAGAGGAATCACTCGGAAGGAGAAGAAGGGAGAGCAGTCACGGGGCCCCTCTTATTGATGGTGTATATTCTTTTTCTGGTGATGTTGACTGTTGTGCAGGGTTTGTCAGTGCGCAGGAGGTGCGAGCGAGCGAGCGAGCGAGTCGAGCGAGGCCGAGAATGAGAGAGATTTGTTTTTTTTTGTGTGAGAGGGACAACCGAAGGATCCAGAAGGACCCACAGACTTCCAATACGCATCCTGATGCGTCTTCTCTTGACAAAGAAGATGGCTGGGAGTTGGCGTACCTATTGCACGTGACTTGTGCTCACTCAAGTGTGGGACCTCACGCGTGGGCACCACACGTAAGTGACAGACCTGTTGGTGTAAAAACTCGGTTGATTATTATAGTGCATTAGAACAAAGTTTCCTATGGATTCAAGGGTAGGAAATCCAAGTTAACTCATTTACATGACATTATTTTTTCCATGAAGCAAAGTTAACACTATCAATTGGTACATTTTGGAGTGACTAAGAAGGATCAATGCTTACTTATTCGTTTAATTTCACGTGTTAAACTTGTCTAAATCTTGTTCAAACCTAGGATTTGACCAAGATTCAAATGGGCAGAAAAATAATTAAAAAACAGAAAAATGAAAAACCAAATCACATAGTAAGCATTCAAGTTGATAAACAAGGTCTAGACATATTCAAACCAGACAAATCATGTATCTATACCCCTAACCCCTAAACTCTGTCTTATGAAGTCAAGCATGTGAAGAGAAGTGGTTTTGGGTTTGGGGGTATATATACATGATTTTTATTGTTTAAATATATATAGACTTTGTTGATCAACATGAATGCTTAATTACTATATGACATAAGAAGTTTATGTGCTTTGGTGTTTCATTTTTTTGATTTCTTTTTTGAATTTTTATGCCCATTTGAATCTTGGTCAAATCCTAGGTTTGACAAAGATTTAAACAAGTTTGAAACATGAAAATGAAAAAGTAAGCTTGGATCCTTCTTAGTCACTCCAAAATGAAGCTTTTGGGTGGGTTTTTGAAATTTCCATGTTTGAAACCCAAAACCACTTCTTCTCTTCATGCTTGACTTCATAAGACAACGTTTAGGGTTAGGGGGTAGATACATGATTTTTCTGGTTTGAATATGTCTAGACTTCGTTGATCAACTTGAATGCTTAGTATATTACATAAGAAGACTATGTGGTTTGGTTTTTGATTTTCTTGATTTTGTTTGATTTTTTATGACCATTTGAATCTTGGTCAAATCCTAGGTTTGACCAAGATTTAAACAAGTTTAAAACATGAAAATGAAAAAGTAAGCATGGATCCTTCTTAGTCATGACAATGAGTTAACTTGGCTTTACTACCCTTGATGAATCCATAGGAAACTTTTTGTACTAATGCAGTATAATATTCTGGTTTGAATATGTCTAGACCTTGTTTATCAACTTAATTTGAAAGACATACAAGTTATAGCACACATAGTGCATACATTTTCACACATACTGCACTAGATGCTAACCCTATAGTTTGAGGCCATTTGGATGAGGTCGAAAAAATTCTTGGATTAGAATCGTGTTGTTCGAACCCCGTAGTTGGATTTTTTTGAACCCTTGATCTTTAGAACTGGGCAAAACCCAAGTTTAACCATGCAAGATTCAAATGGCCCTAAAAATTCAGAAAAAAATCAAAAGAATGAAAAACCAAAGCACATATATAGCATTCTTATGTCATATGTATAGTAAGCATGCATTCAAGTTGATAAACAAGGTCTAGACATATATATTCAAACCAGAAAAATCATGTATATATCTACCCCTAAAACTCTAATTAAACTATGTCTTATGAAGTCAATCATGTAGAGAAGTGGTTTTGGGTTTCAAATATGGAAATTTCAAGAACCTCCCAAAAGCTTCATTTTAGAGTGACTAAGAAGGATCCAGGCTTATCTTTTCATTTCATGTTTTAAACTTGTTTAAATCCTGGTCAAACCTAGGATTTGACCAAGATTTATGGGCATAAAATTCAAAAAAATCAGAAAAATAAAAAACCAAAGCACATAAGCATATTCAAGTTGATAAACAAGGTTTGGACATATTCAACCCATACACAAATCATGTATCTACCCCTAACCCTAAACTCTGTCTTATGAAGTCAAGCATGAAGAGAAGTGGTTTCGGGTTTCAAACATGGAAATATCAAAAACCTCCCAAAAACTTCATTTTAGAGTGACTGAGAAGGTTGCATGCTTCCCTTTTCATTTTCATGTTTTAAACTTGTTTAAATCTTGGTCAAACCTAGAATTTGACAAGATTCAAATGGGCATCAAAATTCAAAAAAATCAGAAAAAGAAAAACCAAAGCAATAGTTTTCTTATGTCATATAGTAAGCATTAAAGTTGATAAACAAGGTCTAGACATATTCAACCAGACAAATCATGTATCTATACCCCTAACCCCCTAAACTCTGTCTTATGAAGTCAAGCATGTGAAGAGAAGTGGTTTTGGGTTTCAAACATCGAAATTTCAAAAACCTCCCAAAAGCTTCATTTTAGAGTGACTAAGAAGGATACATGCTTCCCTTTTCATTTTCATGTTTTAAACTTGTTTAAATTATCTTGGTCAAACCTAGGATTCGACATGATTCAAATGGGCATCAAAATAAATAAAAAACAGAAAAAGGAAAAACCAAAGCAATAGTTTTCTTATATATGTCATATAGTAAGCATTAAAGTTGATAAACAAGGTCTAGATATATCCAAACCAGACAAATCATGTATCTACCCCCGGCCTGTCGATCTTATGAAGCTAGTCTACTAGCATGTGAAGGGAACTCGTTTTCGGTTTCAAACATAGAAATTACAAGAACATCCCAAAAGCTTCTCCATTTTAGAGTGACTACGAAGGATACTGACTTCCCTTTTCATTTTCATGTTTTAAACTTGTTTAAATCTTGGTCAAACCAAGGATTTGACCAAGATTCAAATGGGCCTAAAAATTTAGAAAAAAATCAAAAAGAGAATGAAAAACCAAAGCACACATAGCATTCTTATGTCATATGTATAGTAAGCATTCAAGTTGATAAACAAGGTCTAGACATATTCAAACCAAAAAATCATGTATATATCTACCCCTAACCCTAAACTGATCTGTCGATCTTATGAAGTCAATCATGAAGAGAAGTGGTTTTGGGTTTCAAACATGGAAATTTCAAGAACATCCCAGAAGCTTCATTTTAGAGTGACTAAGAAGGATCCATGCTTACTTACTCGTTTTCACGTGTTAAACTTGTCTAAATCTTGGTGAAACCTAGGATTTGACCAAGATATGATTCAAATGCGCAGAAAATTAAAAAAGTCAGAAAATTTAAAAACCAAAGTACATAGTCTTCTTATGTCATATAGTAAGCATATTCAAGTTGATAAACAAGGTTTGGACATATTCAAACCATACAAATCATGTATCTATACCCCCTAACCCTAAACTTTTTCTTATGAAGTCAAGCATGAAGAGAAGTGGTTTTGGGTTTCAAAGATGGAAATTTCAAAAACCTCCAAAAACTTCATTTTAGAGTGACTGAGAAGTTAGCATTAAAGTTGATAAACAAGGTTTAGACATATTCAAACCAGACAAATCATGTATCTACCCCTAACCCTAAACTCGGTCTTATGAAGTCTAGCATGAAGAGAATCGTTTTGAGTTTCAAACGTTTAAGCCAAAAGCCCCATTTCAAATATTTCAAACTTATTCAAAGTTGGTTCAAATTTGAAAGACATACAAGTTATAGCACACATAGTGCATACATTTTCACACATACTGCACTAGATGCTAACCCTATAGTTTGAGGCCACTTGGATGAGGTCGAAAAAGTTCTTGGATTAGAATCGTGTTGTTCGAACCCCGTAGTTGGATTTTTTTGAACCTTGATCTGTAGTACTGGGCAAAACCCTAGTTTAACCTATTTAATTATAGATTCGTATATCGATTTTTCTACCTTTTTATTATTACTATGCTGCAGATGTGCGTTTGCCCGTCGAGTGAAACTCGGAGGAAGAGGGATCACTCGGAAGGAGAGAAAAAAGGCAGAGCATTATGGTGTCTTCCCTTTTTCGGGTGATGATGATGATGTTGACTGTTGTGCAGGGTTTGTCAGTGCGCAGGAGGTGCGAGCGAGCGAGCGAGCGAGCGAGTCGAGCGAGGCCGAGAATGAGAGAGATTTGTTTTTTTTTGTGTGAGAGGGACAACCGAAGGATCCAGAAGGACCCACAGACTTCCAATACGCATCCTGATGCGTCTTCTCTTGACAAAGAAGATGGCTGGGAGTTGGCGTACCTATTGCACGTGACTTGTGCTCACTCAAGTGTGGGACCTCACGCGTGGGCACCACACGTAAGTGACAGACCTGTTGGTGTAAAAACTCGGTTGATTATAATAGTGCATTAGAACAAAGTTTCCTATGGATTCAAGGGTAGGAAATCCAAGTTAACTCATTTACATGACATTATTTTTTCCATGAAGCAAAGTTAACACTATCAATTGGTACATTTTGGAGTGACTAAGAAGGATCAATGCTTACTTATTCGTTTAATTTCACGTGTTAAACTTGTCTAAATCTTGTTCAAACCTAGGATTTGACCAAGATTCAAATGGGCAGAAAAATAATTAAAAAACAGAAAAATGAAAAACCAAATCACATAGTCTTCTTATGTCATATAGTAAGCATTCAAGTTGATAAACAAGGTCTAGACATATTCAAACCGACAAATCATGTATCTATACCCCTAACCCCTAAACTCTGTCTTATGAAGTCAAGCATGTGAAGAGAAGTGGTTTTGGGTTTCAAACATCGAAATTTCAAAAACCTCCCAAAAGCTTCATTTTAGAGTGACTAAGAAGGATACATGCTTCCCTTTACATTTTCATGTTTTAAACTTGTTTAAATTATCTTGGTCAAACCTAGGATTTGACGAAGATACAAATGGGTGGGCACAAAATTCAAAAAAATCAGAAAAATGAAAAACCAAATCACATAGTCTTCTTATGTCATATCGTAAGCAATCAAGTTGATAAACAAGGTCTAGATATATCCAAACCAGACAAATCATGTATCTACCCCCTGTCGATCTTATGAAGTCTAGCATGAAGGGAAGTCGTTTTGGGTTTCAAACATTGAAATTTAAAGAACATCCCAAAAGCTTCATTTTAGAGTGACTAAGAAGGATACAGACTTCCCTTTTCATTTTCATGTTTTAAATTTGTTTAAATCTTGGTCAAACCAAGGATTTGACCAAGATTCAAATGGCCCTAAAAATTCAGAAAAAAATGAAAAGAATGAAAAACCAAAGCACATAACATTCTTATGTCATATGTATAGTAAGCATTCAAGTTGATATACAAGGTCTAGACATATATATTCAAACCTAGGATTTGACTAGCTAAGATTCAAATGGGCATAACAAATTCAAAAAACAAAAACCAAACACATAGTCTTCTGATGTCATATAGCAAGCATTCAAGTTGATAAACAAACTTGTTTAAATCATGGTCAAACCTAGGATTTGACCAAGATTCAAATGGGCATAATTTTTAAAAAAATGTAAAATCAAGGCACATAGTCTTCTTATGTCATATAGTAAGCATTCAATTAAGTTGATAAACAAGGTCTAGACATATCAAACCAGAAAATTCAGGTGTCTAGCTACCCCTAACCCTAAACTCTGCACGAAGAGAAGTGGTTTTGGGTTTCAAACATGGATATTTCAAAAACCCTCCCAAAAACCTTCATTTTGGAGTTAATAAGAAGGATCAAGGCTTACTTTTTCATTTTCATGTTTTAATCTTTTTTAAATCTTTGTCAAACCTAGGTTTTGACCAATATTCAAAAGGGCATAATTAAAAAAAATGAAATATCAAGGCACATAGTCTTCTTATGTCATATAGTAAGCATTCAATTAAGTTGATAAACAAGCTCTAGACATATTCAAACCAGAAAAATCATGATGTATCTACCCCCTATATATCCCTAAACCCTAACTTATGAAGTCAAGCACGAAGAGAAGTGGTTTTTGGTTTAAATCATGGAAATTTCAAAAACCCTCCCAAGAGCTTCATTTTGGAGTGACTAATTAAGAAGCATACATGCTTACCTTTTCATATTCATGTTTTAAACTTGTTCAAATCTAGGTCAACAAACCTAGGATTTGATGAAGAATCAAATGGGTATAAAAAATTTAAAAACAAGCTCTAGATAAGCTCAAGTTGAAAAACAAGTTCTAGACATATTCCAACCAGAAAAATCATGCATGTACCCCTATATATATATATATCCCTAAACCCTGACTTATGAAGTCAAGCATGAAGAGAAGTGGTTTTTGGTTTCAATCATGGAAATTTCAAAAACCCTCCCAAGAGCTTCATTTTGGAGTGGCTAAGAAGGATAGATACTTAATTTTTCATATTTATGTTTTAAACTAGTTTAAATCATGGTCAAACCTAGGATTTGACCAAGATTCAAATGGGCATAAAAATTCAAAATAAATGAAAATAAATGAAAAACCAAGGCACGTAGTCTTCTTATGTCATATAGTAAGCATTCAATTAAGTTGATAAACAAGGTCTAGACATATTCAAACCAGAAACATCATGTATCTAGCTACCCTAGCCCTCAACTCTGTCTTATGAAGTCAAGCATGCATGAAGAGAAGTACGTGGTTTTTTGGTTTCAAACATGGAAATTTCAAAAACCCTCTCAAGAGCTTCATTTTGGAGTGACTACGAAGGATACATGCTTAATTTTCATATTCATGTTTTAAACTTGTTTAAATCATGGTCAAACCTAGGATTTGACCAAGATTCAAAGGGGCATATATGAATCTTTAGCAGGTGCGTTTTTTTACTAATCCATATGGAATATTTTGATAAAACCCTTTTAGAAGGCTTTGTTAAGGCCTCAAGGACAATGAGTTGGGAGGAGGCCAGGTAGACTGTAGCTAGGCATTGATTCGGAATTTATGATGCTTGCGACTTGCTTGCGTGGCTTGTTGATTTCCCAGGTGACGCAGCTTTTTTTGACTGCCCAGCCATGGATAGGTCATAGGAGTGCAGAGCTGTAGGCGGTGCGGATAAGTACGCGGGGCATTGATGATGTAGGTGTGTTCGGTTGCCCACGCGAGTGCAGTACCTGTAGGGTTATGCGAGTAGGCCTTTAAACTGGGAGGTGGCACAAGAAGATTTTAGTAAGGAATGGTTCCTTTCCAGAGGAATGGAATGGTTCCATCCCCGCGTTCGGTTTGGACAAAAAGGAGGTACAGAATGGTACTGTTTTTTGTTCGGTTGGAGGAATTGGAGAGCAGAACGGAATGTGGTTAAACTAAACTTTTGTCTAAGAATCGTAATTAACAATGGCAAATAGCCTTTTAAATCTTAAAATCGTAATTAACAACGCCTAATGGCCTTTTTAATCTTAAAATCGTAATTAATGTTATTTTTTGTATGGTCGGGGAATTTGGAGAGTAGAACGGAATGAAGTTAAAGTTTAATCTTTTGTCTAAATATCGTAATTAATAGTGGCCTTTTTAATCTCAAAATCATAATTAACAACAACTAATAATTTTTTTGGTTGGATTAGTGAAGTGCTTTGTAATTAATAGCGGCTAAGTAACAGCCGTTCCACCACATTCCACCGATTCGGTGGAATGGGTGCATTCTGCATATGGGGAGAATATTCCCTTTCGAGGAACCACTCGGTTCCGTTCCATTCCACAACCGAACACAAGAATGGGCTCTAGGTGCGGAACGGTTCCATTCCATTCCACTTGGTTCTGGAACCGAACACACCCTAAATGCGTTGCAATGGAAAATGACAGTGTGTGGTGGCCTGATGGTGAAGAAGAAAGGTCGGGCGAAGAGTTGTTGGCTAGAGTCGGTTTTATACGAATCGACGAGGTGCGGGATAGTTTGATTTTAAGGGCTCCTTTCATTCACAGGATAGGGAAATCATAGGAGTAGGAATGTAGGATTGGGATTTGGGATGACATGTGTAGTTAAATCCTATAATAAGATGAGTTGCGTTTGATTGCGCCAAATGAATTTTTCCATGAGGTAGGACCAAATATTTAATCCTATACTAGGATTTGCACTACTTGATGATTCCTATAGGATTATTTCCTATTGGATATGTTCATATGAATCAAACTACTAGTGTAGGAAATATTCCTATAAGATCTAAATCCTATTATCTTATACCAACCTAATATGAATCAAAGAAGCCCTAAAGGATTTTCGAAGGAATCATGTACGAAGTATGATTTTTCTAAGTCACCCAACATATATACTAGGAATAGAACTAAGTAGTACCATATACTTAGGCCCGCATGCACAAATATTAAGTGTGGATTGAGGAAGTCGATAACTTGGGAAAAAACTTTCGCAACTGCACACCTATGTTACCACCCTTGCGACGCTAATTGTCGTAGAGCTGACCTAGAACGAACTCTTGTCTCGGTTAACATGAGAGAGATAAGGGATAAATACAATTGTGATACACTTTCCTAATATTTTGTTGAATGAGATAATCTTGTGTTTTCCTAATAGGGTTAATTAAGTACACATTTGGCAGCTCGTGTGTTGCATACGTTGGTGAACTTTAGACCCCAACTATATATTATTATTTGAACTCACCTCTAACACTTAATTATGTATAATAAGGTCCCTAACTAACCTCAAACACAATTAGGTATAACAGCGGTCCATAACTAACCTCAAACACTTAATTAGGTCTTACATTGCCCCCTTAGACTACCCCTTACCCTCAGCGACGTACGCAACATGGTGTTTGGGTTGAATGGCCCACCCTATTTTAAAATGTTTTAGTTAATTAATTATGTAAAAAATTATCACATATAAAGTGGAAAAAAGAAAATTAGTAAGGTGTGCCCACCTGGCCTACGGTTGTTTTGTGCGTCCTCCACTGCGTACTCCTCTTGATCTGTGACGATGAACATAGTTCTTTAGAACACATGCAACACTTACAGTTGATAGGCCGTTGCAAAGCTAATCAATGATAAAACCTGCTTTCATAATCCATTGTACTTTGATTTAATTAGTCCCTCTAATGGACCCCAACTATGTGTGCTTGAGATTTAGCAAAATGCTTTGCCGCCGTGCCACATAACAAATAATAAACAGACCAATCAAGTTTTTATCATTGCTAGACCTAACTAAGTGTTCAAGTGCTCAATTTTGACCACATTAGAGTTGAGGGGCCAAACATAATTCTTAAATACGTGAGGGACCGAACATATACTTCTAAACACCCGAGGGACAAGACAAATTTGAGTACTATTGTTATTATTAGACTAGTCACAATGGGGAGTATCATATAATAGTATCATACATATGATACTAATGTACAATATTATTTTCACAGTCCATATTATCATCATGTAGTAGTATAATATGTTACATGTATTTAGGGATTTGTAGAATCTCAATACAAAAGTGTGTACAAGATTTGTTTGGCAGTAATTTTTCTAGTTCTACATGATATGATACGATATCTACCTATGATACCACTATCGTCTCTTTCATCATTAACTGATATGACACATCAACATTTTGCATGCATGTAGTGCATGATACTACTTATGATATTGCCATTGCGAGTAGTCTCCCTTTGTCCTAGAGTACAATGCCAATTTGTTTTCAGAGGCAAACTTAGACTAATACTTGGGCCCGCCAATTATGAGTTGCATGTCATTCAAAACTATATCATCGGATGCTTGTTTCGATGAACTTTCCAATGGTATATTTTGCGGATGTCATAAAATTAGGCTGGTCATACTATTTCTATAGTGGGTAGTATCATGGAGTAGTATCATAGTAATGCTACATTTATTATTTTTTAGAATCTCAATGCAAATTTGTGTACAAGATTTGTTTAGCATTAAGTTTTCTCGTTGTTTGCGCTATGATACAGTATCTACCTATGTTACACTAATCTCCTCTCTCCTACTTAATTAGCTGCCAGATCAACATTTTTGTGGGACCAATGTGTATGATACTAGCTATGATACTAGCACTATCATGTGGGTACCTAAATCTCGAGTCAAAGTTTGACACGAAACCGATGTGGACTTTATTCATGGTGGAAGGGAGTAACAATCATAAGCACATTATTATTATTGTTTGAACAACATTTTATTTGATGTGCCATAAGAAGTTTAGAAACTCCTAGCCTGCGGAGGTGGCGTTTTGGCACACGCGTGCATATGCACCAATTATAGAAAATGATTAAAAAAATTATATAAATGTTAATTTTTTTGGTATACATTGTGACATCATATGTTCGTTCACAAGTTTTCGTGGAAAAACGACATTTTGTGTGGCGTGTAAAAAAAGGCAAAAAATATACTGTACGTAGTCGTGTTACAACATCAAAATTTGTCTTTTTTATAGGAGCCACATAATTTTTTTGTGAGAAAACTTGTGTACCAACATAAAATGTCTAGATATACATGTAAAATTTTAGTTTAGAATTTTTTGACACTTTGAAATATGGATTCACATAATGGGAGCATATGCTCCTATGAGGCAAAGTGCATTTCCGCTAGCCCCCGCCATTTCTTATATCTCTATATTGTCTATATATCTATACCTCTACCTCTACCCCCTTGGATTCCTGAACAGACGTACAGTACTAGTAGGGCCTACTATTTATTATTATTACATACTCTAAAAAAAAAACCTACTGCAGCCAAAATTTAATATCATCGAGCGGTAAAATTCCCCGCCAACGCCCAAATATCTCGCGCCGCAAAGTTTCAGATCTGCGAATATTTTTTTCCTCAAAAGAAGGACTGCGAAATTCCCTTCTACTCCTCTATCGCCCAGCTTCGCCCTAGTTTCGCCCGCAAGCCCTCAGAGAAACCGCCCCTCTTGCCTACCTCCAGATCTTCCCGGCCGCCGCACTTCGCCGTTCAAGCTGCCACGGCTTCAAACCCCGAGGCTGCCCTATCCGCACCTACTCCGGCGTCCACCGCACCGTATCTCGTTCGCCGACTCTATCGACCACCGCACCTGACCAGCTTCGCCGACACCGACGCCACCGTGCACTGCACATCATCTGCTTCACCGACCTTCTAGTTCGGCCGGCGCGCTGAACACTTCATCGACCGCCCAGCATGTCCTTCTCCGACCCCCCAAGATCTGCTTCCCCGGCACCCACCGCAACAGCAGTCCCCTCGCCGACCTCCACGTCACCCGTAAGAACGCGGAACACGTCTAAACGCCGCCCAGAAATAGGTAACCAGACATCCCTGCGCGTTTTGTTCTGTTAGGAGTATTGCAGCTGACTGTATTTCTGAATTCGTGCTATATTTCTAACTTACAAGTGCTTTCGTTGATAACCACCTCATCCTTTAGGTTTAAACACGACGCATAAGTATGTTTTTCCGTGACCAAACCCACCCATTCGCTGAAACTCTACATGGTATCAGAGCCTAGGTTTCCTTCCTGCTAGCCGCCACAAACAGTACCAAACAAGTTCTTCCTTTGATCACAAAACCCACCGTTGAGATGTAGAAATCCAGGCGGCGGGAGGCCGCATCAGGTGCTCTGCGTCGGTTGCGGCTATCACACACAGCGATGTGAGCTGTGTGAGATCGGCGGCTGCTCGCGCGGGGAGAAAGAAGAGGGTGAAGATCGTTTTGGTTTAGAAAGGAGAGAAGAGGAAGTGAATCCGTGGCAGAGAGATCTGGATCCGTGTGAGGGGCAGAAGTTGGAGGCGTGCGGAGTGGGGCGAGCCTTTGAGCGCAGGGCGGAGCCGGAGGTTGGTGCTGGACGTTGACCAGCGCGAGCCGGTCGATGTGGCCAGGTGCCGTACGCCAGGTTGGCCAGGGCGCGCAGACGAGGCGCCATCCGAGTGGAAGTGAGGAGAAAATGGAGATGTGAGGCTGTGAGGATATGTGGTGATGGAGTTGATGAGGCTGCGGTTGAGTCGTGATGGAGTTGATGAGGCTGCGGTTTAGTGGTGATGGTGATGGTTGTGGATATGTCCAGGGGAAAGGCATGCGTGCCTGAGGTGAGACTGGTTGAGGCCTGACCGGGGGATAGGCATGGGTGCTTGAGGAGTGGATGGTTGAGGCAGGAGTTGGCTGGGGGTTTGTGGGAGAGACGGAAGAGGTGGCCGGGCAGAGTGGAGAAGAGAGGCTGAGGACATTGAGGCGAGTGTGGATGGTTCTGCGGAACTTGTGTGGTGAGGCAGCCGGGGTTGTTGAGGACGTGTATGGTTAGGAGTTGTGCGTATCCCAGATGGTTGAAGCTGGATATCTTCGCTGCTGATGAAGAGATGAATCGAGATGACAAGATGATGGAAAGTGCAATGCTGTCATGTATCCTAGGAGTTATGCTGAATGTTCATTACTGGTAGTTGTCATATGTGTCATGTTGTTGTTGCAAGATGGCCATGGTTGTTTACCCATGATCATCTTGAGGGGGTGTGTTACCATGAGTGAGTTTAGTAGTAGCGCTGTAGTAATATTGTATCCAGTGTGAGGCCCATAGAGGCCCATGTCCAGTAGTATTGTAACCCTAACTCAGATGATATAAATACAGTGTGGTGGTCTGAGTAACCTAACCCACCCATTCGCTGAAACTCTACAAAATATGAGCCACCAATCATGAGCCGTTGAATGCTCTACATGTCCACGATTGACAACAACAACAACAACAAAGCCTTTATTCCCAAACAAGTTGGGGTAGGCTATACAAGTCCACAATTGACACGATTACAATTTCTCACTATTTGGCCGTAGGCTACTGCTCTAGTTACATCATGTTTGATATCTTTCTGCGATCCTGTATTACATGTTTATGCACGTCATAATGCTTCTACCAAGGTTCAAAAAAGCGCTAGGCGCTAAGCGAGCGGTGAGGCACTGCTTAGAGGAACTGCTGCTTAAGCGAGCTTAAGCGCCGCTTAAGCGCTCAGGCTAAAATCGTACGAACATGAAACAGGGAAGTCAAGATGGGCACATATACCCCTATAATATGCTGTAAATTTGTATCCTAAGCATGTAATGCTACATTTCTGAGGAATACGGGGATTAATACCTTGGTTAGCCTCGGTTTTGCTCCAATTTCTTATAAACACACAAGCAGCTAAGCAAACAATGTAACAAACACAAACAAGCAGCTAAGCTTTACTGGAGTAGCAAGCAGCTAAGCAGTAGAGGAGTAGCAAGCAGCTAAGCCAGACCTAATCACCATCAATGCATCGAGCAAGGAGCAGAGCAACACAGGCAACACACCAACACTCGCATAGAGGAGATTCTAGCACAAAACACGACCAGATTCCCTGTCTCGCTTAATCGAACGCTTAGGCCAAAAGCGAAGCGGAAGACAACCGCTCAGCGCTTAAGCGCGCTTAAGCGTACCTAGGCGTACGCTTTTTTGAACCATGGCTTCTACTACTATTTGGTGTCAATTTAATTATAGCAAAGCCGTGACTCGTAACTGTTTGTTATTATTACACGTGCAGCAGGCACATCTTACACTCATAAACGTAGAGTAAAGCTCGCCTATAATCATGTAAGTACCTGCTGTTTTTTGTATATTGCTTAATGCAAACTTCTATATCTTGGACCTGTTTCTGTTTACAATTGGCCTCTCCTTCATGCAGAGGAGAAACAGTGAGGCACCAGGTTCTTCTGTCCAAGTACCCGATGAGGTCCGTGTGACTCAAAAAAAAGCTCACGTAAGTTCCCTGTTTTTTTTGGAATGTTAATTTACCTCCTGTGCATAGTTCAATTGCATCATTTTCTGTATGTTGCACTACCTAAGTTGCCTAATGGAATCTAATAAAATATAAACAATGACCATATGGAACATTGCACACTGCCTTTGACCCATCTGGCATCCGGCATGCCTGGGTATAAGTTACATGATTTGGCTATGTTAATACAAGTCCTGAAATTCTATTATGTTAATTTTTTGCCTGTTGCTTCATTGAGTTTGCCTGTTGTTCCATGGCTAGTGCATGAAGTTTGATAGAAATGATCCTAGCTGAAATGATGCACTTTGTGTTTTTTTATTGCTTTATTCCTAACCTAGCTTCCTATTCTACTTGAAACATGATTGCTTTATTCCTAACCTAGCTTCCTATTCTACTTGAAACATGGTGAAAAAATAGTTATATTACTTGTTTAAATGTCTAGCTTTGTTTTTCTGAGTCCCATTGACATGATGTGGTATATCCATATTCAAATGATCTGGCTGTTTATATAATACGCTCCATGTTCAATTGCTTCATTCAGTTTCTAGTAATCTATTATACATGATGCACATGGTGCTACTTGTTATATGCCCTTTTTTGTTTGAGTTTGATCATGAATTCAAGATTAAGCATTGCCTAAACGTTGACCAACGTAGGAAGATTCCCTCCCTTGTCTATACGTTGTGAGATAGATGATGAGACCTCTCTAGCAGCGAATTTATACGCGCTAGATAACACCCCGTTTAATTCGGTCCTGTTGGGACTCGAACCCGGGTGGGCTGGCTGCGCACTCGCAAGCCTTGCCACTGAGCTAGCACTCAGTTCTCAGATTAAGCAATGCCTCGTTATGCTTAATTTAAATGTTATGGCACTTCATACAAGCCATACAATTAATTGTTGCATTGACCTTCTGCGATGTCGAAGGCACTATCTGAGTCATGCTTAAATCAATCATACATTATTTTCCTAATAGTATCAAATCCAACATGCACATCTTTTGACTGTATTTGGCTATTTGCTAGATTTCTTCTGTGCAGTGACCTGGCTTCGTTATTGGGCACATGATGTCTAGTTGCTTGGTTCATTGTATACATCATCGCCATGATCTAGTTTGGTTTGTTCTAAGAGGCATGTGGCTTAACTGGTTTCTTTGTTGTATCTGCCCATGGTTCTTTCAAAATTATGTCAACAATGCTGTTTGTTTGCCTTGTATTGTATTGCATTTTAACTTGTTTTGTCTTAGTTTCAGCCTGCAAACAAAGCTGTAATGTCAGTAGGGACAACCCATTTATCAAGTGTTGCGGTCATTTCACAGAGCAACAGTGACAGTGGCACGTGCTCTCATTGGTCCACTGAGTCCGGTACACCAACCATTCCAGAAGAAATAGATGTACGAGGCTCTATTTTTGATTGCTTGTTGTGTTATATCAGCTCAATGATGTTCTTGAAATTGGAGGTCTTTTATTGCATCATATGATGTTGTAACTTGTTTTATCTAAATTTCAGGCTTCAAATAAAGCTACAATGCCAGAAGCAAGGGCCAATGCCTCAAGTATTGATGTTTCACAAAGCAGCAGTGAGAGTGCATATTGCTCGCATAGGCCCATGGTATCTATTGGTCAACTTAATCCGGCACAAAGAGATTTCGGGGATGCACTCCAAGAGGCAGTTGATATATTTGGGCGGGAAAACAAAGATGCTGATGAATTAATTGCCAAGACACGCCAAGAGATACATGAATTGAAAAATAGGCAAACTTTGACAGAAAATGTTCTAAAGAATCTCCTATGCACTTGTCATGGTAAGCCAGTTGTGATGTGTCTGGGAATTGAAGGTGTCTAAATAAACTTTGATTCTGTTGTTCAGTCAAGTGGACTGCTGATGCCAATGCTGTAACTAATTACTGCTCAAAATTTCGTTCAAAATTTCGTGGTCTGTAATAATTGCAAATTTTGTTGTTGTACTAAAATTAGATATGTTCCATGTGGCTGCTGTATTTTGTGTGAAATAATTTCCTGATGTGTACTTCAATTAAACCATAAATCGACTGCATGCTGAAAATTTGAATCTGAGCGCACGTGTGAACTATTTTCTGCTCGTAATGCAATAACGGCTGTTTCTTGGAAGGACTACGTACATGGGTGAAAAGTTAGAGAAGCTACAGTACTCTAACTTGAAGGTGAAAAGTTAGAGAAGCTACAGTACTCTAACTTTCCTTCCCCCAAACCATATGTCTAAAATCCAAATAATTTAAATTAATTTGCACAATACAAACTTGTGTCTTGCATTTGAAGTAATTACATGCAGAGAAAATTATGGTGTAATAAAATTTAGTTTAGTTTTTAAACATCTACAGTAATCACCTTTATTAGTTAAAGACAGTGCATAACCTTGTACTTATGCTACAGAAGCCTGACTTTGCTTCTTTATTTTTCCTGACTTAGCTCCTTCACGTTAGAGGATACGGTTCCCGTACATGGTAGCCCATTAATAATTATGCCTGCTAGCAAGATAGATGGTCCTTATTATAGTCAGGCATGTCAACTTGTATGATTAAAAGTAGTTCGTACACATTAAATCTACCATCTGCATTTTTCTCTGTAATAACTTTTCTTTTTACACAACTCAAAACTTGTCTGGCTAATATGAAATTTGAGATGGCAAAACCCGGGAAAGATAAAGATATCACCAAAAACTCTTTCCTGCGAAATGCTGGGTTTTGAAGCCCAAGTCCAAGTCTTTCTCTGCTCAAGTTTTGGAGGAACAACTCCAAGTAGAACGAGTTGCAACAGCTATGCTAAGAACAAAAGTTGACATGTTGAGATCGAGATTAGAAGCATGTGATGCCCTACTGCACGAGGCCAATCAAGTTCGTTATAATCTCCCAAAGACTAAGAAAATGCCATAGATAATTGGAGATGAACACTAACATAGTGAGTACATTGGTCTTGTGAAATGTTTCCTTAGATTAAGGCACCGTTCAGACTTTTGTTGGTGGATGCATTTATCTGCGGTTGGGATCAACTTGGTAGTTGTTCCTGTGGATGTTATATAAATTAATTGCCTAGCCTTTTTTGAATCAGTTCGAACTTAAATGGTATCATAGCCAAGGTCTCAAGTTTGAATTGTCGAACGTGTGGTTTAATTTAATCTCTGTCGGGCGGCAAAATCTCCCACCAATCCTGAAATATTTCAAACGCATTTTTGAATGGGATTAAGAAGATAGATCATGATCATGGTAGTGACCTATATTCAACGTGATGATGATTTGATTTTGCACTCGGCCATGAACAGAGGTACTAGTACGGTGTCACAATTTTTTATCATTATACTTGTACCTTAGCGAAATTCAAAATCTCATAGCGGCAAAACTTCCCGCCCACAAAATACAAAAATTTCACACGCTTCCAAATTCCCATTCTACCCCTGTGGAGATGACAGCAAAGTCGGTTGGTGAGGGGTTTGCCCGTCATTTTTTCGATCACCACCTCCCTAGCCCGGAAACCCTCCCAAAAAAAATACATTTCCTTCAGTCTCTCATCTGAGACCACCCACCGGAACTTCTCAAGTCCCTCTCTCTACCACCTCCACGACCACCGCACCGGAACATCCCCGCCGGACTTCCCTGGCCTACCCGAGCCCTCGCGATCCTCGTCATCCGGCTGCCTGCCGGAGCCGCTTCATCGACGCCGTCATCAACCGGACCGGATCATCCCCGCCGAACCTCGAAACCATATGCTCATCCAGCAGTCTACCGCAGTCGCTTCAGCTGCGGTATCGTCCACCCCGCCGGAGCCGCTTCGCCGGATCCGTCGTCCACCGCATCGGATCTTGCTCACCGACACCGTTGTGCATGAACCGGATCTGCTTCACCGGCGCAGTGCATGATCTAAACTCTTCTACTGTCGCTTTTCTATTGCTTGCCTGCAAGTTCTTGTTTAATCTTGGGGGAACCTGTTTGTGCTAACGACGCGCCGTTACGTTTTTGCAGATGAGATGAGTAACCATGAAGTGTAATGGCCGTCTCTCCAACCCCAAGTAGCACATGTAGCGTACTTCATCACCGGATCTATCAACCCCAGGAAGATCTGCTGTGACTCCCACAGAGTGCTTCTCCTAATGTAAGTCCCTTGTTTTAGCGCCATGTTCTGGGTTCAGATGCTTGTTTGTCTGAAGCTCTTTTAGTTCATTCCTAGCTATGACCGTAACACGTTGCTATTTTCTACTTCATTGCTAACTTTAAGCGATTGAACATTTTGGTTTGCATTCCCTGCTCTGTAGATGTAGCCATCATAACTTCTATCTTGCTCAGTCGTTGTTACAAAAATTATACTGTAGGTATTATAGTAACATCCTGCTATTATTTAGTTCATGGCCAATTTTAAGTAATTGCACATGTTGGTTCGCATTCCCTGCTCTATAGCTTTTGGCATCGTAACTTCTATATTTGGTTTACATTCCCTGCTCTGTAGATCTAGCCATCATAACTTTATCTTGCTCAGTCGTTGTTACAAAAATTATGGCCTGCTACTATGTTGTTTGTGCCAATTTTTTACTCCATGAACATGTTGGCTTGCATTCCCTGTACTACAGGTGATGCCATTGTTTTGTATCTAGTTCATTGTAAGCTAACAAAGTAAGGACTTAGTTTGGCATGCTATCACTCTGCTATCTAGCCTGTAGTACAAATAAACTTGTCATACTACTAGATAATAATTTTGCGTGCCATCTTGTTCTTCAAAAGCTGCATTATTGACTTGTTTCTCTGACTTGGCATGACGCTCACATATGGAAAGCTGAACATATTGGTTTGCATTCCCTCTTATACAAGTTCACAGGTGATCCCACTATATTCTGTATCTGGTCCATCCTAAGCTCCAGCATTAACTATCCTCCATGTGTTGCTCATTACAAGTTTATATCCCGAAACATCTTGATTTGCATCCCCTTCACTATAAGTTCAGGAGTATTATTTAGTTCACGGCCAAAGTGAAGTAATTGCACTTGGCACATGTTGGTTCACATTCCCTCCTCTTTAGCTTTTGCCATCGTAACTTCTATTTTTGGTTTACATTCCCTGCTCTGTAGATGTAGCCATCATAACTTCATCTTGCTCAGTCGTTGTTACAAAATTTATAGCCTGCTACTATGTTGTTCATGCCAATTTTGTACTCCCTGAACATGTTGGTTTGCATGGGACTCGACAGTAGTAAGTCTGTTGTTTCATTCTAACATGCTCTGTTATATTGGCTGTTGGTATGCGGCATGCACTCTTTGTTTGCTTATTGTGCGCATTACAATGATCTTGTTATAACGACGAAATGATGAGTTCCAAATTCTTTGCCAAACAATATTGTAGTGTCTTTGCCTTTCCATTGTTGTTGTCTTAACTTGTAATGTCTTTGTTTCGGATATAGGTGCTGCATGGACAACTTAAAAGATTGCCGGATCGCTTCATTGTATTGCTAGGTTTAATTACCATTCAATTTCTCTGGGTTCTGTAATATTTTTTTCAATGCCTTGCAGCTGATGTAATATTTAGTTAGTTTTTATAGTTCTTTCGCGCATTTTTTCTTTGGTGCTTGTGGTAAGTGAGGCTATCCGAGAGAAATCAATGCTGCGTAAATATTCTCAGTATCTAAATCACGAATTCCCATCCCTTAAACGGCCCAATTAAGCGAAATCACATATGTGCCTGCCCGCAAAATCCTAAAGCGCATATTATGCCGGCATATAAACAACAACTAAACGGGCTGGCCCACTTACTTCTTGGGCCAGCCCATTTGATTTACGGTGGACCCCACACACTAATTGGGCTGGCCCACTTGCTTTAAGGTGGACCCCACCAACTACTGGGCCGGCCCACTAATTAGTTGGGCCAGCCCATTTGCTTTTTTGGTGGACCCCACATAATAAATGGGCCGGCCCTTTAAGAGGAAAGTGGGACCCACCTGTGTTTTTGGCCCGGCCCACTATCTTGTTGGGCCGGCCCACTTGCTATATGGTGGAACCCACATACTAGTTGGGCCGGCCCTTTAAGGAAAGTGGGACCCACATGTGTTTTTGGCACGGCCCACTATCTTGTTGGGCCCCACTTGCTATATGGTGGTCCCACATACTAAATGGGCCCTTTAAGAGGAAAGTGGGACCCACCTGTGATTTTGGCCCGCCCACTATCTTGTTGGGCCTGCCCACTGCTATATGGTGGACCCCTCATACTATTCCGGCCCTTTACCGAAAGTGGGACCCACTGTGTTTTTGGCCCGCCCATCTTCTTGCCGCCAGCCACTTGCCATATGGTGGACCCCACATACTAAATGGGCCCCTTTAACAGGAAAGTGGGACCCACTGTGTTTTTGGCCCGGCCCACTATTTTGTTGGGCCGCCCACTGTGGTGGACCCACAAACGAAATGGGCCCTTTAACCGGAAAGTGGGACCCACCTGTTTTTGGCCCGCCCACTAGCTTGTTGGGCCGGCCCATTTGCTATACGGTGGACCCCACACACTAAATGGGCCGGCCTTTTAACAGGAAAGTGGGACCCACCCGTGTTTTTGGCCCGGTCCACTTGCTTCTTGGGCCCACTTGCCGTAAGGTGGACCCACATGTTAAATGGGCCGGCCCATTTAAGTTTTGACCAGTCAACCTTAGAGGTTAGGCCCGGCCCACGTAACTAATGGACCGGCCCAGCTATATAGTTGACCGGTCAAACTATGTCATCTGGCCCGGCCCGCTTAAGACGTGGCAGGCCTCGTGTGGGCCTACCATCTACCACGGGGTTTCAGCCGGTTAACGCCGTTAACCAGTTAACGGCGTCTGCCACGTGTTTGCATGACGTCAGCAGTCAACGGGCTCCCGAAAACACTTCCGCAACGGTCCGATTTTCCGTGGCGGAAGGGCGCCCAAGCGCGACGGACCGAAAAAATCGTCGTTGGACTTTGCCTGACGCAGTTTCCACAACGGAACCCATATCGTCGGGTTAGGCCCATAGGCGACGAAAAATACCCCTTAGCGGACGATTTTGAGACGTTGTCTATCAGAACTTTTCTTGTAGTGCAGGAAGGTGTTAGTGCTTCGATTGTTCCTGCATGGTAGACACGTGCACATTAAATACGAGCCTTATCGGCTCTCAGGTTTCCCTGTGGATCGGCTCAAAGAGCCGATCGCCCCATGGTCCTTGATGGATTAGCAATGGCATGGGGATCCTGCTTGATCAGGACAAAGCTAAAACGATCCACGACAGTTTAGGGTTTTCACCGCATAATCGGAACGTCCTACGTGCGATCGGGCCTAGCAGCTACGAGAGACGGTGCAAACTACCCCTACGAGAGGCCTAAAAACCAACATAACGTTGATCCCCGGAACATCCCTCGCAGGGACGGTAAACAGCATCTAACGCACCACCGGATCCTCCGACCCCAAGCATAAGGCCTAACTATGCAGATATCAAACTAATCCTTGCAGATGCGGGGAGCAACTATAACGGATCGGATCTACTAAGCATGATCAAGCATGCTGCCCTTACGTCTAGATCGACGTAAGGGCAGCAAGGTGTCTAGGGACGGCATTGCCACGCAGATATGCACGTGAAAGCACCAATGCAAGCCCCTAAACACCTAAGGATAAATAGTACCGCTCGCCATCAACAAGGCTTCAGCACGAGCAGTACAAGGATAACGAATAAACTTACGCTGCCTAGATCGCTAGATGCGATCTAGGCAGCATGGTGCTTACCCGGAGAAACCCTCGAAGAGAAGGGGTGGCGATGCGCCGTATTTTGTGTTTGTTTGAACGATGATTGTCCTCCTTTTTCGATAACCCTAGATACATATTTATAGTCCAAGGACTTTCTAATTGAGGCGTGCACCTAACCGTGCACGGGCCAGACTCTATCTCTTTAATCTAAATTACAACGCGATCTAATATATTACAGATACGTGGGCCACTTAGCCCAAACTCTCAGCACAAGGCCGCTTCGAAGACGCTCCACGTGTACATCCTTCAAGCCCATCTTCACTTACGGCCCATCTCCTGATTTGGCCAAAATCCGGTGATAACACATGCCCCCCTGGTTTTGGTAATGATAATTTCAAAACCACTCTGTTTTTCCTTCGAGGGGTCATGTCGTGGCAGAGCAGAACCGTCGCAGTATTCTTCATAATGACGTCTTGCCTCCTCGCCTTCTCTGCACGACTTGACGGTTCTGGCACCACGTCCTCGGGAACTGTTCGAGCATTGATCTCCAATATATCCCCCTCTATTTAACCGCATCGAACAGCTTCTTCCTCATCTCCAGCCGCCCAAAAAACCCTCTTCCTTCATAACCATGTCTCCTTCTTCCTCTTCCCAATCTTCTTCCGCAAGCGAGGGAGAGCCGGAGGTCAATCAGACGGAAGCATACAACCGGCGCGCTCCCGAGCATTGGGATGAACAAGAATTTGACTTCGACTTCGTGCCCGAAGGCCGACCCGAAGACCTCGTCTGGTCGGATGGTGACATGCCCCTGACTGACGGGGAAGATGATCTTCGGTTCTTGATCGATGGAGAACTAGAGGCGGAGAACGACAGCAACGACCCTCTCTTCCGGGGCAGATTCACTTCCTCCACCAAAGAGAAAGAAGAAGAAGAAGAGGACGACGAAGATGAGGATATCTCCTCCGACCCGAAGAAGGAACCAGAGGATGATACCTCCTCCGAGGAACCGCCGCCAAAGCGCATCCGTGGCTGGGCCTGGTCCGATGAGGATGATGATGATGACGAGGAGGCCCCCGAAGGTCAGCAGCCGACGAGGAATTCGTCAACGTAGCGACGAGGGCGGCTACCCCAGCGATGACGAGGACGGCAACGGCTCTTAGAGCCGGGATTCGCTAGCATAGGACCAGCAGTAGTAATCTGTTCCCCTTTTGTTTGAATAATCGGCTCTCCATTGTAAGAAATCCCTTTTATTAATGAAGAATTTCCTCTTAATCAGACTTTGTCGATTTTTTTTTCCTCAATTGAATTAGCCGATTCTCCTCAACCAACGCTTCATAAGCCGATGTTAACGCATCGGTCCTACGTAATCCATCCCTCCACTCCTCAGCCGATGACTTTGAGACCTGAGACTCTTCAAGAACTCATCATTTGCTGAAGAAAGTTGCGGCGAAGGATCAGCCGATGATATCCCAATCAGCTTCTAAAACAGAACATCCACTAGACCAGCTGCCCCCCGAGCCTCAGTCAAGACGAGATTAGTGGCGAGGATGTGCAGATCGAACAAAGGGCTTTGGAAGTAATTTGAGGCAGTCACTATGCAGTACCAGCCAAACTTTCCCCCATTGATTACCTTCCCTCCACTGAAAGCCGATGTTGTAGATGAATCACCAACAGCTTAACTGATGCTTCTGACAGTACTGCCGCATTCGCATCTTGAACATTGCAGCTGGTCGATCCTGGGTGCATTCTCGCGGTCCTGTGCGCCTTGCACCTTCTCTGAATATGCCCCCCGAGCTCCGCTATACTTGAAGGCTTGCAAACGAAGTTGGAGGTCCTCGCAGAGCCTCGTCCTGTAACAGTTTGTACCTCTTGAGTCGATGGCCGTGCATCGGCTTTGAATCCTTAAGTCGATGTCTACGCATCGGCTGTGCTCAAAAATTTCTGTATTTTCGATTTTTTGCGGCCGACTTGTTTACGTATCGGCCCCCGTACTTGAGCTGCTCTGCTGGAAATTTGACATCCGTTCCCAGCTCCGTATCCTCGTATCTCATCCATCTATGTGCCCCCGAGCCGATTCTGTCAAGTAATTGATGGCATCGGCTCTTCAGGCATCTGTTGGATCAATGCTGAACACAGACAAAAGAATGTTGAGGATAGTTTCGGCCGATTACCGGAATCGGCCTCCTTCTTTGTTGCAATGCTTGACGATGGTTTGCAACTTCTTGGATTTCCACTGTAGCTACGTGGCATGTTGGAGATAAGATCCTTTACTTTTCATTTTTTGAGGGCCGATCGCAGGGATCGGCCTTGCCACGTATGTCCAATGTATTGGACGTGCTACTCTGTCCAGCCCACGGATACCATGTTTGTGTCTGCCGATGCGTCTGCATCGGCATCACCGATCTGCATCGGCTTTCGCCTGTTTGGGGTGCCATACTTTCTTTGGCGGGCGCGCCTTCGTCTCCACTATTTGCTGGATTTTCGCGGCCAGATCGGGCCGCGCTCTTCTCAACGTGTACAGGTACTGTGCCTCGGCTTCTTCCAAGTTTCGCAGCCGCTGCACCCGCGCTTCTGAGAATGGCTGAGTCCATCAGGGCACCACCTTGGTCGGTGATACCTATCTTCTTCTCCATCTGACTCCTCGAAGTCTTCTTCTTGAGATGACTCAGCTCGTTTACTCTGAGGTGGGAGAGGTCCTAGACGTTTGAACACTGAAACTTCGCTTGCCCCCCTTCTTCCTTGCTGTTTGCATTCTGGGCAGTTCTCGATTGTTGGCAATCGGCTCATTCCTGAGTCCCAGCAATGTTTGAAGAAGGGACAGCTCCAGTGCTTATCCACGTTGTCTTGCTCCTTAGACCTCCCTCTAGCGCGACGTTCGTACCCGTCGTTGTTGCTGTCATTCTGACGATACCTCCTGTTTGCATCAGACCGATGATATCCTTCATCGTCGTCGTCGTAGCGGCGACGTCGGTCATCGCTGTTCATATTTGTTGAGAAGATGCACGGATAATGGGCGCTGATACCGTATGCTTCTCACCTCCTCCTCGGTCAGGTACCGTCTATCGTCGTCTTGGGGCCGGTCGCGTGGAACGGCCTCCTCTTTATCCTTGCCACGAGAGTGGCTGCTCTCTGCTTTGTCCGCGCCATGGCGAATCACGAACCCTGCCATATTGACATCGAAAGAGAACCCTGGTTCTCTTATGGAGTGGCTTAGGTCCACCATGTTGACGTCCGGAAACGGACGCCTGTCTACCTTCATGGCAAACTGTCCGAAAGTTAATCGGCCTGCTTCTATCGCCATCTGAATTTGTGCGCGCAGTACTTTGCAGTCGCTGGTGGTGTGCGTGAACGTATGATGCCACTTGCAGTATGGCCTCTTGTTCATCTCTTGTGCCGTAGGGATCTTGTGGCCTTCGGGTAGCTTCAACTGTTTCTCTTTCAGTAACAGATCGAAGATCTGTTCGGTTTTGGTCACGTCAAAGTCCAACCCTCTTGGAGGCCCTGGTGGATTCACCCATTGGCAGGACACAGGCACTGGCGTCCGAGTCCACTCGCTCGTAACTTCTGATCTTCCGTAGAATCTTCATCTTCATCGGCATTGACCAGTGATCGCGCTTGAACTTGTCTTGGCATGTTCTGGATGGCGCTGTTCATGTAAGGTCAGTCTATTGACCAGTGCGTCAGCGAGTAGTACTCAACTTGGAACGTCAGATCCTTGAACGACGCTGCTAGGCCTGCCACGGCCAGCTCGACTGCCTCTTTCTCAGTTATATGAACCGAATAGCATCGGTTCTTGACAGTTCTGAAACGCTGATGTACTCAGCCACTGTCTCTCCTCGCTTTTGCCGAACCTGTGCTAGTTCGGCAATACCAGCTTCAGTAGTCTCTGAATGGTATTGGGTGTGGAACAGTTCCTCCAGCTGCTTCCATGATTGCACTGAATTTGGCTGCAAAGAGGTGTACCACCCAAAAGCTGGACCGGTGAGGGATTGCGAGAAGCACCTCACCCAACTGATCTGATGCCGAAGCCATGCCCAGCTGGGCCAGGTATCGGCTCACGTGCTCGATGGAGCTCGACCCTTCTGACCCACTGAATTTGTTGAAGTCCGGAAGCCGGTACTTAGGCGGTAGTGGAATCAGGTCGAACTCATTGGGATACGGCTTGGAATAGCCGATTATCTTCTTCTTCGGCAAGATGCCGAATTGATCTCTCAGGACTGCGCTGATCTGATCTGCGGTGGAGGTAGTCGCAGCTGAGCTTTCTTGGCTGGTGTAGTGGCGTACTTGGCTAGCCACGCTTGTTTCTCGCCTCTGCTCCTAGACTCCCCGCTGCTGTAGTAGTCCTTCCCGCCGAACAATTGCTCCTGCTCCGGCAATCCCTCCCGTGGAGCTGGATCGCCTGCGTCCAGTTGTTGCAGTCCGGCACATACACACACACGTATCCGTGTGGGATTTCCTTGGGCGGGTCTGTAAGAACTGGTAGTCGCCCGGGTCACCCCCATCCTTGTAGACGACGTATGCGGTGAGCCTTGTTGCTGTGGAGCCGCCATTGTGTACGGCAGAGGCGGCCTGGCGTGGAGTTGCATCTCTCCCTGGTGAGTCCCTAGAACAGGTCCTGAAGGGGAGTAACGACGCTCCATGATCTCTTGCACCACCCGGAGCGCAACGCGCTCCAAAGTGTTCACCAGTCTCAGAGTGCCGATGCAGTGAATGGGCCACCACATAGTTGATCTCCTGACGCAGGGCTCTGTACGTTCCTCGAAGGAGAGACAGATCCAACCCATCGAGGATGCCTTGTGGTGCGAATCCTTTGAACCTGACGCCGTGCGACCGGGTCTTCTCAAAGGAGCCGATGAGTTCGGCCTCGAGGATGACCTTCAGGTCATCGTACTTCTTCTTGTGTTCCGTGGGGAGATCCTCATACGTGATCGGTTTCTCCGCCACCTCGATGCCGACATGGATGTTGACGTGGATGTTGAAGAAGAAGTCCCACCGGCGTGCAGAATGTGTTACCCTCCAAAACCCCCGACGGGCTTTGGTTAAGCAACACGAAGAGCCGGGAAGCTCCCAGGGCCGCTTAGTGGATCCCTGGCACCTCGCGTCGTCCCGCAAATCTTCTGGCGCGCGTCCTGGCGGTTGCTGGGCGTGCCACCTGACCTAGACCTGGTCAGGAAGGTGTTAGTGCTTCGATTGTTCCTGCATGGTAGACACGTGCACATTAAATACGAGCCTTATCGGCTCTCAGGTTTCCCTGTGGATCGGCTCAAAGAGCCGATCGCCCCATGGTCCTTGATGGATTAGCAATGGCATGGGGATCCTGCTTGATCAGGACAAAGCTAAAACGATCCACGACAGTTTAGGGTTTTCACCGCATAATCGGAACGTCCTACGTGCGATCGGGCCTAGCAGCTACGAGAGACGGTGCAAACTACCCCTACGAGAGGCCTAAAAACCAACATAACGTTGATCCCCGGAACATCCCTCGCAGGGACGGTAAACAGCATCTAACGCACCACCGGATCCTCCGACCCCAGCATAAGGCCTAACTATGCAGATATTAAACTAATCCCTGCAGATGCAGGAGCAACTATAACGGATCGGATCTACTAAGCATGATCAAGCAAGATGCTGCCCTTACGTCTAGATCGACGTAAGGGCAGCAAGGTGTCTAGGGACGGCATTGCCACGCAGATATGCACGTGAAAGCACCAATGCAAGCCCCTAAACACCTAAGGATAAATAGTACCGCTCGCCATCAACAAGGCTTCAGCACGAGCAGTACAAGGATAACGAATAAACTTACGTGCCTAGATCGCTAGATGCGATCTAGGCAGCATGGTGCTTACCCGGGAGAAACCCTCGAAGAGAAGGGGTGGCGATGCGCCGTATTTTGTGTTTGTTTGAACGATGATTGTCCTCCTTTCCGATAACCCTAGATACATATTTATAGTCCAAGGGACTTTCTAATTGAGGCGTGCACCTAACCGTGCACGGGCCAGACTCTATCTCTTTAGTCTAAATTACAACGCGATCTAATATATTACAGATACGTGGGCCACTTAGCCCAAACTCTCAGCACAAGGCCGCTTCGAAGACGCTCCACGTGTACATCCTTCAAGCCCATCTTCACTTACGGCCCATCTCCTGATTTGGCCAAAATCCGGTGATAACAGATTCCCAGTCCCAAATTAATTAACAAAAATAGACACTCCTCCATGGTATGTGATTGTTGGACGGCACCCGAAGGATTCGGTTAGCCATGGCTTGTGTAAGCAAAGGTGGGGAGGAGTGTCATCATAATAAAACTAAAATAAAAGGGCACTCCTTCATGGTATGAGATTGTTGGCGGCACCCGAGGATTCGGTTAGCCATGGTTTGTGAAAGAAAGGTTGGAAGGAGTGCCACCCAAAAATAAAAATAATTCATGGGAGCCGCTCTTGAAGGTTTGTCTAGCAAGGGGGTTAGAGTGCCCACTACCATTCGTTGACAACAACAAACACCTCTCAAAACTTTACTTTTATGCTCTCTTTATGTTTTCAAAACCAAAGCTCTAGCACAAATATAGCAATCGATGCTTTCCTCTTTGAAGGGCCATTCTTTTACTTTATGTTGAGTCAGTTTACCTACTTCCTTCCATCTTAGAAGCAAACACTTGTGTCAACTGTGCATTGATTCTTACATACTTGCTTATTTGCATTCATCATATTACTTTGTGTTGACAATTATCCATGAGATATGCATGTTACAAGTTGAAAGCAACCGCTGAAACTTATATCTTCCCTTGTGTTGCTTCGATGCCTTTACTTTGAACTTATTGCTTTATGAGTTAACTCTTGTGCAAAACTTTTGATACTTGTCTTGAAAGTACTCTTCATGAAAAGTTTTGCTATATGTTATCTATTTGTTAGCAACTATAGATCATTGCTTTGAGTCACTTCATTCATTTCATATGCTTTGTAATAGTATGATCAAGGTTATGTAAGTAGCATGTCACTACAGAAATTATTCTTTTTATCGTTTACCTGCTCGGGACGAGCAGGAACTAAGCTTGGGGATGCTGATACGTCCCGACGTATCCATAATTTCTGTCGTTCCATGCTTGTTTTATGACAATACTTACATGTTTTGCTTGCACTTTATGATGTTTTTATGCGTTTTCCGGAACTAACCTATTAACAAGATGCCACAGTGCCAGTTCTGTTTCTGCTTTTGGTTCCAGAAAGGCTGCTCGGGCAATATTCTCGGAATTCGAAACAAGGCCAAACCTCCTATTTTTCCCGGAAGGCTCCAGAACACCGGGAGAGGGGCCAGGGAACACCACACCATAGGGCGGCGCGGGGTGGGCCGCGCCGGCCTGTGGTGGGGAGCCCCCAGGTGCCCCCTGCGCCGCCTCTTCGCCTATAAAATCCCTTTCGACCTAAAAACACCGTACCTTTTGACGAAACTCCAGAAAGACTCCAGGGGCGCCGCCACCATCGCGAAACTCCAATTCGGGGGACAGAAGTCTCTGTCCCGGCACCCTGCCGGGACGGGGAAGTGCCCCCGGAAGCCATCTCCATCAACGCCACCGCCTCCATCATGCTCCGTGAGTAGTTCCCCCATGGACTACGGGTTCTAGCCGTAGCTAGTTGGTATTCTCTCCCCCATGTACTTCAATACAATGATCTCATGAGCTGCCTTACATGATTGAGATTCATCTGATGTAATCGGTGTTGTGTTTGTTGGGATCCGATGGATGATACATTATGATTAGTCTATCTATAAAGTTTGTGAAGTTATTGTTGCTGCAATCTTGTTATGCTTAATGCTTGTCACTAGGGCCCGAGTGGCATGATCTTAGATTTGAGCTCTATAATTATTGCTTAGATTGTATCTACAAGTTGTATGCACATGTCACTGTCCGGAACCAAAGGCCCCGAAGTGACAGAAATCGGGACAACCGGAGGGGATGGCGGTGATGTGAGGGACACATGTTTTCACGGAGTGTTAATGCTTTGCTCCGGTGCTCTATTAAAAGGAGTACCTTAATATCCAGTAGATTCCCTTGAGGCCCGGCTGCCACCGGCTGGTAGGACAATAGATGTTGTGCAAGTTTCTCATTGCGAGCACGTACGACTAAATATGGAAAACATGCCTACATGATTAATGAATTGATGTTCTTTCTTAATGCCTTATCAATCCTATCAATTGCCCAACTGTAATTTGTTCACCCAACACTTGTTATTGGAGAGTTGCCACTAGTGTAGATAGCTGGGAACCCCGGTCCATCTTTCATCATCATATACTCGTTCTACATGTCAACTATTTTCTGGTACCATTGCTCTCATATTGCTATTACTGCTGCTGTGTTACTGTTACTATTGCTCTCATATTACTGCTACTTTCACATCACCCCTGTTACTAGTGCTTTTCCAGGTGCAGCTGAATTGACAACTCAGTTGTTAAGGCTTATAAGTATTCTTTACCCCCCTTGTGTCGAATCAATAAATTTGGGTTTTACTTCCCTCGAAGACTGTTGCGATCCCCTATACTTGTGGGTCATCAACGCCTTTCCATTATTGTCGAGATAGAAATGCATCCTGACATGGCCCGTTCATCATTTCTTCGGGAGACACATAAGGTCTCTGAAACCTTGGTCCACTATTTTGCCTGTTACCACGGAAATCACCTCTGTTGTCGCCTTGTTGCTCATTACTCCTTTGGTAATCATCTCGATTATTCCCTCCAGAGTTTCCTCGGAAACCAGCTGATATGTGGCCAGGAGCATCATTATTGTAAAACTGGCGAGAAAATCGCCTTCTATTTTGAAAATTTCGAATGCGGTCCTCCTCTGGCGACCTATGTTGTTTGTTGTGTATTGCATCTTCTCCATCTGCCCATCTGTTTGCTATCTCCATCAGTGCTGATATTGTCTTAGGGTTGGTTCTCCCTAAGTCCTCGACGAAATCTCCCGTCGAATTCCTGCCACGAACGCGTCTATTGCTCTCTCGTCAGATATATCCTCTGCCGAGTTTTTAATAATGTTCCACCTCTGTATATATTTTCTCATTGATTCGTCGTGTTTCTGTCTACACGCCCTCAGCTCTTCCAATGACGCGGGTTTCTTGCAGGTGGATCGGAAGTTCCTCACGAAGATATCTCGAAACTATCCCAGCTGTCGATGGAACCTGGGGGAAGTTTCTTTATCCAAGATCGCGCGGCACCACTCAAGTGTACTTGGATGCTTTGCATGGCTGTTGCTCTGGTTCCGCCTATCAACTTCACCATCTCGAGGTAATCAACGAGCCAATCCTCGGGATCTGTAGGCCGTCGAATTTCTTGAAATTTTCGGGTAACTTAAACCCTTTCGGGACTCGAGTTTTTCGAACTCGTCTCGTAAAGCACGGTAACCCGCACATATCTTCATCGGCGACTTCTGGTGACTGCCGATGTTCTCTTCTTTCTTGTCGCGCTCTGTCCACCCTTGCTTGTGCCGTCGTATCCCTTGATCCACTTGTCCTTGGTGGATCTTCCACTGCTGTCGTGGGTCGCGGACTATTTTGCCTTGGAGTTCCTTCGGGAGGTGTAGTTGCGAACGTTGTTCCCATGACTCCAACTCCAGCCATTGCCATGTTGAACAATGCTTCTCTCGGGGGGTGGTCTGGACGCGAGGATATAAGCTTGTGTTGCCATGTATCCAGCTTCTGGTGTTTTCGGGATGATATTTCCCCTTGTATCAATCGTCATGAAGGACATGTCGAGATTTTGAATTATATTTCCTCTCTCTGCTTCAGGTATATTTTGCAGCCGAGATCTTGCCCTCCTCCGAGCTTCTCTGTGACTATCTCCCGAAGTTCCTGATTGTCCAGTTAACTCTGCCCGTGGCCTACTTGACGCGAGGCTGCTTCTTTTCTTCTATTCAGGGATGCTGTCTGTTTTTCCAGCTCCCTACTCACACGAGCAAGTCTATATTGATAGGCTTGTAATTCTTCTGCAGTAGCAGTGGTGGTCATTGGTTCTGAACCATCCATGGCTCTTGCGGCCCTATCCCACGCTTGCGGGAGTTGAACTCTTTCGCGAGGTGAAGACCCGACATATTTAGTGCCTAGGCCTCTTCTGAGATCAGCGGGATCGACGTATGGGTTTCCCAAATCATCGAAAGCCTCTGACGTCTCTGGTTCTGCTCGGCTTGCCTCTTCGATTGCATAGACTTGATGATATTTTGAGTATTGATTTTTGTCGGGATTGGTGACACCATCATAAAGATTGGTGAAGACCTTTCCGATGGCAGCAGATTTGTCGATGAAGTTGAAGCTGTCGACGCTGTCGGAGTCGCTGCTTATAACGGAGTCCGCAGACGACTCGAAGGATGTGTCGCTGAAGATCTTGGCGAGCTTTCCGCTTGCCTTGGTGTCGACGAAGCGTGGCGACGAAAGCTCTTCATCACTCGATGAAAAGTCAGAATCGATCGCTGAAAATTCCGACGAGATCGGAACTTCGAGACGATAGGATCCTTCCTTGTTGACGCCAAATCGGAATTCTCCGAACGTCATGACGATGGGCTCCTCCAGATAGGCACATGCATCCAAACGGGAGGGCGGGTGAGGAATAAAATCGACTAGATCAGTTTTTTCCCGTTTACCTCGATCCATCGCATTGCTTGCCACCGACGAAGTCGACGATTCTGGACGTGCCATCGAGATCAGCTCCTTGCAACCTCTAGTCCCCACAGACGGCGCCAATTGACAAAGGATTAATTTGTCAATGCCTACAGATTGTAGACTAGGGTTTTGCTGGAAGTAGAGGGCAAGTAGATCTCGAAGGTTTCAGCCGAAAAGTACTCGCTGATTGTAAAAACTAGGGTTCTGTTGACAATAGATTCGATCCTTTCTTTGTCCCTCGACTCCCCCTTATATAGGAGGTGGAGCCGAGGATTTCTTAGTATACAAGTTACAGAGTTCGGGAGGGTTTCGTACCCGTCCCGTAAGATTACAAGTCTCTATATTTCCTAATACAATCTATCTTTCCTTAATACTAAATGGGCTTCCGAATCTTCTTATTCTTCGAGTCCTGGGCCTTCAGTAAACCCCGGGTACTATCTTCGGCAGGCCCATTGGGGATGCCTATGTCACCTGGAGCCCCCAAGAAATATCCAAGAAGTACAAGCGTCAAAGCTTGGGGATGCCCAAGGCATCCCCTCTTCATCAACAAAAAGCACCAGGTCATTTTTCAACACGCTATATTTTTATTCCTTCATGTGATATGTGTTATCCTTGGAGCGTCTTTACTTTTTGCTGTGTGTTAATTTCAATAAAGTTGGATCCCTTCATTCATGTTTACTTTGGAGTGATTGATGGCGTGTAACTCACACGTTCGTTGGGAACCCCAAGAGGAAGGTATGATGCGCACAACAGCAAGTTTTCCCTCAGAAAGAAACCAAGGTTTATCGAACCAGGAGGAGCCAAGAAGCACGTTGAAGGTTGATGGTGGCGAAATGTAGTGCGGCGCAACACCAGGGATTCCGGCGCCAACGTGGAACCTGCACAACACAACCAAAGTACTTTGCCCCAACGAAACAGTGAGGTTGTCAATCTCACCGGCTTGCTGTAACAAAGGATTAACCGTATTGTGTGGAAGATGATTGTTTGCGAAGAAAATAGTAAAACAAGTATTGCAGTAGATTGTATGCGATGTAAAGAATAGGACCGGGGTCCACAGTTCACTAGAGGTGTCTCTCCCATAAGATAAAAGCATGTTGGGTGAACAAATTACAGTCGGGCAATTGACAAATAGAAAAGGGCATAACAATGCATATACATGATATGATAAATATAGTGAGATTTAATTGGGCATTACGACAAAGTACATAGACCGCCATCCAACTGCATCTATGCCTAAAAAGTCCACCTTCAGGTTATCATCCGAACCCCATTCAGTATTAAGTTGCAAAGCAACAGACAATTGCATTAAGTATGGTGCGTAATGTAATCGACAACTACATCCTTAGACATAGAATCAATGTTTTATCCCTAGTGGCACAAGCACATCACAACCTTAGAACTTTCTGTCACTGTCCCAGGTGTCAATGAAGGCATGAACCCACTATCGAGCATAAATACTCCCTCTTGGAGTTAAGAGCAAAAACTTGGCCAGAGCCTCTACTAATAACGGAGAGCATGCAAGATCATAAACAACACATAAGTAATAGATTGATAATCACCATAACATAGTATTCTCTATCCATCGGATCCCGACAAACACAACATATAGTATTACAGATAGATGATCTTGATCATGTTAGGCAGCTCACAAGATCCAACAATGAAGCACATAAGGAGAAGACGACCATCTAGCTACTGCTATGGACCCATAGTCCAGGGATGAACTACTCACTCATCACTCCGGAGGCGATCATGGCGATGAAGAGTCCTCCGGGAGATGATTCCCCTCTCCGACAGGGTGCCGGAGGCGATCTCCGAACCCGAGATGGGATTCGCGGCGGCGGCGTCTCTGGAAGGTTTTCCGTATCGTGGCTCTCGGTACTGGGGGTTTCGCGACGGAGGCTTTAAGTAGGCGAAAGGGCAAGTCAAGGGGCGGCACGAGGGCCCCACACACCAGGGCCGCGCGGCCAAGCCCTAGGCCGCGCCGCCCTGTTGTGGCGGCGCCTCGTGGCCCCACTTCCTTCCCTCTTCGGTCTTCTGGAAGCTTCGTGCAAAAATAGGACCCTGGGCGTTGATTTCGTCCAATTCCGAGAATATTTCCTTACTAGGATTTCTGAAACCAAAAACAGCAGAAAACAGCAACTGGCTCTTCGGCATCTTGTTAATAGGTTAGTTCCGAAAATGCGTAAATACGACATATAATGTGTATAAAACATGTAGATATCATCAATAATGTAGCATGGAACATAAGAAATTATCGATACGTTGGAGACGTATCAGCATCCCCAAGCTTAGTTCTGCTCGTCCCGAGCAGGTAAAACGATAACAAAGATAATTTCTGGAGTGACATGCCATCATAACCTTGATCATACTATTGTAAGCATATGTAATGAATGCAGCGATCAAAACAATGGTAATGACATGAGTAAACAAGTGAATCATAAAACAAAGACTTTTCATGAATAGTACTTCAAGACAAGCATCAATAAGTCTTGCATAAAAGTTAACTCATAAAGCAATAAATCAAAGTAAAGGTATTGAAGCAACACAAAGGAAGATTAAGTTTCAGCGGTTGCTTTCAACTTATAACATGTATATCTCATGGATATTGTCAACATAAAGTAATATAACAAGTGCAATATGCAAGTATGTAGGAATCAATGCACAGTTCACACAAGTGTTTGCTTCTTAAGGTGGAGAGAAATAGGTAAACTGACTCAACAATAAAAGTAAAAGAAAGGTCCTTCAAAGAGGAAAGCATCGATTGCTATATTTGTGCTAGAGCTTTTATTTTGAAAACATGAAACAATTTTATCAACGGTAGTAATAAAGCATATGAGTTATGTAAATTATATCTTACAAGTTGCAAGCCTCATGCATAGTATACTAATAGTGCCCGCAACTTGTCCTACTTAGCTTGGACTACCGGATCTTCGCAATACACATGTTTCAACCAAGTGTCACAAAGGGGTACCTCCATGCCGCCTGTACAAAGGTCTAAGGAGAAAGCTCGCATTTTGGATTTCTCGCTTTTGATTATTCTCAACTTAGACATCCATACCGGGACAACATGGACAACAGATAATGGACTCCTCTTTAATGCATAAGCATGTGACAACAATTATTATTCTCATATGAGATTGAGGATATATGTCCAAAACTGAAACTTCCACCATGATTCATGGCTTTAGTTAGCGGCCCAATGTTCTTCTCTAACAATATGCATGCTCCAACCATTAAGGTGGTAGATCTCTCTTACTTCAGACAAGACGGACATGCATAGCAACTCACATGATATTCAACAAAGAATAGTTGATGGCGTCCCCAGAAGCATGGTTATCGCACAACAAGCAACTTAATAAGAGATAAAGTGCATAAGTACATATTCAATACTACGATAGTTTTTAAGGCTATTTTGTCCCATGAGCTATATATTGCAAAGGTGAATGATGGAATTTTAAAGGTAGCACTCAAGCAATTTACTTTGGAATGGCGGAGAAATACCATGTAGTAGGTAGGTATGGTGGACACAAATGGCATAGTAGTTGGCTCAAGGATTTTGGATGCATGAGAAGTATTCCCTCTCGATACAAGGTTTAGGCTAGCAAGGTTATTTGAAGCAAACTCAAGGATGAACCGGTGCAGCAAAACTCACATAAAAGACATATTGTAAACATTATAAGACTCTACACCATCTTCCTTGTTGTTCAAAACTCAATACTAGAAATTATCTAGACCTTAGAGAGACCAAATATGCAAACCAAATTTTAGCAAGCTCTATGTATTTCTTCATTAATGGGTGCAAAGTATATGATGCAAGAGCTTAAACATGAGCACAACAATTTCAAAGTATCACATTATCCAAGACATTTTAGAATTACTACATGTAGCATTTTCCAATTCCAACCATATAACAATTTAACGAAGAAGAAACTTCGCCATGAACATTATGAGTAAAGCCTAAGGACATATTTGTCCATATGCAACAGCGGAGCGTGTCTCTCTCCCACAAAGTGAATGCTAGGATCCATTTTATTCAAACAAAAACAAAAACAAACCGACGCTCCAAGCAAAGAACACAAGATGTGACTGAATAAAAATATAGTTTCAGGGGAGGAACCTGATGATGTTGTCGATGAAGAAGGGGATGCCTTGGGCATCCCCAAGCTTAGACGCTTGAGTCTTCTTAAAATATGCAGGGGTGAACCACGGGGGCATCCCCAAGCTTAGAGCTTTCACTCCTCTTGATCATAGTATATCATACTCCTCTCTTGACCCTTGAAAACTTCCTTCACACCAAACTTCAAGCAAACTCATTAGAGGGTTAGTGCACAATTAATAATTCACATATTCAGAGGTGACACAATCATTCTTAACACTTATGGACATTGCACAAAGCTACTGGACATTAATGGATCAAAGAAATTCATCCAACATAGCAAATACGGCAATGCGAAATAAAAGGCAGAATCTGTCAAAAACAGAACAGTCCGTAAAGACGAATTTTAAAATGGCACCAGACTTGCTCAAATGGAAAAACTCAAAACTAATGAAAGTTGCGTACATATCTGAGGATCAAGCTCGTAAATTGGCAGATTTTTTCAAATTTTCTACAGAGACTTGTGACAGAATTCGTGACAGACAGCAATGCTGTTTCTGCGCAGCGATCCCAAATATAACATCAACTTTAACATATAAACTTTACTTGGCACAAAAACATGATAAGGAGAGGTTGCTACAGTAGTAAACAACTTCCAAGACTCAAATATAAAACAAAGTACTGTAGTAAAAACATGGGTTGTCTCCCATAAGCACTTTTCTTTAACGCCTTTAGGTGATACGTCTCAAACGTATCTATAATTTCTTATGTTCCATGCCACTTTATTGATGATATCTACATGTTTTATACACATTATATGTCATTATTATGCGTTTTCCGGAACTAACCTATTGACGAGATGCCGAAAGGTTGCTGTTTTCTGCTGTTTTTGGTTCCAGAAAGGCTGTTCGGGCAATATTCTCGGAATTGGACGAAATCAACGCCAAACCTCCTATTTTCCCGGAAGGCTCCAGAACACCGAAGGGAGACGGAGAGGAGGCCCAGGCCCCCACCATAAGGCCGCGCAGGGCCTGGCCGCGCCGGCCTATGAGGAGGGCGCCCTGGTGCCCCTCTGACGCCGCCTCTTCGCCTACTTAACCCCTCGTGACCTAAAAACACCGTACCACTTGACGAAACTCCAGAAAGACTCCATGGGCGCCGCCGCCATCGCGAAACTCCAATTCGGGGGACAGAAGTCTCTCTGGCACCCGCCGGCGGGGAATTGCCCCCGTCTCCACCACCGTCTCCACCGCCATCTTCACCGCCATCGCTGCCTCCATGATGAGGAGGGAGTAATTCACCCCCGGGGCTGAGGGCTCCGCTGTAGCTATGTGGTTCATCTCTCTCTTTATGTGATCTAGTTGAATATCGTCTATGTGCTACTCTAGTGATGTTATTAAAGTACTCTATTCCTCCTCCATGTGTGTAAAGGTGATAGTGTGTGCACCGTGTGAGTACTTGGCGTAGGCTATGATTATGATCTCTTGTAGATTATGAAGTTAATTATTGCTATGATGGTATTGATGTGTATTATTCCTCCTACATATGCATGATGGTGATAGTGTGCATGCTATGTTAGTTCTTGGTGTAATTATGTTGATCTATCTTGCACTCTAAGGTTATTTAAATATGAACATTGCATTGTGGAGCTTGTTAACTCCGGCATTGAGGGTTCGTGTAATCCTACGCAATGCGTTCATCATCCAACAAAAGAGTGTAGAGTAGTCCTATTATGTGATCATTGTTGAGAGTGTCCACTAGTGAAAGCAGGATCCCTAGGCCTTGCTTCCAAGCATCGAATCTCCGTTTGTTTACTGTTTTGTTGCATGTTTACTCGCTGCCATATTTTATTCAGATTGCTATTACCACTCATATACATCCATATTACTTGTATTTCACTATCTCTTCGCCGAACTAGTGCACCTATACACCTGACAAGTGTATTTGGTGTGTTGGGGACACAAGAGACTTCTTGCTTTGTGATTACAGGGTTGCTTGAGAGGGATATCTTTGACCTCTTCCTCCCTGAGTTCGATAAACCTTGGGTAATCCACTTAAGGGAAACTTGTTGCTGTTCTACAAACCTCTGCTCTTGGAGGCCCAACACTGTCTACAAGAATAGAAGCACCCGTAGACATCAAGCACTTTTCTGGCGCCGTTGCCGGGGAGGAAAGGTAAAAGGCACTCATACTCCGGTTCCAGGTAAGATTTTTCCGCCATTGTGTGTGTGCTCGAAGCTATTTCCTTTAGACTCTGCAATTGCATCTTTTTGTTTCTTGTTTTTATTTTCACTAGTTAGGCATAATGGACAACAAAGACCTTTTTATTCTATTTCCTGATTTAAGACATGGATGGTTTGATGCGAAAATTAAAAAACCCATGGAACATATTAGTATGAATGCAATTACTGCTAATGCTATGAAGAAGTCTAAGCTTGGGGAAGCTGGTTTACATAAAAATAATCTTTTTAGCTCCTCCGCTTTGGAAGAAATATTTTGCTCTGATAATGCTTTATCTCCCATATGCGATAACTCTAATGATGCTTCTGATATTTTAAATCCACCTGCTGAAAGTATTCCGTATAAAATACCTATGGAAATTATTGAACGTGTTATGGATAACCGCTATGAAGGGGATGGAACTGTCCATCCTGGGAATCATTTACTGTTTTTGCATGAATTATGCGGGTTATTCAAGTGTGCAGGTATCTCTATGGATGAAGTGAAGAAGAAACTATTCTCTATATCGCTATCTGGTGAAGCGGCGCATTGGTATAAACTATTGAAGGACGGGCGCTCTCTTGATTGGAAGGATATTGTGCCTCTATTTTATTCCAAGTTCTATCCTCCAAGTGAAATTCACAAAGATCGAAACCATATATATAATTTTTGGCCTCATGATGGAGAGAGTATTGCCCAAGCATGGGAGAGATTGAAGACTTTAATGCTCAAATGCCCCAATCATGAGCTTCCAGGTAATATCATCATTGATAATTTCTATGCAAGACTTTCTTTTCAAGATAAGACCTTGCTGGATACTACTTGTTCTGGATCATTCACGAGCAATAAAGAAGAGTTTAAAAGGGACCTTCTTGATCGGATTAAGGAGAACGCTGAAGATTGGGAGAACGACAAAGGTAAAGAGTCAGGTATAAATTATGATTATGAATGCATTGAAACTTTCATGGATAGTGGTAAATTTCGAAATATGAGTGCTACTTATGGTCTTGACTCTCAAGTTGTTGCAAATCTTTATAAAGCTTTTGCTTCTCACATTGAATTGCCTAGGAAGAATTTTGATAAGTATCATGAACCTTTTAAAGACGCTTGCATGAAGAATGAAATTGTTGTTAATGATTGCAATAAGCATGCTCAAACTCCTAAGAATGCTATTTCCTATAAGCATGTTAATTTTTGTGGAATACATAGACCTTGTGGAATTAATCAAATAGAAGATGAATATTGTATCCATCACAGAAATGAAAAAACTAGAAAGTGGTCTAGAGCTCTAGATGATCTTGGAGAAAAAGTGTGTGCCCTCTATCCTTTTATTTGTGAACTTTGCCATAGAGTTGGTCATTTTAATTTTCAATGTTCCTCCAATGATAATTCAAACCCCATGAGTGCTGCAAATTTGTATTGTGATGATGAAATTATTCCTAATCAGCATGATGAACTTACCTTATTTTTGAAGTGTGAAGAGTTGTCAAGAAAAATTTCTTTGTTAAATATTAACGATCTTGATATTGATGATGTCCTGCATGGTTGTCTTTCTTATTGCATTGATAATAGCCATACAAATACTTACATACAAAATATTTTAGAAGATGACACCTTGCCAAAATATGATAGGACCGCTGTGTGTTTTCAACTAATTAATGAAAAGGAGGGATCCTCCCAAGTTTCTTCTATTGTTTCTAAAAGTAAATCAGGTTATGCGGACAAGCCACCCTTCAAGCCTCTTCCTCCTAAAGAAGGGAATGAGGAGAAGGAAGAGAAGAAGAAGAAGAAGGAGAAGAAGAAGGAACGAAGAAGAAGAAGAAGAAGAAGGAGAATAAAAAGAAAGAGGTAACGGCGTATCCCCGCGTGAACGAGATAACGCTAGGTAACCGTAAGTATGTTGCTCCTAATGATTATTGTGATAATGAATCTGAATACGATGATCTTCCTATGCCCTTTACATACATTAGCGATCATGATTTGAATGAGCACACTACCTTTGATATTGGAAATCTCTTTGGTACTGATTATGAAAGTAATGATGATAGCATTATTCATGTCCCCTTAAACGATGATATTGAAAGCCCTAAGCTTGGGGATGTTGTGCTTGAAGATCCTATATTTGAGACTTCTACTTTTAGTGAAAATGATGATATTACATATTCTGGTTTAGATAATTGCTATAGAGATGTATATGACACATGTTACAATTATCCTTATGAAACTTGTCATAGTTATGATGGGCTTGCTAAAAACCATTCCCTTAGTATGCAACTTGTTTACCATGTTCAAATTCTTGATAATAATCTTGCTCCAATTACTATTAATGAGAATAACTCTTCTTATGCCAAAATTAATGATACTTCTATGCATATGAACCATGATAAGAATGTTTTAAGTGACGGGTATATTGTGGATTTCATCAATGATGCTACTGAAAGTTATTATGAGAGAGGGAAATATGTTTATATGCATCTTAATAATATTAAGTTTCCCCTCTTTATGTTGAGAATCTTTAAGTTACTCGTGTTTTATCCTCTTATGCTTGTTACTTTGCTCTTCATGAATTCATTTGTGTATAAGATTCTTCTGCATAGGAAGCATGTTAGGCTTAAATGTGTTTTGAATTGCCTCTTGAAGCTCTCTTTTGCTTCAAATACTATTTCTTGCGAGTGCATCACCAAAATTGCTGAGCCCATCTTAATGGCTATAAAGAAAGAACTTCTTGGGAGATAACCCATGTGTTATTTTGCTACAGTACTTTGTTTTATATTTGTGTCTTGGAAGTTGTTTACTACTGTAGCAACCTCTCCTTATCATGTTTTTGTGCCAAGTAAAGTTTCTATGTCAAAGTTGATGTTATATTTGGGATCGCTGCGCAGAAACAGCATTGCTGTCTGTCACGAATCTGGGCACAGTTCTCTGTAGAAAATTCGAAAAAATCTGCCAATTTACGAGCGTGATCCTCAGATATGTACGCAACTTTCATTAGTTTTGAGTTTTTCCATTTGAGCAAGTCTGGTGCCAGCTTTAAATTCGTCTTTACGGACTGTTCTGTTTTTGACAGATTCTGCCTTTTATTTCGCATTGCCTCTTTTGCTATGTTGGATTCATTTCTTTGATCCATTAATGTCCAGTAGCTTTATGCAATGTCCAGAAGTGAAAAGAATGTTTGTGTCACCTCTGAACATGTGAATTTTTTATTATGCACTAACCCTCTAATAAGTTTGCTTGAAGTTTGGTGTGAAGGAAGTTTTCAAGGGTCAAGAGAGGAGGATGATATACTACGATCAAGAAGAACGAAAAGTCTAAGCTTGGGGATGCCCCGGTGGTTCATCCCTGCATATTTCAAGAAGACTCAAGCATCTAAGCTTGGGGATGCCCAAGGCATCCCCTTCTTCATCGACAAAGTATCAGGTTCCTTCTCTTGAAACTATATTTTTATTCGGTCACATCTTATGTACTTTACTTGGAGCGTCTGTATGTTTTTGTTTTTGTTTTTGTTTGAATAAATGATTGTTTGGGAGAGAGACACGCTCCGCTGGTTCGTATGAACACATGTGTTCTTAGCTTTTAATTTTCATGGCGAAGGTTGAAACTGCTTCGTTAATTGTTATATGGTTGGAAACGGGAAATGCTACATGTAGTAATTGGTATAATGTCTTGAATAATGTGAAACTTGGCAATTGTTGTGCTCATATAGATCTTGGTTAAGCTCTTGCATCATGTACCTTGTACCCATTAATGAATAATTACATAGAGCTTGTTAAAATTTGGTTTGCATGATTGGTCTCTCTAAGTCTAGATATTTTCTGGTTGAGGTGTTTGAACAACAAGGAGACGATGTAAAGTCTTATAATGTTTACAATATGTTTATATGTGAGTCTTGCTGCACCATTTCATACTTGAGTTTGCTTCAAATAACCTTGCTAGCCTAAACCTTGTATCGAGAGGGAATACTTCTCATGCATCCAAATACTTGAGCCAATATTCATGCCATTTGTGTCCACCATACCTACCTACTACATGGTATTTCTCCGCCATTCCAAAGTAAATTGCTTGAGTGCTACCTTTAAACCATTCAAAATTTATCACCTCTGATTTGTGTCAATGTTTTATAGCTCATGAGGAAGTATGTGGTGTTTATCTTTCAATCTTGTTGGGCAACTTTCACCAATGGACTAGTGGCTTCATCCGCTTATCCAATAATTTTGCAAAAAGAGCTGGCAATGGGATTCCCAGTCCCAAATTAATTAACAAAAATAGACACTCCTCCATGGTATGTGATTGTTGGACGGCACCCGAAGGATTCGGTTAGCCATGGCTTGAGAAAGCAAAGGTGGGGAGGAGTGTCATCATAATAAAACTAAAATAAAAAGGCACTCCTTCATGGTATGAGATTGTTGGCAGGCACCCGAGGATTCGGTTAGCCATGGTTTGTGAAAGAAAGGTTGGAAGGAGTGCCACCCAAAAACAAAATAAAATGGGAGCCGCTCTTTGAAGGTTTGCCTGGCAAGGGGGTTAGAGTACCCGCTACCATTCGTTGACAACAACAAACACCTCTCAAAACTTTACTTTTATGCTCTCTATATGTTTTCAAAATCAAAGCTCTAGCACAAATATAGCAATCGATGCTTTCCTCTTTGAAGGACCATTCTTTTACTTTATTGTTGAGTCAGTTTACCTATTCTTTCTATCTTAGAAGCAAACACTTGTGTGAACTGTGTGCATTGATTCTTACATGTTTACCTATTGCACTTGTTATATTACTTTGTGTTGACAATTATCCATGAGATATACATGTTAAAGTTGAAAGCAACCGCTGAAACTTATATCTTCCTTTGTGTTGTTTCAAAGCTTTCTACTAAGAATTTATTGCTTATGAGTTAACTCTTATGCAAGACTCATTGATGCTTGTCTTGAAAGTATTATTCATGAAAAGTCTTTGTTATGTGATTCATTTGTTTACTCATTATCTTCATCATTGCTTTGAATCTCTGCATTTATCTCATGTGCTTTACAATAGTATGATCAAGGTTATGATGGCATGTCACTTAAGAAATTATCATTGTTATCGTTTTACCTGCTCGGGACGAGCAGAACTAAGCTTGGGGATGCTTGATACGTCTCAAACGTATCTATAATTTCTTATGTTCCATGCCACTTTATTGATGATATCTACATGTTTTATACACATTATATGTCATTATTATGCGTTTCCGGAACTAACCTATTGACGAGATGCCGAAAGGCCGTTGCTGTTTTCTTTTTTGGTTCCAGAAAGGCTGTTCGGGCAATATTCTCGGAATTGGACGAAATCAACGCCAAACCTCCTATTTTCCCGGAAGGCTCCAGAACACCGAAGGGGAGACGGAGAGGAGGCCCAGGGCCCCACACCATAAGGGCGCGCGCGGCCCCCCGGCCACGCCGGCCTATGAGGAGGGCGCCCGGTGCCCCTCTGACGCCGCCTCTTCGCCTACTTAACCCTCGTGACCTAAAAACACCGTACCACTTGACGAAACTCCAGAAAGACTACGGGGCGCCGCCGCCATCGCGAAACTCCAATTGGGACAAGTCTCTGTTCGGCACCGCCGGCGGGAATTGCCCCGGAATCGTCTCCACCACCGTCTCCACCGCCATCTTCACCGCCATCGCTGCCTCCATGATGAGGAGGGAGTAATTCACCCCGAGGGCTCTTGTAGCTATGTGGTTCATCTCTCTCTTTATGTGATCTAGTTGAATATCGTCTATGTGCTACTCTAGTGATGTTATTAAAGTACTCTATTCCTCCTCCATGTGTGTAAAGGTGATAGTGTGTGCACCGTGTGAGTACTTGGCGTAGGCTATGATTATGATCTCTTGTAGATTATGAAGTTAATTATTGCTATGATGGTATTGATGTGTATTATTCCTCCTACATATGCATGATGGTGATAGTGTGCATGCTATGTTAGTTCTTGGTGTAATTATGTTGATCTATCTTGCACTCTAAGGTTATTTAAATATGAACATTGCATTGTGGAGCTTGTTAACTCCGGCATTGAGGGTTCGTGTAATCCTACGCAATGCGTTCATCATCCAACAAAAGAGTGTAGAGTAGTCCTATTATGTGATCATTGTTGAGAGTGTCCACTAGTGAAAGCAGGATCCCTAGGCCTTGCTTCCAAGCATCGAATCTCCGTTTGTTTACTGTTTTGTTGTATGTTTACTCGCTGCCATATTTTATTCAGATTGCTATTACCACTCATATACATCCATATTACTTGTATTTCACTATCTCTTCGCCGAACTAGTGCACCTATACACCTGACAAGTGTATTTGGTGTGTTGGGGACACAAGAGACTTCTTGCTTTGTGATTACAGGGTTGCTTGAGAGGGATATCTTTGACCTCTTCCTCCCTGAGTTCGATAAACCTTGGGTAATCCACTTAAGGGAAACTTGCTGCTGTTCTACAAACCTCTGCTCTTGGAGGCCCAACACTGTCTACAAGAATAGAAGCACCCGTAGACATCACTAGGCGCAGAAAGTGTAAATCAAGTAACATCAAGAGTAGAAGCATCAACATTATTATTTTTCATGCAAACACAACTTGTTGCAGAGGGTACTTTAGGTGCTCCATTATCTAAATTTTCTATGGTGGTGCTAGGGGTTTTAGCAATTTTAGGCCTATAATAATTCTTTTGTTTAGGCACTTTAGAGGCATACATGAATTTTTGCTCTTTACCCACATAAGCTTTCTCATTATACTTGAGAGAAGAAAAGGTTGAACCCAAGGTTCCCATAGCTTTTTCAAGTTCATCAATCCTATTGGTTTGATTATCATGGACAACACAAGTTCCTAGGACACTAATTCTTTCATCAATTCCTCCTAGGGATTTATCAAGTTCATCAGTTTTATCCAATAACATTTCCAATTTAGTTTCAATACTTGGAAATTTTTTCTCTATGATTTCCAATTTTTTCATAACATCCTCAAGAGAGATTTCAATTTTAACTTCATTAACAGGTGGTATTCCAACTAGACTCTCAATGATGCAACTAGCTTCTAAAGCGGGAGTACCTAGGAAATTACCTCCCGAAAGAGTATCAAGAACATACCTATTCCAACTAGATAAACCAACATAAAAGTTCCTAAGAAGGGTAGTGGTGGAGTGTTTTTAATGCACCTATGATGAGCATTACTAATTCTGTACCAAGCATCTTTAAAACTTTCTCCACCTTGTTGCTTAAAAGAACGAACTTCAACTTCAGGATTACTCATTTTAGTAGCAATAAAGTAAACTAGGCAAATAAAGTAAAGACAAGTAACTAATTTTTCGTGTTTTTGATATAGAGAACAAGACAAATAAAGTAAATCTAGCAACTAATTTTTTGTTTTGTTTTGTTGCAGCAAACAAAGTAGTAAATAAAATAAAGCAAGACAAAAACAAAGTAAAGAGATTGGGAAGTGGAGACTCCCCTTGCAGCGTGTCTTGATCTCCCGGCAACGGCGCCAGAAAAAGAGCTTGATGGCGTGTAACTCACACGTTCGTTGGGAACCCCAAGAGGAAGGTATGATGCGCACAGCACAAGTTTTCCCTCAGAAAGAAACCAAGGTTTATCGAACCAGGAGGAGCCAAGAAGCACGTTGAAGGTTGATGGTGGCGAAATGTAGTGCGGCGCACAGGGATTCGGCGCCAACGTGGAACCTGCACAACACAACCAAAGTACTTTGCCCCAACGAAACAGTGAGGTTGTCAATCTCATCGGCTTGCTGTAACAAAGGATTAACCGTATTGTGTGGAAGATGATTGTTTGCGAATAAAAATAGTAAAACAAGTATTGCAGTAGATTGTATGCGATGTAAAGAATAGGACCGGGGTCCACAGTTCACTAGAGGTGTCTCTCCCATAAGATAAAAGCATGTTGGGTGAACAAATTACAATGGGCAATTGACAAATAGAAAAGGACATAACAATGCATATACATGATATGATAAATATAGTGAGATTTAATTGGGCATTACGACAAAGTACATAGACCGCCATCCAACTTCATCTATGCCTAAAAAGTCCACCTTCAGTTATCATCCGAACCCCATTCAGTATTAAGTTGCAAAGCAACAGATAATTGCATTAAGTATGGTGCGTAATGTAATCGACAACTACATCCTTAGACATAGAATCAATGTTTTATCCCTAGTGGCACAACACATCACAACCTTAGAACTTTCTGTCACTGTCCCAGGTGTCAATGAAGGCATGAACCCACTATCGAGCATAAATACTCCCTCTTGGAGTTAAGAGCAAAAACTTGGCGAGCCTCTACTAATAACGGAGAGCATGCAAGATCATAAACAACACATAAGTAATAGATTGATAATCACCATAACATAGTATTCTCTATCCATCGGATCCCGACAAACACAACATATAGTATTACAGATAGATGATCTTGATCATGTTAGGCAGCTCACAAGATCCAACAATGAAGCACATAAGGAGAAGACGACCATCTAGCTAACTATGGACCCATAGTCCAGGGGTGAACTACTCACTCATCACTCCGGAGGCGATCATGGCGATGAAGAGTCCTCCGGGAGATGATTCCCTCTCTCCGGCAGGTGCCGAGGCGATCTCTGAATCCCCGAGATGGGATTCGCGGCGGCAGCGTCTCCGGAAGGTTTTCCGTATCGTGGGCTCTCGACGGGGGTTTCGCGACGGAGGCTTTAAGTAGGCGAAAGAGCAAGTCAAGGGGCGGCACGAGGGCCCCACACACCAGGGCCGCGCGGCCAAGCCCTAGGCCGCGCCGCCCTGTTGTGGCGGCGCCTCGTGGCCCCACTTCCCTCTTCGGTCTTCCGGAAGCTTCGTGCAAAAATAGGACCCTGGGCGTTGATTTCGTCCAATTCCGAGAATATTTCCTTACTAGGATTTCGAAACCAAAAACAGCAGAAAACAGCAATGGCTCTTCGGCATCTTGTTAATAGGTTAGTTCCGAAAATGCGTAAATACGACATATAATGTGTATAAAACATGTAGATATCATCAATAATGTAGCATGGAACATAAGAAATTATCGATACGTTGGAGACGTATCAGTGATACACGCTCCACCGCTTTGCATATTTACTTTGGAGTGAGACACGTACGCTCCGCTGTTTTGCATGTTTATTTTGGGGTGAGACACGCTCCACTGTTATGCATTTGCGTTGGAGAGAGACTCGCTCCACTTTTACATTTATTTGAGTTTCAATAGCTCTCTGGATATTTACTTGTTTTTCATATATGAGAGTTGTTTGGTTTCATTTGGTTGGCGTTGGAAGCATGAAAAAGTTTTATGTGTATGTGATGCAAATGGAAGCATTTTTTAGACTGTGGCATAGTTATTTTTGTATATCTTGATAGATGTTATTCTCATGATGAGCTTGTTAATTATGTTTTCATTATGATTAGTCTCAAATACTGAGAGTGTTTAGTGTGCCATTGAAGGTTTCATGCATTGTTTTTAGCATACAATAGAAAAGCATAATATTATGGTATATATTCTCCTGCGAATGTTTTTATTTGGATCGACTTGGCACATGTTTTGCAACATGTTATGACTACATTACAGTCAATTAATTCTTGCCTCTATGATCATTTAGTTTGCAATTTGTGTATTACTTTATGCTTTGATTAATATATTTTGTTGCTGTGCATGATTATGGCCATTATGCTCTCTTAGTTGGTCGCACCCGGTCTTTTTCTAGCCTCCATTTGTATGAGTATTTTATTCATGCATCCAACCACCAAAAACCAAATATGCCAAAGTGTCCATCATATCTACCTATATGTGGTATTTCATTGCCATTTCATAGTAGTTTGCTCGTGTGCTACCTTTAAAACATTCAAACAGTTCCTCGTTTTCTGATATTGTTTTTAGCTCATGAGGAATTAAATTAAAATTGTGGTTGTTGTCTTCCATACTAGTTAAGTAACTCAAAGGCTCGCGAGCTTCATCTTGCTTGTCACATAAAAAGTATATAAAAAAAGAAGAGCTGGTTTGACCACAACTTCCAATAGGGGAAGAAAATAGGAAAATTATAAGAAAATGGCACTCCTCCATGGTTTGTGATTGCTTGGTCGGCACCCGAGGATTCGGTTAGCCATGATATGTGTAAGCAAAGGTTGGGAGGAGTGTCACAATTTTATAAGTAGTATAAATGAAAAGAGGCTTCGCCCAAATATTTCGGAACCGCTCTCAAACTTGCTTAGTATGGAAGATGAAAATAGATCTTTTTACTACTTGTTGACATGAACAACCACCTCTCAAAAGTGCATTTTATACACTTGTTGTTTCAATAAAAAGATCTAGCACATGAGTGATCTTACTTGCCTCTCAAAGAGAGACCTTCTTTTACTTTTATGTTGAGTATCCACTTTCTAATTTATGCACCACTTATGAGAGCATAGTTTTCATTCTTAGTTTTATGTGCATGGTCTCAAGATTTTATTGATTGATTCATAATTATGGTATTGCTTGTTCAAACTTTTTGTTTCTAGTCATCCTTATAATCTTTTAAAGGTGTCCAAGCATTTATGTTTTGCTTCCACTTATGGGACAAGCTGAGTACCACTTTATTATGTATCTATGCTATGCTCTTGACAATCACTTTGCTTTCCATGCACGTTATACATTCTCTTTTGTTTGATTACTATTCATGTTTTAGCATGGGTATTAAGTTTCATTGTTTGATTATATCTATCATGCTTATGTTAGGATTCTATGATTCCAGCTATGTTTGCTTTTACACTTAGATTGATCAAAGTACAGCATGTCACCTCAAAAATTATTTGTTTGTTATCACTTACCTACTCGAGGACGAGCAGGAGTTAAGCTTGGGGATGTTGATACGTCCCAAACGTATCTATAATTTTTTATGCTCCATGCTTGTTTTGTTACAATTCTTATATGTTTTATGTGCACTTTTCCACACTTTTTAGCATTTTCTAGGACTAACCTATTAACGCAGTGCCGTAGTTCCTGTTTTCGTAGTTTTTGTGTTTCAGAAAAGTTGTACATGAAAGTTTCTCGGAATTGGACGAAACAAAAGCCCGGAGTCTTATTTTTCCGGGGCGAAGACGGAGCCAGAAGGACACGCGCAGGAGAGCTGCCAAATGGCAGTACATAGGGCAAGTGCGGCCCCACCCTTGGCCGCGCTGGCCCATGTACCGGCGCCTCGTCGCCCGCTTGCTCCGCCCTTCCGCCTATTTATTCCTCGTATCGGGAAAACTCCAGGACGAGAGCCTCCATCCACGAAAAGTTCCGACGCCGCCAAACCGAAACCCTAGTTCGGGAGGGTTATGCAGTCCATCCCGGCACCCTCGGAGAGGGAAATCACACGGAGGCCTCTACATCGCCATGTCTTCATTCGAGGTGATGCGTGAGTAGTCCTCCACGGGACCATGGGTACATAGCAGTAGCTAGATGGTTGTCCTCTCCTTGTTGTGCTTCATGTATAGATCTTGTGAGCTGCCTAACATGATCAAGATCATCTACTACATGTTTGTTTGATGTGGATCCAATTTATAGAGAGATTGCTTTGGTTGAGATTATGTATTATGTTATTATGATCTTGCATGCTCCCTGTTTCTAGTAGATGCTCTGGCCAAGTAGATGCTAGCGACTCCAAGTGGGAGTATTTATGCTCGATAGTGGGTTCATGCCTCTATTTAACCATGGGAAGTGACCTTATTCTCTATGACTGTAGATGTGCTGTTGCTACTAGGGAGAAAACATCGGTGTTCTATTCAAGGGTAGTTTTATCATTTACTTTACACACATTGCTTAAAGCGATAGTCCGTTGCTTGCATCTTAATACTGGAGGGTGTCGCGGATGCAATCCTGGTGGATCATTAGTCATAGATGCAGCTGGATTATGGTCTATGTATATTGTTGTAATGCCCGCATACTTTCATAGCATGTATTCTGCACCAACCATTAGCGTAGAATCTCTGTTGTCAATTGCCCATCTGTAATTTGTTTACCCATCATATTTATTTTATTGGGGAGGCGCCTCTAGTGAACTATGTACCCTGATCCTTCTTCTTTTAATTGCAATCTTCTACAACATTTTTCTGTTCTGTTCTCTGCAAACAATTCTTCTTCCACACAGTTCATTTATTCCTTTGTTTTCAGCAAAACCAGTGAGCTTGACAACCTCGCTGAAAGTTGGGGACAAAGTACTTGGTTGTTTGTGTGCGGTCTCCACGTCGTCGGCGACGCTGCGCCTGCCACGAGTTGGTTCGCAACACCTCGGGAGAGAACGTTTTTCTCCTACTGATCGATAAATCTTGGTTTCTTACTGAGGAAAACTTCCTGCTGTGCTCATCATACTTTCCTCTTGGGGTTCCACTCAACGTTGCGCATAAATTCTCCTTCATCAACTTCGCACCAGCATCGGGACTCGTGGTGCGGCTGTTGGTTTCTCCCTTTTTTGTATTGTCGTACCTCACCTCTGGTTGGCGCCACTCCTCCCCCTGAGGTTCGGCTGGGCAAACAGATGCAACACTCTGGGCGAAAGCCTTGAGTAGACGGGGGTCAATACCAGCGACAATGACGCTCTTGTGCGTCCTTTTCCTTTTTGGGGAAGTCATCGAAGAGTGTGGTTTATCTCGTCCGTTGGTCTATGGCAGTCTAATGCAGAGGGATGCGACAATTGGTGGCGCGCGGTGGGGCTAGACCCCTTCCCTAGGGCTCGACGAGGTTCTAGAGTCATTGCTTCGAGCGGAAGCTTGAGCCGACGGTGGTCAATGACGGTGCCATCAGGTGTCGTGGCCCCCTTGGAGGCGTTACAAAAGAGCTAGTTTCGTACCTACTCTTTTGTTGGCGGTGTAGGTTTAGTTTTGTTGTTTGGCTGGGCTCCCGTTGTTTTCACATGGTTTACTTTCATAATCGTGCATTTGTGCGATTTTTTTGCCCGATTTCCTTGTTAACGGGTCAAATCTCTCTTCTTAAATTACTGCTGGGCTCGCACTGCCCGGAAAGGCCCAAAAGTCTACGCCCATTTCTTGCGCTCCTCGTACTCCACGCGAGCCACGCGACACCGCGTTTAAAAAGAAATGCAGATATATATCTTTAACCCTAGAAAAAAGATTTGCTGTCAGTTATAACGACCCCATAAAGCAGATCGGAAACCCCACACAATCGGAAGCCCCCCACCACATCCCATCTGCCCGTCGCCGGCCGCCATGGGACGAACCCGCCACCGCAAGCCGCGCAACTCCGCCACCTTCCAGCTCTGCCCGCGCCCCGGCGCCGCCCGCGCGTCCAACCGCGTCCTCGTCCGCGTCGACGGCGACCCCTACTACCTCCCCGGCTTCGCCGACGACGAGTACGATGCCTACCGCGCCGCCTGCTCCTCCTACGGCGCCGACGAGGACGAGCTCTCCTACTCCTCCTCCGCCGGCGGCGGCGCCCTCCCGGATCACGTCCGCCGCGAGATCCTGGACCTCGGCCTCCCCGACGACGGCTACAACTACCTCGCCCACATCCGCGAGTTCCAGCCCTCCTTCTCCTCCACCGGAGGCGCCGGATCCACCGCCGCATTCATCCCCCGCCGCCGCCCGCCACCCCGCTCCGGCCTCCCACTGAGCGTCAAAGTCCGTCTGCTCCTGTGCCCCCCACAACCCGCCGCATAATCCCACATCCGTTCACCCTTTTCACAATCCCCCTACTCTTTCTACCGTGCAGGCCTACGACGCGCGATCTGTGGAAGTCGGCGCCGACAATGTCGCCGCGGCGGCAGTCGTGGCTCCGGTCGAGCAGGTCATCGACCCGGACGTCACCAAGCTGCTCGAGGAAGGCGATGCGCCAGATGTCCCCAATCTGCTCGAGGAGATTGATGTGCCGCAGCGGGCATCGGAGGATGTCACCACCAATCTGCTCGAGGAGAGCGATCTGCCACAGGAGACCTCGGAGGACGAGGAACTGGAGGAGGACTTCGTTATGATTGCGAATCAGTCTGAGGAGGAGGAGGAGCAGATGGATCTGGAGGACGATTTCGTTATCCTTGCAAACCTGCCTGATGGGAAGATTGAAATGGTGAGCTTCCTGCACCCGGCATTGTAATTTGGGAATTGTATAGCAATCTGGTAGTGGCTGCACCTGATTTTTCGTTTTAGGAATAAATATTAGCAATGTGGTAGTGTCTGCCTAATCTTGCCAAAGTAGTACGGTTCAGTTATTTTGCTATTCGCTTTTGTTGATGAACTGCATTGCTTACAACTTGCAATTTTAGTTTCTTGTCATTGACACACTAGGTGAGATATGAAACAGTTCCTAGTACTAGAATTTATACTAGGTAAATGCTAGGTCTTCACGGCAAGAACTGTATGAATCAAAAAATCTTATAGTCAAAATCGACTCTAGTTTAGTAGAGTAGTTTGTTTGAGTTATCTGTCCTGTAAGGTGAAGAGTAATGGGCGAATAATTTACTGAGTAGGAGGATTGTAAGGTTCATACTCAGGCTTGAAATGTTGAGCTTCCTGCACCTGGCATTGTAACTTGGGAAATGTATAGCAATGTGGTACTAGGTGCGCCTCACATATTGCTTTAAGAAAAATGTTAGCAATGTGGTAGTGTTTGCCAAATCTTGCCTGATCGGTTAGTTTACTATTTGCTTTTGTGAATGGCCTGCATTGGTTACCACTTGCAATTTTAGTTTCTTATTATCATTGACACTGACGAACTAGGTGAGATAGGAAACAGTTCCTAGTATACCTAGGTTTAGGCTAGAAACTTTGGATGAGGATGCATATGCCTCATGAAATGAGGAAATGATTGGAAAATATGGAAAGGGTAAATGCTAGGTTTTCTCAGCAGTACATAATGGATTAAACAAATCTTGCATTCAAAAGTGAAGCTAATTTACTAGAGTAGTTTGTTTGAGTTATTCATGCTATAAGGTGAGTAGTAAATGGGTGAATAATTTACTGAGTAGGAGGATTATAAGGGACAAACTAACGACCCACATCTTCAACCCAATATATGCAGATTTCTGACTCCACTTAAAATATGGAATGGCTTGATGTTTTCTGCCGCCACTTTAAAAATAAATATCCTTCCATTCCATGTTGCCAGCCAACATGGATTATAATTTATGCATTTGGCTATTAACGTGTCATACCAGTTTGGGCAGTATACATATCTTTTGTGTTGCCGATGAGGCGATGCCTTCCAAGGATTGGTTTCTGCAACCGTGGAACTATTCTTTCTGCTTGCCACTAAAATTCCATGTGCAATTTTGTAACCTCTTATTTGGTTGTTCACAAGAACTGCACTTCCAAGTTTTTGACTTTTTGGCTTGGTATTTGCAGCTTTCATTAGGAATGGTGAAGGCTTAGAAAGGCTTCACAGGTTCCTCATTACGCCTTGTGTAAGTTCTGCAAACTGATTCCATATGGTATATTTTTGTGGATAGTGTACTGTTTATCACAGCAATTCAAGTGAATCATATACTTTCCAATCTGAATAACACTGAGCTTTCTTATAACAGATAAAGGTACCGGGTGATGCTCAACACACATTTCCTACTGTACAGCTCAATTCCTTAGGTTATCCTTCAAAACTGAAGATATGCATAGTTATTATCATCTCATTGTGCTACGCTTGGAAGTCTTTTCAGTGGATGCCCTGGTTCAGATATTCCTGTCTGTGTCCTTGCATTCATGTTCTTATTGTTGAATATTGAAGTTATGTATCTAGAACAGTGGTGTAATTTCCGATGGATGGTTTATATTATAATTTTCGGGAATATAATGGCGACATTATCTACTTAATTTTATTGCAATTTTGCCTTTGATAGGTTCACTAACATACCAAAAAGATAGGCCCCTGTTCTGTGAAATCTTGATCCACTGTGACGATGCAAAGACGGAACGAATGTTTCGGTCTTTGTACTAAAAAAATATGATATCTGTGCTGGGTGAGTGATAGACTTCACTTGTGATTGAGCAGATAGCGACTCTGGTCTGAATTATGGGGTCCCCGATCATTTCATAATGCTAAAGTTAAAATTTAAACGTCACGTTGCCACTGTTTTGTTTTACATTATTGAAGTAAGGTACTGCCACATTTTACTGAGGTCCAATCATTTGGCGAATATTCATGCTATGCAGCTTGATACCAAATAATGTCTTCATCATCAGGTGAAGATGAGATGACACTGTTTCGGGGAGCATCTGATGCGATGATTTCTCTCCTTTTTGACCCTGTCGCTGCCCTTTTCATACATCACATGCGTTTTAGAACTGGATCCCCAAAACTGATGCATGTCTGTTTCTGTTTGGCCGGGCACTAGCTCTAGAATCCCAAAAAGGTTTCGAGTTTTTTTTTTTTTTTTTTTTTTTGCATTTCCTACAAAATTACCAAGTTGCCTTCTCTGGCTTCTGAAATTGCAGAGCCCACGCATCCAGATCGTTGAGCCACACGTGGTTAGCTCTATCATTTGTTCGAGTCTTACAATACCCACATAGCTCTACGAATTCTTGTAAGTTCTTCAACATTGACGTGTAGGTAATGACAATTTATACTATGATGCTATTTTGATTAGAGAAAACTTAAAGAAAAGAAAATGGACTGGTTCTCCTAGCTGCTTTTTTTTTTTTTCTCTTGTGCTGTTCTAAGGTGGTTTGGGATACTATTAGTTCTTGTGTGGATGCTAATAGTTGTCCTTCAAATCTTTGGCAATGTTTGGCTTGGCTGTATGCTTATATACCAGGGGACAGGAATTTCTTTGCTTTGTTAACTGCTGCAGTTTTCTGGGCTATTTAGACTACCGAAAACAAGATAACTTTCGAAGGTTTTGTGCTCAAGTCTCCTATGACAGGGATCTTTACTATTTGCTCGTTTCTGAATTATTGGCCAAGTTTATTCTCGGAGGAGGAAGCTGTGATGATCAAGATGAGGGCAAGGCAAGTGATCGACAAGGCGACCAATATGACCAAAGATTTTCTGAGCAAAGGATGATGCCGCTCAAGCTCCAGTTCTAGGGATCCAAGCACCTTGAGTTGTTTGATGTTTGTAGTGGACCTTGGTGGTCCTGAACTGTGATCTTTTGTTTGTGTTTATCCTAAACTTCTTTTAGGGTTTGCGTTAGTGATATCATGTTTTTGCTCCATAGTGGGTACTTGACATCAACTAACTTTTTTAAATAATGGATGCTTTATTACTTAAGAAGTTTAAGCATTACATCTGGCCAGTGCATAACTAGGATGTATATAGCCGTACCAATCCACATATAACGAAAAAAGGGAAACTAAAAAGTTCTTCACGATTACAAATGAGGATACTAAAAAAAGATCTAAAGCGAGGGGAGCCAATCCGTAGATCACGCTACCATCCATATAGGAAAAAAATATCTCTCACCCCGTATACACACATTCGTAGAAAGGTCACGGTGCTCCACACACCGTAGAGGCAATCATAAAATGGTAGATATACACTGGTAGTTAACCTGAATTAGAGAAGCATAACCAAAGCGATCAAATAACGGTAATCACTCTCACCCTAATAATCACCCTAATAAGTAACTTAAATCTAGGTTCACACCATTTATCCAATTGCCGAAAATGTCACTGTTGCAAACATTTAGATCTATCTCTGAATGACTGACCATATAGATCTAGAACCTGTCGGTACCCTGGTGATGCAAGAACCTTTTTCTTGTCCCCTTTTCTGCATTCTTGTTTGTTATTACAAAGATTTTGTATTTTCCTTATGCAGTAATGGAAAGGAGGTGGCCCGTTTGGAAAAGAAAAAGGTAATGGCAATGTAAATTACGCCCCAGTACTGAATGTACCCAACAAAAACGTAATGTCGCCAAGAGTTCATACTACCTTAGACCAAATGTTGCCATATCAGGGCAAGCAAGCGTGGCCCGAAGAACAGTAAAAGCATGGTGTCTAGGGCTAGAATGATGTGGAAATGAATGACACAACAGCCAGTTGGTCACACAGTTCTTCTCTTTACACAAGCACGTATATCATTACCCCCGAAAGGACCAATCGAACTATACACTGAGATTTCCTCCAACGGAAAGCACACTTTTTCATACAACCAACCCAACCTCGGCCAACTAAATCTTTAGAAGAAGGCCAGGACAACTTTTCACTAACCATATCTGCATCATTTCTTCGTGCACTGATGTGTCTCCGAAATCTTTTGCATGCCACAGGGCCTCTCTTGTCATCAGGTCCTGGAACCTGAGTACATACATACATATTCATCAAAATAGTTTAGCAATGTCAAACATAATGAACCAATGTCAAACATAATGATGCATTTATTCATACATGAGAATAGGAGGGAGATCTTACAGGCTCTACGATGAACAGCACCACCTCCCGCCACTGTTTGTTTCATTGGGGGTGTCACTTTGCAGCACAACGGCTTTCCCGTTGCTTAGTGATTGCAGCTCGCTTTTCTTCTGCTCTAGCGATTGGAATACCTTCCTGCTTAGTATGCTATAGATCTCCTTGACTACAGTTTGAAAAGCTGTTGTGACATTTGACGAGTCAAGTGCTGAGGTTTCCATGTAGAAGAGGCCCTGAGCCTCGGCAAGGGCTTTGCCTTCTGCGGTGCTCACCTCCCGTGCATGCTTCAGATCAGTCTTGTTGCCGATCAGAATTGTGACGACATTCATGTCGGAATGAGCTGTTCAATGGTTAAAGGAATCAAACAAAGGTGATAAAGCCAACAGGAAATCAAGGTAAGGTGTAATCAATTTAAGTTACTAGGGACATGAAACAGTAGGAGAACCAACCAGCTCAAGGCAATGTCAAGAAATGTGTTAATGTTCTCAAGAACCACAGTAAATGTTTGTTCTCACCGTGCAGTTCGTTAAGCCATCGACTAACACTGTCAAATGTCTGACGCCTTGTAATATCATAAACCAGAAGAGCTCCAACCGCTCCTCTGTAGTAGGCAGATGTAACTGCTCTGAAACGTTCTTGTCCTGCTGTGTCCCATATCTGAGCTTTAATTTCCTTTCCATCAATCACCAATTTCTGGGTCTGGAATTCTACCCCTATCGTAGATTTGGAATTTGGGAAGAACTCATTCCTAGCAAATCTGGCTAGCAAATTCGATTTACCAACAGAAGAGTCACCAATCAGAACAATTTTGAATAGATAATCTTGGCTTTGCTGCTCATCTCCACCATAAGCCATTCTGCAACAACTCCAAACAAGCAGCTACCTTTCTAGTGCTTCACAATATTACAGTAGCCCTGTCAAGTTTACACAGTTATATACTGTGATGTACTCAAATGATTTAATTCACAATAAAAGGACGAAAACATATCAACAAAGAAATCATTGATATAGGAAATAGTTGTACGGCATATTGCACACGGTAAGAAGCTACTTTGCTCTTCTGCTTCCGTACGAAGAATGACTTGAGCAGGCCAATGTGTAACTAAAAAACTAAAGGATCAGTCAAGCTTTAACGTCCTTAATGTCTTAAGTATCATTGCTAAATCACATTTTAAATGCTTACGAACTTTACCGTCTGTACTGCCAAGATTTGCTATATTAGAAAACCATTCATCTTTTCTAAGTAGAAGAGAATTTCAGAAGTATAGCATTTGCTGGAATTGACAATGAAACTGTGCATATCAACAAGAGAGCAGTGCATCAAATATGATCAGAACTCAGAGGTGAAAATAAATGAAAAGGATTGATTTGCATAGTTGGACCTTAAGCAACAATCTGAGCCCCTTCGGGTTCAAAATAAAAGGCCTCTAATGTTGCAAAAAAATGATATACTAGCATATTCTAGCCTCATATGCCTGACCAACATATGCTTTACAAAACATACAGAGTTGATGCTAAGATCAAACTTAGACCAACAAGTTATAAACAAAACTGGTTCCAAAGAGAAACTACCAGTGAATTAGTATAGCTCCCATTTCCCAAGGTGTGACTTGGTTTTCGGTTTGAGAAAAGATACCTTTTTTAGCAACGCATTTTATTCTACTGTAGCAGCATCTAACTTCTATTTTGTCAACAGTGTGCTTAAGCCATCTAATTCTAGAACATAATTTCTTGCCAGTAGTTTCCCTGATACCAGATCCCACGGAGAGCGGTCGGACATGTCGATTTACAGGACTAGTGCCAAGCCGGACATTGCACTGTTTTCTGCTTTTTTGCAGGGTCCGAGAACTGGAAAGCACGCTACTATTATTAGGTAAAACCAACGGGCCTTGCACTTTACAAAAACAAAACCGGAACGGCCGTGAGATCAAACTCATCAGGCACCACAGCCGAAATGGAGAGCAAAGGGAATGGGGCTGGCAAGCAAATTTTCTGTCGAATTCTGCAGAGATTGGTCCGTGAGGCTGTGCTGCTACCACGCTTCCCACCGTTTGACGAAGTGTGCAGGTAAAATGGGACGGATCACGGGGGCGGATCTAGGTGGCGTACCGGGCGCCGCGCGCCGGCAGGCAGGCACGCAAATTGCGAATGCGAGTGGGGTTTCAGGAATGGGTGGCCTGTACCTGGAGAGCCGATGCCAGAGACTGCGGACGGGGCGGAGAGAGCAAGAACGGCCCGGTGGACCGACCGAAGCGGCGTCGGCGGCGACGACTTCGCGTGTGGGGTGTCGGCGGGGTAGGGATTGAGGCGTCGGGCGGCGCCGACGGTCAGGCGCGGCACGGCGGCAGCGGCAGCGGCAGGGCACGGCGGTGGACTAGAGACATGGGAGAGATTTGGAGGCGCGTTGTTGGTGTGGTACTTGGGTAGGTCAGACAGGACTCGAGAGAAAGAAAGGAAGGAGAAAGAAGGCGTACCTCGCCCGAGACGAATTGTTGGTGAGAGCGTGTGAGACCAGACCCGGTGATGTAGGCAGGTGGAACGACTACAGATCCAAAATGAAACCTTTGCATTTATTCATGATGTATTTTTGTTTGTCTAGTAGCAAAAGTTGATTTTTATGTTGAGAGACGACAGTTACAAAGTTAAGTTTCTGTCACATAAGACTAGTCATAGTGGGGAGTAACATAGAGTAGTAACATGGTGTATGTTACTACCCTATGTTACTACCTTCATAGTGGGTAGTTACATATATGTGGTGTCATGCATGCCATATTTATTAGATTGTAGACTCATTTTGTCTTGAGAAGTGTGATGTTATGGTAACATAGCTAGTTACCACTCCACTCTCTTTCTTCATTTATTGATATGCCATGTCACCAAAATACTTTGGGTTGTGTGATGTTACTACCTATGTTACTCCCACTATGAGCAGTCTAAGGTTATCGTAGATGCCTGAATTAATCAACAGAAACTACAACAAAAATAAATGTAAGTTGGTGTATAATCCCTAGATGACACGGAGCTCCAGTCTTGAAAATGTATGGTGTCGATACCCGTGGAGGGTCTAGCGGAGGAGGCGGCGGTAAAGGTGAACTATACCAAGGTGAGAGTACATTTGTCGATGATGGTGAACTAGTGGTGAAATCTTAGAGCTGTCATTAAGTCATGTTGGAGCTTTTTAGGCTTGAGGTACTTCATGACCCCAAGCGTATGGGATGATGGAGGGGAAGAGTCTCCCATGCTTAATGTCAGTAGAAGAGAGATTTTGATTGTTTGACTGCGGGTGGAATAGGCGGAGTCTTTAATTGTTTTTTCTTCAAGAGTTTGTAATATCCTACATTTGGCCAAAAAGACTTACCTTCCTTTTCGAAAAGGGAAATTTGTGCGTCTCTTGCAATTGAACAGAAATACAATTGTGCATATTAATGCTCATGATCCTTTTGTTGTGCACTTGCACATACCGTGGAGAGAATAATAGTTGGCATCAAGAATTTGGTGTTAGCTGAGCAAGTAATTTTCAAGGATGATCACATTCACCGGCCAAGGTTGAGTGTGTTGCTGACTATCGCGGATGTTCTAGTCTTAGTCTAATATTGCAAAGCAATAAAATCACTTGTGTTTTGTCGCAAAGAGAAAGCACCACCCCACCAACACTAAAACTGTTCTTCCCACAAACAAAAAGGCTACTATTTCAGAAAATCATGATAACTATAGATTATTAGTGACACCGGTACCACTGAGCTCACAATATGTCAGTATCTTGAGACAGAGACCACCTTAGGACACTTGTCCAACATATGAACATTGCTGTGCAAAGGATGATTTTTTCATTGTAATTAGGGATGATTAGCGGTGTGAGATTCATACTTGTGTCGTAAAGATGATTTTCTAATCATAAGATTGTAAGATTATGATAAAGTAATTTAGTAAAAAACATATATATCAGATTTATAAAATATGAGAAGATGCACGCATGTAAAAGACATGAAAACACACATACACGCGAAAGCTGGTACGAAGTCTATGAGTAGTTCCAAACTAAGAAATTATGCTACACTACACAGATGATAGGTTAACGTAGTGAAAGATGATTTTAAAATAACAGAAGTGCATATAGCAAATGATTGATTTCTTTTTACTAAAATCACACCGCATATTCCGTCCATACTAGTATTCGTGTGTGCATTTATTGACAAATTTTAATATAATTTTTAAGGGTTGGAGAGCTTTCCATTTTTTATTATAAATATTTAAATATTAATAGTTTTCGGATTCCTTTGCTACTTGTCGTGTGTCGTTGCACTACTATGGCCTGTCGCTGTTCCTCTTTGATGTGTGTTGTTAGGAGTCACAATTCATGACCATCGCAATTAAATGAGGTTATTTATATAATTGTAAATAAGCTATGTAACATGTACTGTGTTTGATTTATCTGCACCCGAACCTCTCAGCCTCTCAGGGCCTCTTTGGTTCAGAGAAACTTTGTAGGAATTTATGGTGATTCGTTTCTTTTAAATTTGTTTCTATAGTTTTGGTTTGCAGAATTGTGTCGCGCGCATATCATTTTTTTTGTGAGTGTTCCGTTGCACCAGGCTTCCTAGAAAATATAACTTTCACTCAAACATCTTTTTTGGGATCCTTTATTTTTCCTGTTATTATGAAATCAAAGCAACTTTGGTGCCGGTGAATCAAAGAATTTCGACGTATATTTGGACGGCGGGGGCAGCAAGAGTTGAAGGCACCAGCAGCACACCCACAGCGTTTGTCGGCCTCTGAGACACCGACGTTGGGTAGCATTTGGTTCGTTCCTCCATTACGAGGAGCTTTGTCCTATTGGTTTGTTGCGGCCCGGCAATGGCATTGTTGCCCGGTAGTACGACCGAGCATACGAACCCATAGGGCATAGGCCATAGAGAGCACATACAGTACTCATCCAAATGATGGAACATAAAACTGAACAAGAACAGCAACGTCATGCTACTAGCGATAGACAGCGGGTACTTGCAGTAGGGAAGCCATTAAAATTACGGACTTCATTGCAATATTTATGTAGGCCGTTACGCCGATCTGAAAAATCATCAAGAACTCTCGCTCCTATTGGAGGCACGCTGGAATTTTTATGTGGGGAAGCTGCGGACCATTTTCACCGACTCGTCGGTGCAGCGGTGCAGGACAGAGCATACAATTTGGAGTAGGGTTCGGACGAGCTCAAGAAATCCTAGCAAGAACTAGGTAGTAGTAATATTTTCCAGTTGATCAGTGGATCTGAATATACCGGAGTTCATTTTCTTACTGGCTTCTTCCCCGTGCCGATCGATTCAGGCCGGAGTTGCCGTACGTGGGGGCAGGGACAGAGTATACAGATAGACCGAAGTAAAACGCAAAGGCTAGCAGAGCTTTGCATTGGCAGGAAGCAAAGTACCTAGGATTGGTTCCTGTCCCTGCCCTGTTGCCTGTGACTGCATGCCTACGACAGTCGACAGCACGGTGCAGATTGATTGCTGCCCCGTATATCGAACAACCCGTCAATTCCTTGCTTCCCATCGCCGTTTTCCCCCTGCATCCAATTTCCTCTTTTCCCCTTTTCGTTCCCGGCTGGCATATACATTGCTCGAGATCTTGAGGACAGGGGCAGGCACCGAAAATGCCAAAGCCTGAATGCGTATTCTAATCTTTCAGCACAAGGGATTCCAGCTGGAGAATATCTTTTCTTTCAGAGAGTGCCACTTTGGCCCAGTTTTCGTCCTCACTGGAAATCGGCATACAAAATGAAGGGAGGAAAAGTTGAGAAAGGAAGACACCATATATATCGACTGATTTCTCGTCTGAAATGTGAACAGCAGCATGAAGCAAAAAGAAAAATGGAGAGAGAGAGAGGGAGACAGCTCCACGGTTAGAGCATCTCCACTCGTCTCCCCACAGAGCCCCCCACGGCCACTTTTTTTCATCCGGACGGCAAAAACGGCCCAGGCTCGTTTTGGCCCGATTTGAGCCTATTTTCGTCCGGACTCATGCCATCCTCGGTTTCCGGTCTCCGGACTCCGGATGAAGCTAAACCAACCGCCCACGCCCACGTGTCTCCTCTTTCGTCCGGATTCCCCGAGCCATCCTCTTTTTAAACGCCGCTTGGGGAGCACACGACTGGAAACTACTCCTCCCCACGCCAACCTCTTTCGGATAAATTTCCGAGGCGGCCAACGAGTGGGGATGCTCTTACTTGTGTAGCAGCTCGCCTAGGCACATGGGCTGCACAGTGCACTACACGCTCGTGCTCGTAGCTGCGGCGAGGGTGGGCTGAGGTAGACGGAAGCGGCCAGCCACAGTATCTGCTCTGCGGCTCCCTGGACTGGAGTGTGCAGCGTGCAACCTCCCATGTGTTGCGTCCGCCTCACTGACACCTTCTGCCGCCGCGCGCGCTGAGCAGATCCGTCGAAACGTAGGCACCGTCGTGCCATCCTATCATGCATCGGCCGCACGTCGTCGTGTTCGCCGCCTCCGTTCTCCGTCTCACGGCAATCTTGCCCGCCACCCTACCAAGCTTCCTCTTTCCGTGCTCACAAAACTGAATTGTTTTGTTTCAGCGAGGCGCGAGACCAGGCTGCCCAGTATGTTAAGCTGCAAGGTAGTGGGTTTTTTTTTAGAATGGCAAAATGAACTGCAGCATGCCGTTCTAATATCAAGGAGGTCTTCGGACTTATGCTCTTGAGGTCAAGAATAAAGCTTCAATAGGTGAATTATTTTTTAAACTTCGTACTCAGGGGGTCTGGCAAACTCTTCTTAAAAAGGAAATACATCGGCTTTTGTACTTTGTTTAAGGTTATTGAAAACCTGGTGACTCACACTTTTGGACCAGCCTTATGGCGAAGAAGAAATACTTCTTCCCATATTACTCTTTCAATATTGAAGATGGCTTGGAAATTAGGTTCCTGGGAGTACAAGTGATTTGGTAATGCTACAATCAGCAAAGAATATTCGGCTCTACATAGTATTGTTCGTCACAAGAGCGATGCAATCACTAAGGGTGTTGGAGTCCTCCTCACCAAATGTGATGTTCAACAGAGATCTTCTTTGTCCTAGACTTGCATCATGGAATGTATTGCTACAACAGTCGCCTTTCTTCCAATTGAGGCTAGGACCAGAATTTTTTTGATGGAACCTTCACGAGAGCGGTAAATTCATTGCTGATTCCATGTGTAGAGCCTTAATCCAGCTAGAAATGCTGGTGAATAGTAAAAAAATACTCCCGTTCCTTTCTATAGTGCCTATAGATTTTTGGCACGGCTTCTTCATAGAGGAGAAATCCTCGCCAAAGATGACTTTGTCAAATGCAATTGGGACAGAACCCCAAAGTATGTATTCTGTAAATATGAAAAGTCTATCAAGCACTTATTCTTGTAGGCTAAATTAGCTAGATCTGTAGATCATCCAAATACGTTTATCTTTTATCCACCACCTAGCGTTGCTAATATTTTTGGCAACTGGTTGAACAGGGTGGATCATAAGTTCAAATTAGTTACTAGGGTGGGAGTGCTTGACGTTATTTGGTCGTTTTGACTAGGTAGAAATAATAAGATTTTTAATAATAAAAAATCTGCTCTCATGCAGGTTATGTACCATGCATAACTCTGCTACGTTCATGGTTGTCTCTCCATAGTGTGGAGAACCACGGCCTGTGTATGGATATTTCTACACGGCTGGGGATATTTTTAAGCAGCGTAGATGTCAATGTGATCTTTAGATTGGTCCTCCATCATCGTAGGCGTTTTTACGGCTTCGATGATAATGTTTCTTATATTGAGTCTTTTTGTACTTTTCAGTTTGGTCTGATTGTTGTGGTTATGTGCATCTTGGTTATGCAGAAGTGAGGTGCAATACTTAAATGTTTAAGTAACAAATCAACTTCTATATTTTTTTTTAACTTTCACCCCTTTGTTGGGTCTACATCGGCGGGAATTAGGGTTCACGCGCATATCTAAAACTGGTTTGGCTAATTCTCAACCGATTGAGAATAAATTTTGTTTTCAGTATGCTAATATCATCCCCACGTTGCTGTACTAAATAAAAAAAATTGCATGGTAGGAATATCTTTAGCTACTTGAATAATTTTTCTTTGCAACTAGATAATCTTCCTTACGATTTCACTTGTATCTCACTTGGAACTACTGTAGAACACTTTAGTTAAAAGCCCCATTTGCAACTAAAAATTCACAATTCCACTTTAAACTCATAGGACCCAAGAATTACGATATAAATCCGGCGGTCCTCAAGTTGAATGTGTTCTAAATTAATTTATTTTTCGACTAAGAATTAACAAAACGGCTAAAAATAAAAAGTTCGGAGTCGTGGGCCTTTCTCGTTTGGTGGCCCATAGGCCCTGAATTGAGCCTGCTTCCACCTCACATCCCTCGTCTCCCGCGGTTGCTGGAGGAAAAGGGAGACCCGATCGATCCATCTCTTCCGTGGCATCTCCACCTTCTCCATGTTCTGTTCATTCCTTTCCCTCGTCATGACGCGCGCAGCATCTAGGCAACCGCACTGTTCACGGCTCGCGCGAGCGCGATGCGCAGGTAAGGGTGTTGCGCGCGCGCACGCAACATTTTGGTTTCTCCATGGATTATGCTTTTGATCCCTACGTGTCTGTGTTTAGCTCCGAGGAGGCGGCGGCGGCGGAGTCAGGCGGGCCGGGTTCTTCCGCGGAGCCCCCGCGCGTTGGAGGATCGGGCGGTCGTGATGAAGATGTAGGCTCGCGGCCGCAGAACGCGGAAAGAGACGGGCGCGCGGCGGTGCAGGTTTCCCCAATGCCGCCGGCGCCGGCTCCGAATGGATCAGCAGCGCATGAGGTGAGAGCTGAGAGTTCGTCTGCATCGGCGGCGCCTGAGGTGAGAGCTGTGAGTTTGGCTGCATCGGCCGCGCCTGATGTGGGAGCGCAGAGTTTGGCGTCGGCGGCGGCGCATGAGGTGACAGTGGAGAGTTTGCCTGCGCCGCCTGCGCACCCGCACCCGGCGCCGAGACCGTGGTCGTGGTCGGCGATCCCGTGGACGAGAGTTTTGCTCGGAGGCCTGCTTGCGGCGGCGATCGGTTACGCCTTCTACAAATGGGGGCTTCCCCTCCTGTCAGAGAAGGTTCTGCCTCTTCCTCGGACTTGCAGTGTTTGTGAAGTCTGTACTATTCCACTGTTCTACAGATTTGACTTTCCTCAGTATTTTGCTCCTGTGTGACACTTGATTTCCTATATTTGTCCATCCAAATAATGCCCAAATGCATAACCACGTGCCGTTTAGTCTCGTACCGTGATGAACTGATGATGCCATCAGGTTTCTGTGTGCTAAATTGATTGCACTCCACACTCTGATTCAACTAATTCTTTATCTGTATGTTGGGGTCTTTAATCTGTTTGTCCTTTGTAGGTTCTCTTGCCGATCATGCGATGGGAAGCGACATCTTTTGGGCGCCCTGTACTGGCCATCGTGCTGGTTATCTCTCTGTCCCTCTTCCCTATCGTGTTCCTGCCTTCTACACCGTCGATGTGGTTGACAGGAATAATATTCGGCTACGGCTTGGGATCCTTGATCATCATGTCCGGCACTGCCATCGGCATGTCCATACCGTATTGGATCGGCTCCTTGTTCCTTCATCGTTTTCATGTAATATCCATCATATCCATTTCCTTAATTATGAGCTGTCTATGGTGCTGTGACTGCTGTCCCCTGAATTCTAGTCTGCATCTGTCTCTGAATGTTGTGCAGGGATGGTTAGAGAAGAAATGGCCTCAGCAGATTGCTCTGATTAAGCTGGCCGGCAAAGGGGGTTGGTTCCAACAGTTCCGGGTGGTTGCGCTGTTAAGAATCTCGCCGTTCCCGTATACATTGTTCAACTATGTTGCAACCATTACCCAGATCAAGTACACCCCTTATATTTGTGGTTCAGTCGTTGGAATGGTGCCCGACACGCTGGTCAACATCTACAGGTATGTTTCGGAGTTCACATATTCAGCATCGTACATAACTGGGAGATCAACACCAGCTTACTAGTAGGTTGTCTTGTACATAAGCATGGATTGCAGTCACATCATAAACAGACAATAATTAGACAGTTGTGTAATACTGGGTAGCTGGTCTATCAAATACTCATTCCTAACAAAGATCATTTTGATAACTTGTCCTGTTCTTTCGCAGTGGCCGGCTGATACTCACACTGGCGGACCTGAAGTATGACAAGCGTCGCATGACAACGGTGGAGATAGTATACAACGTGATCTCTGCTGCTGTTGCACTTCTTATAGGAGTTGGATTTACGATCTACGCAAGAAGAGCATTGGATGGCATACAAAGTGTGGAAAGCGCGCGGCAACCTGAACCTAATGCCATGCCTACTGCAGGAAGTGCTAGCTCCATACCAGTACATGTTGTATAGTGGCATGCGGTGGATACGTTTAACGGAGACGACCTGCAAGCGCTTCCAGGATCCAGCTAGATTTTCAGAATGGTCCTGTACTTTGCAGCCCTTGTGTTGGCTCAGTTTGCAAGATCAAGGGCTCGGTTGTTTTAACACTGTGGCTCAAGGAATGTGGATTTACTGGACCCGCTTCATGTAGGTGGAAACATACAAGAATAGAAGAAAAACAGAAGTGAAGCTTAGGTTCCGTTTGGCATTGCCGGTGGCTTTTCATTAACATTTCTTTCATTTTTGTGGATATTATAGTCAGTTAGAAAGATTTCTTTCTTAGACATAAAAAACAGATCTTACTTGAATTAGTAGAGTTTTTTTGTGGTTGTTGCTTATCTAATATCCTGATAATTTGAAGCAGCTCCTTTCAAATTTGAGAGTTTTTCCAGTCACGAATTATGCTCGTGTAACCAGCAAATTTTTGCCCTGCTATTCGTTAAGTGCACACGTTGCTACATGTCTAGTAGTTGTGCTGCTGGATGGAACGCTGATCGAAGCTGAAATTGCGTGCTTGCTAGCTCTTGAAACTGACACTGGCTTTGAAAATCTACTCTACTCGTGCATCCGGAAAATTCTTAGCATCTATACAAGACGCGCACTTGAAGATCCTGGGCGATTGTGTACTTGCTCTTTACATTGAATGATGACCGCATAATCAACGTGACGTACAAAACTCCCAAGACCTAGCGTGTAATATGGTAACATTTACCACCGCCGCCTATAAATACTGAAGACCATTCTTTCAGAGAAGGGAGTTCAACATCTACCACAAGTACACGCTGTAGTTTCCATAGCCATAAACTCTAGATCCATTTGTAAACCTCGTCTGGTGCATCTATAAGCCCGTCGAGTTCATCTTGAGTCTTGCACAAATCTAGTGGATCCACAAATAATAGCCCTCGTTTTGTTGCGAGCTCCTTTCTCGAGGCAAGATAGTATACCTGAAAAAGAATGGATTCGAAAACAAACCATTCATGAAACCCATGCAGGAGCATGCGGTGGTCACATTAATGGACATGCGCTAGCTAAGAGAACTTCTTAAGTTAGGGTACTATTGGCTGGCTTACTATGGGGAAGGGGAGAAGGCAAGCCGTGTATGGATTGATCCCTAATTCAGTTCTTTTCTTCTTTGTTTTCTTTCCATCTCACAACTTCCATTTCATGAGCCGACCTTGCCTGCTGGAGGTATGATTCCTATCTTTGAATCGAATTGGATTTTTTGTCTGAAAGTGAGGGCGATGAGTGGGGAAGGAAGTTGACGGCCGGCCTATAGAACGAGAGCTTAGAAGAAGGTGACTCGGAGCCTAAGGAAGGTGACTCGCGCAGACAGCTGACTCCTTTTTCAATAGAAAGGAATAGCCAAACCTACCCAACTGGCTGGTCAATCTTAGTGATCTTATCGGCCGGCAAAGCGGAGACGGACGACCACGGTCCCGACCTGTTGGAGACTGTCCTAGGAGAGCCCAGAATATTCCAAGGAGTAATAGTATAGTAGTGCTGTCCTAGAAGTGCCTGGAACATTCCAGTGAATGTTGTAGTCTAGGCTAGTGTCCTACCAGATTCTAGAGTATTCCACTGTACTAGTTAACATGTACCTAGTTCAGCTATATATATATGAGGGTGTGGAGGACCTGTAGGGGTCTGCCCAACTAGAAACTATTTTCTCCCAAAAACTACATGGTATCAGAGCTGGAGGCAACGCTGGGTGGCTGCTGGTGGTGAATCGGCGCTCAGCGGCACAAGTGTATGAGCTGGAGCTGGGGCGTGTGCTGGCTGGAAGCAGGAGGAGGAAGGAGAAGCCCAGATGCAGAAGTTCTGCAGGTGAAGTATCAGTTGGTGGTGCTCCCGGTGAGGAGAATCGTTAGGAGGAACAGCAGCCGAGCACTGTCCTGGAGCGGAGTGGAAGAGGAGAGAAGAGCTGATTGGAGCTAGTGTGTGTGCGGCTGTGGCTAGGAGAGGAAGCAGAGGGGTATTATCTGGAAGAGGAACTTGAGTGGTAGCTGCAGGTGGTTGCAGGGAATAGGTGTGCACCTGATTTGCATTTCTCTGAGGCGTTGTGATTGTTCAGATCATGGGGGAAAATCAAGGATTGGAGAAGACACTTGAGAAACTGGCCGAGCTTCTCACAGCCAAGGCAGGTGGTGTATTATCATCACATAGTACAGTTTCAGAGCAGACCCAGAAGATTGAACTGCCATCCAATGAGATCAAGTTGGAAGGCGTAAAAAACTATTTGAGCTGGTCAAGAAAGGCTTTGCTCATCTTAAGGACTAAAGACTTGGAGAGCTATGTTGAGGGTGAAGCAGCCGAGCCAGGGGACAAGACATCTCCAAAATGGAAGGTGTGGAGTACTACTAATTCGCTGATTGTTGCGTGGCTGTTAAATTCCTTATCCCCAACAATTGCAGCATCTGTGGAGATCCTCTCTAGTGCAGCTGAAGTATGGAAGACCTTAAAGAAATTGTATTCAGGTGAAGGGAATGTAATGTTGATGGCTGAAACAGAGGAGAGACTGAGTGAACTGAGACAAGAGGACAAGTCTGTGATGGAGTATGTCGCTGAGTTGCAGCATTTGTAGGCTGATTTAGATCACTATGATCCTCTGGAGCTCCATCATGCAGATTGCATTGCTGCTACTAGAAAGTGGATTGAACGCAGGCGAGTGATGAAATTTCTAAAAGGCCTAAACTCTGAGTTCGAGGGAAGACGTGCTGCATTGTACCATCAGCCTTCACTTCCCACTCTAGAGGATGCCATAGCAGCGATCGCACAGGAAGAGGTCAGATTGAAGTTGACAAAGAGCAACACAACAACTCCATCTCGTCCAGCCTTCGTTGTAACCCAAAGCTTGGAGACTAGGGACTGCTTCAACTGTGGTGAGAATGGTCATTTGAGCCGAAATTGCACAACCCCACGCAGGGGAATTCGGGGTAGAGGAAGAGGATATAATAGAGACGGATTAAGCAGAGGCAGAGGCCGAGGCCGAGGATACTCAAGTGGCCCTAGAGCAAATGTGGCATTCTCCGAAGAAGAATCCTCGGGCACATCTCATGAAGAGCTAAAGAAGGAAGCAAATGTGACTAATGATGGCGGTTATGGGGACTTCAGCTTCGACAAGTTCGCTCACCTTGCCTACACCGATGAAGGTAATTATGCCCATGCATCTACATCTTTGCATAAGTCTTGTTCAAATTGGATATTAGATTCTGGTGCATCAAAGCATGTTACGGGCACATTCAAAGAGTTCGATTCTTACACCCAATATCCACCCTCACATAAAGAAACTATTCAAACTGCCGATGGAACCTCTCAGCCCATCATAGGAGTTGGAACAGTTCAGTGCACTCCCACAATTAAGTTATCTTCTGTCCTTCACGTTCCTGCCTTCCCCGTAAGCCTTATTTCATTGAGTGCCTTGGTTGATGATATAGATTGTCGTGTAATGCTTGACCGCAAGATGTGTTTAATTCAGGAAAGGCTGACTGGAGAGAGGCTTGGGACCGGAACCAGGCATAAGGGACTGTGGTATATGGACCGGGAGGTGACAAACGATGCAGTATGTACTGTACTAGCAGCAACTGCGGGAGAGAAGGAAGCCATGGTGATGCTTCAACATTGTAGAATGGGATATTTGTCTTTTGATAAAATGTATAAGGTTGTGCCTGATGTGATGTGTGGGGTGGATAAAAACAAATTAGTGTGTGATGCTTGTGAGTTTGAGAAACACACTAGAACATCCTATGTGAGTAGGGGACTCCGGAGTATCTCACCTTTTGTGCTTATTCATTCAGATGTCTGGACATGCCCTGTTATCTCTATCAATGGAATGAAGTACTTCGTGACATTCATTGACTGTTATTCTCGCATGACATGGGTGTATCTTATGAAACATAAAAATGAGGTATTTAGATGTTTCCAGGACTTTTATGCTTATGTGAAAAATCAGTTCCATACACAGGTGCAGGTAATTAGGACAGACAATGGGACTGAGTATGTGAATAAAGAGTTTGGTGCATTCTTGTCAGCAGAAGGTATATTGCACCAAACCTCCTGTCCAGATACGCCCCCTCAAAATGGAGTAGCATAAAGGAAAAACCGTCATATTTTGGAGGTTGCTCGGTCGCTGATGTACACAATGAATGTGCCAAAATTCTTATGGAGTGAGGCGGTGATGACAGCCACATATCTCATCAACCGCATGCCATCAAGGGTGATTGGGATGAAGTCACCATGTGAAATGTTGCTAGGTGAGAACAAGTTTTTAGTTGCTCCTAAAGTATTTGGGTGCACGTGCTTTGTTAGAGATCATAGACCCTTGGTGGGGAAGTTGGACCCACGAGCGGTTAAGTGTATATTTATAGGATACCCATCTGGACAAAAGGGCTACAAGTGTTGGAGTCCTATCAAGCGAAGGACATTTGTGAGCATGGATGTGACATTTAGGGAGTCTGAGCCGTTCTATGGAGAGAAGACCGATCTCAGCTCATTATTTGACATTGACTTTGACTCTCCTAACACAGGTGAGGCTAGTCGAGAGGGGGAGAGTGAGGTGTTGAGGACAAATGAAGATGAACCTTTGAGAGTTATGGTTGATTCAGTCCCATATCCTATGGGTGAGGAGAGATGGAGAAAGCCAAACGAGGAAGAGAACTTGAAAGTGTATACACGGAGAAAATCGCAGCATGAGCAGCAGCAACAACAGGCTCCCACGACAAGTGACACACAGGTGCAGGGGGAGCAACATGTGCAACAACAGGCTCCCACGACAAGTGACACACATGTGCAGGGGGGGCAACATGCTCCAACAGGTGTTGAAACTGATGAATTGTCTGATGACGCAGGTCCATCTATTACGAGGGATTCAATGGACTTGCCCATTGCCTTAAGAAAAGGAACCCGAGCTGCAGCTAGAAAACCTCCAAATTGGTACCAGGAGGAGCATGACATTGCTAATTATGTATCATATGCATCTCTATCTACAAACTACAGGGCCTTCATCGCATCATTGCAATCTGTGGTGATCCCAAGAGACTGGAAAGTAGCAAAGCAAGACCCCAAGTGGCGTGAGGCCATGATAGAGGAGTTAAATGCTCTCGAAAGGAATAAAACTTGGGAACTTGTACATCTTCCAGCAGGAAAGAGAGCTGTTGGGTGTAAATGGATCTACACCGTGAAACAAAATCCAGAAGGGAAAATTGAAAGGTACAAGGCAAGACTAGTTGCGAGAGGATATAGTCAGACATATGGGATTGACTATGATGAGACTTTTGCGTCGGTGGCAAAGATGAACACGGTGAGGATCCTAATCTCATGTGCAACTAACTTCGGGTGGCCTTTGCATCAGTTGGATGTCAAGAATGCATTCTTGCATGGAGATTTAAAGGAGGAAGTATACATGGATATCCCACCTGGTTTCTCCACTCCTAGAACATCTGGAAAGGTATGCAGGTTGAGAAAATCTCTATACGGCCTTAAGCAATCTCCACGGGCATGGTTTGATAGATTTAGACGAGTTATATGTGCTATGAGATATAAGCAGTGTAATGGGGATCATACGGTATTCTATCGGCACTCAAATAGCAAGATTACAATCCTTGCCGTCTATGTTGATGATATCATAATCACCGGAGATGATGAGGTGGAGATATCACGATTGAAAGACAGCTTACGCAAGGAATTTGAGGTAAAGGATCTTGGCCAACTCAAGTACTTTCTTGGCATAGAAATTGCTAGATCCCCCAAAGGGATTGTTCTCTCCCAGCGAAAGTATGTATTGGACTTGCTTAGTGACACATGCATGCTTGGGTGTCGGGTTGCATCAACACCTATTGATCAAAACCACAAATTATGCGCCAAATCTGGGGAACCAGTGAACAAAGAGAAGTACCAGAAGCTTGTTGGAAGGCTCATCTATCTATGTCACACGAGACCTGATATTTCATATGCTGTGAGTGTAGTGAGCAGATACATGCATGATCCTAGAAGCGGACACTTAGATGCGGTCAACCAAATCCTCCGGTACTTGAAAGGTAGTCCAGGAAAGGGACTATGGTTCAAAAGGAATGGTCATCTAAATGTGGATGGGTATTTTGATGCTGACTGGGCAAGTTGCTTGGATGATAGGAGATCAACATCTGGTTATTGTGTGTTTGTCGGGGGAAATTTAGTGTCATGGCGAAGTAAGAAGCAGCCAGTGGTTTCAAAGTCAACAGCTGAAGCTGAATACAGAGCTATGTCGCAAGGTTTGAGTGAGATGTTATGGGTGAGGAATCTTCTTTCAGAACTGAAACTGTTGAGGAAAGGCCCTTTAAATTTGTGGTGTGACAACAAGTCGGCAATCAACATCGCAAACAATCCTGTTCAACATGATAGAACCAAGCATGTGGAGATTGATCGCTTCTTCATAAAGGAGAAGTTGGATGACGGTATAATTAAGATAAGTCATGTAACCTCTAGCGAACAAATTGGAGACTGTTTAACTAAAGGATTAGGAAATAAAGAGTGTAGTTCAGCTTGTAACAAGATGGGAATGATAGATATCTATCATCCACCTTGAGGGGGAGTGTTGGAGACTGTCCTAGGAGAGCCCAGAATATTCCAGGGAGTAATAGTATATTAGTGCTGTCCTAGGAGTGCCTGGAACATTCCAGTGAATGTTGTAGTCTAGGCTAGTGTCCTACCAGATTCTAGAGTATTCCACTGTACTAGTTAACATGTACCTAGTTCAGCTATATATATATGAGGGTGTGGAGGACCTGTAGGGGTCTGCCCAACTAGAAACTATTTTCTCCCAAAAACTACACGACCTTACCAGCATCGTAGGTTTACTAATCAATGAAGCCCCTCAACCTACTATCTTTTATTACAAACTCAACCAAGCCTAACCAAACCACATGCTCACGACATGTTCTTGATATTGATTGAGTTGGAGGGAGTCAGAGACTACCACGGAATCCTTCACTTATTTGTTTTGTTTTATTCTTTATTTATTTCATTTCGATTTTTCCCTCTTCCTCTATCCTCTAGGTACAGTGTTTGCATCAATAGAGAACCTTTTCCTCTGTATGAATCTATATTATTCCATTCCAATTTCTTTCCGACACTTCCCAACAAAAATCCCGAATTGGATCCAAAATTGACGGGTTAATGTGAGCTTATCCATGCGGTTAGGTGCTCTTCAAAATAAAGTGTGAGAGAAATTCTTCATCATCTATATCATGTCTTTGATCTAAACCTATTGACCCGAACATGTTGCCAAACAAATAAAGTCATTACCTGGGATCGTGAAAATAATCCTTCGTCACAAGCATAATTGAAAAATACCTATTGACCAAGTGAAAATTGTTTATACACTAATAGGTGTTTATTAAGTCATTGACTTTTTAAGCTCCACAATGAGGGAGGCGTATAGCAAGAGCTATTATGTAATAAGTATCTCAAGAATAAAATGTTGTCACAAGTGCCTAAAAATCCATTGATTCACAATTTTGGAAGGGTCTAATTTAAGTTAAGAATGCTTTTTTTGAGCGTGGTTTCTTTCATACAGGTAATAGTCAATCAACCCATTTTTGGGAAGACACATGGCTAGAAGAAACACCACTGTGTGAACAATATCTGACCATATATAATGTAGCACTAAATATAACGTTTTAGTGGCCGATGTCTTAGCTCATCTTTACTATTATATTGGAGTTGGGAATGGTGTGTCACTTTAACATCAAAGATTTTAGCCGTTTCCATCAAACATTGGAGAAATCACAGCCGTAGATAACCTGTCAAAACACACCCCTCAAACATCTAACCCACGATCAATCATTTTAAATGACGCTCATGTTTCTTGTCTGCCGCACGAGCATTCAAACACTTTCCAAAATTCTCTCTACCAATATCTTATACTGCATTAATCATGCATCATATCATCTTACTTTCCAGAAACATTATACTCCACCTAGACCGTATCCCATCAAACCATCTTACCCACATAGACCGTGCGATTGGTGCTTCCTAAAATGACACTCCGTGTTCCCTTCTCTGCCGCACGGGCATTCAAACACTTGCCAAAACTCCCCCTACCAAAATCATATACGGAACAAAACAAACATCAAATCGTCTTACTTTTCAAAAAATGTTATAGATGAGATCAAATCTCATCTGGCTGCTGATATGCATCCCCTCCACCACTTCGATCTATTTCTCACGACAATCATATGGTCCATACCGAATTAAACCAGCTAGCCTCACTTCTTCGGTCGTGCCTCTGGCTCGCCTTCCAAACCTCGCCCAAAAATCCTATCTCCTCCCTTCCCCTTCCCATCTCAATCTCAGTGTGACCATGCCGACGGCGGTACATTGGGACTCATTAGTGGCCAGACATAGCACAACGACGTCGGCTGGAGGAAATCGGAGGCGTCTGGGCATAAGGTAACCCATCCCGGAGATCGACTGCTAATGGCGCGCGTTGACCTGAAGCTGCGTCGGACCAATGAACAGGTAGGAATGCGCTTGGCTTCCATAGCCCAAGATCATCAACCAGAGGTGGCTTAACCGAGGTTCCTCTCCCCTCGCCTTCCATCTTCTCGTTTTCTTATCTCTCTGACTTTTGGCTGCATGATGCTTGTGTTTCAGTTAGGATCAGGACCAACGACGAGTATAGGAGCAATACCGGAGAACATTCGACGATTACAGGATGCCGCCGCCTCACATGGAACAGGCCGCCGTCCATGCATGCAATTGTGACCGTCGGCCGAACATGGATCAGTCCTTGGCACACCACAATGTCGGCGTCTCCGTCGACCGCGGCCGTGTACGGTTCAGTGGAACAAGCAAATGCACTAACATATACATTGTTCTACAGTACCAGAATCACCCACGCGTCACTGCTCTCTTCGTCGCTTAACCAGGTGAGGCCCAATGTGGTGTGACATTGTTTCCATGATTTGTTTGCAAGGTGTGTGTATATTAAATCTCTCCTTTATTCTGGTTGACCTTGTTAAAAAAGTAACGCAAAAACAATGGCAATTGTTATATGAAAAGTACGGCATGTAGCGATGTCCTGTGTTGAAGCAAATTAACGTGAATGTTGATACAGGAGTTTAAGCTGATAACAGTTTGCATAACGTGACTAACTCAAATGATAGGTCACTACGCTGGTTCAGGATAAATCTATTCATTTATGATTTCCTAATACTTATTTACATTGTAACATATGCTTTTATGTGAAACTTACATTCTGCTACACATTCTTCAAGTTTGATACTTCCAAAGCATATTAGAGCTTAGAAAATTATTGCTGGTGATTCATCATCTGTTCAATTGAAGCTTTCCAATTGAAAAATGGGCTTGAATATGGTATTTGTTTTCAAATCCATGCACTATAATGGATTCCTGTGTTGCATGAACTCATGATCAATCCTGTTGATCTCACGGTTCTCACGAAGTTGTACTCATGGGTTCAACATTTTTGGGCATAGGTGATGCGTTTGTTTGTCTCTGGGCCTCTGATAAGCAGGCAATATCTTAAGTATCTTAGGATCATTCTGTTCAGCAGTGGGATGCTCTGTCAGGGACAAAAACATGGAATACAGTCTGCAGATTATATCTATATATGTTGTAATATATGCATATAAAAAACAACTATTCTATGCACAATGATTGGCGTCTACACGTTCTGTGTGCTGATTTTCAATTTTTCATCTCTCGTTTTTGCATCTTGCCCAAGGACAAAGACGGCACATCAGGGAGGAAGAAAAAAGTTACAAGATTTTTTTTGCAGAAAGGATAGATCCCACTTGGTCTCTTGTTTAGGATCTAAAAGCTATCAGGATGTGAGTATCTAAGTTATAGTTTGTTAAACTAATGTGCTTATTTGATTGCCTTTTGTTGAGAAATTGTTTGGATGGTTATTTGGGTTTTATTTCAGGCGCTCATAAAACGATGTTTCGATACCCACGGTGAGTATTTACCACCATGTTCATGTGGTACACACATTTGCATATGAGCTTGTTATGACGTATATTTTCATATGGACTTTTCATGCTATGTGTTCTTACTATCACAGAATAAATAGTGCAGTGCTTAATGGGATTTCATTTTTCTTCAAACTATGATTGAATTGTAATATTTTGCAACCAATTATAATTTAATTTCTGCTTCATCGATATTAAATATAACAGGCTGACTCCTAGGCTTAACCGCCTCTTGTGATATTGTCCACACCAAGATTGATGTGTATGAAAGCTATTTTTTTAAGGAGTAGAATTTTAACCTATAAGAGATTACTGGTCTGTTGCTTTGTATGCATTCAAATTATACATGTTTATTGAGTTACCTGTTAAGTAAAGGAGAATTAATGGTGTTGGTTTGAAATATTATGCTGCTATATCTCTTCACACACGTAAATTTTCATATGTAGCCTATTGAAATATGCGAAAATATTAATTTAGGAGACCACAACAACGCACGGACATTCAACTAGTTATCCTTAGAATAGGGAATTCATAAGGACCCTTTCTAGGAACAAATGGGAATCTTGGCTGCATTTTGTTGAATGACTCATGCTCGTTAATCTAGACAATGGAGAGGATAAATTTGTACGGAGGCTTACTACATATATTTTCTCAGTTAAATTCATGTATACTGATTTTATAAATGGACACAAATCTTATACTTACAAAGAATAATTTGGCAAAGCGTAATTGAAATGGTTGTAAGAAATGTGCTTTCTATGACTCAAGGAGTATATGAATCATTTTTTTATTGGACTTTTGCTCATCTTGTATGGAGAGTAATTCATTTCATTTTTAATATTTCCCCACCAATAAATTGTACGAATATGTTCGAACTGATTGAAAGTGACGGATGAAAAAAACCAAAGCACAAATTTGAGTAGGGACCTGTGCTTTAGTGTGGTCTTTATGCCACTGTAGGAACGATGTTATTTTTAATAAAAATGGAACTGCTTATTTTCTATAGGTTATTTGTATGTCTACTCACTGGATCCACGAGTGGTCTTTCTTGCTGCTAGAGGCACAACAATCACCTATGACTAGAGACGGTTGCATGGGCTATCTACAACTAGGTTGACTAGTGGCTTTCTACGAATACGATATGCATAGGCAACTTGTTTTTTCTATTTTTTTGGCAGGTTGATTTGTATGTACACCTTGTGTGATTCCTCGAAATAGGCTTTTGCCCCGCTATAATAATATAGAAACCAACCAACCGATACAAGATTGAGACCAACGCTGGGGCAAGCAGCACAACAAAGCCCAAGAGAAACAAAAGAGGAAGAAAAAGAAAGCAAAGTCGACCAAGTCGGATCGACGAAAACGCTAATGATCCGCCACCGTTGCGCCCTCCGGAGAATTCCCACCACAAACTTAGCCCTCCGATGCGCCGCATACCAAAGCAACACCTTCAAGAAGGGATGCGACAATGACGACGCTGCTGCCCGGACAAATCCTAGGGTTTCCCTCGATATGCGGGAGGGGTGTGGGGAGGGGGGAACCCAACGCCCTCCAAGAAGGAATGGCGGCGCCCGCAGACGTCACCGCGTTGGTGTCGGAAATCCGACAGGGATTTCTCCCAACCCTCAAAGAACCACGACCCCGGCCGCTCCATCGCGCTCCGCCCACCTCACCACCCACCAGCTTGCGCCACCACGGTCTTGGAGTCACTACCGCCGTCTCACCGTGGTCAAGCAACGACGACCGACCGAAACGAGAAGTGACAACCAGGGCCAGGAGGTGGCTGAACAGTGGCAACGCGGGAGGGCACAACCTCCACCGCCGCCTGCGGTAACCGACCGGACATGGCTCCAGGAGAAAACTAGGCCCCTACTGGCCCGGCCGAGCCCAGCAGGCTCGTGAAGCTCCCATGGCCACGCTGCAGTCAGCGCGCCGCCGTCCAGAGCCCCCGCAGCACAGACCACTCCATCGCTCACCGGAGACAAACACAGGGAGCCCGTACCTAGCCCGCCCAGGCCCAGATGGGGCCCAAAGGGCCCAGATCCGGGCCAGGAGCATGCCGCCGCCAGCTTCCATGTCGCCGCGCCGCCACCAGGCCACCCATCACCGCGCCGCCGCCGGAACGCAGAAGATCTAGGGAGCACCGCCGCCAGCCCCGCCTGGAGAAGGAGCGCGCCGGGTAGAGGAGGGCCACCGCCGCCGGCACCGCCCGGGCTTTGCCCGGCGGCTCCCGCCGGCGGCGGCGACGGGGGAAGGGGGTAGGGGAGGGACGACGGGGACTAGGGTTGGGGCGCCCTGGAGTCGCCCGCGGGGGGAGCGACCCGAGGACGAGGGGGCGTCTTCTCTTCCACCAAAGTCTCCACCTTGTGTGATTCATGAGATCTAAACTCTGAAACTTAGAATTATGTAATGAATAAGGCAATGCCTATGTATTGATTCATATGCTAGGGCTACGCTCTCCATTTTGGAAAAAATAAAATCAGAAACGAGAGGCGTACTATCAAATGATCAGACAAACCTAAAACATTCCCGACGAAGTTGTTGCCAAATTCGACAATTGAAGAGCACACCTACAAACCAAAACTATACTTGGATTTTCCTAGGGTCATAAGATTCACAACAACAAGAAGAAAATCTGTGCGGGCAAAGAATAATATAAGTTTTTGTTCTTCTGGAAAATGTCTATAGATGAGCTGTAAGCTAATGACAGTTTGAGAAAAAAAATTGTATGTATGATAAATATCTGAGGGAAGATATAAGTTACCGGCCTTGCAATTATATCTCAGATCACCTTAAAACAACAACGATCTAGTTCACCGTATAAATATTTCGTAAAGTATATAATATTTTCATATATGTATAGTTTGAGCAAAAACCTTGATTAGATGTGATAATATGGTTTCCCATATATGATCCCTGGCTGTTCTAGCTTTACCTGACAGCTACCTAAACAGCACTCTTCTAAACTCCTCAATGTTAAGATATAAAGTTTTTTTATTTTTTCATCTCGTCAGGAAATGAAGTTTCAAAATAAGCAAACAATACATCTAATAGAATTATTTTTTAAAATTTTAAAGAAAATAGTTGAAAATCTAGGGGTAGTTGGTTGGCTCATGAACGGAATCAGATAGAGATTTGTTACACTTGGAAACCAACTAGTAGTAAAAGAGAACATATTGAAAGAATATGGACATGGTAAAAATATCTATTTTGAGAAATGTAAAACCATATGTATAAGAAGAAAATTAATCAAATGCTTAAAAATGTCGGATTGTAATTTTCGGTGATGATAAATAACATACAAGGGAAGGCCGCAAAAAGCATCCTCCACACTACCATTGATATTGTATAACTACTTAGTTCATGATACTAGATGTAGCATGCCATTGTAAATAAATTTACTAAACAGAAGCATTATAATTGCTCATTTCGGTTGCACACATTTCATCAGAACATGATCTTAGGTACAAGGCATACACATCGCCCACAATTTAACTTAAGTGAACATGTGTAACACATCGCACGCGGTTCCAAGAAGTATAACCATCTTTCATTTTTGTGGATATAACTATTGGTTAGAAAGATCTCTTTATTACTTAAACATAACATATAAATCTTATTAAATTAGTGAAGATATTTTGTGAGAGAATTGTTATACATACGATGGTTTTCCATCCGACTCGTGTCCGACGTTGCAATCAAGCCGTGTGTGCTTTGATTTTTGGAAAATAAAAGTCTATTTTAAACCCTAAAATTGTAGTAGTTCGGTGAAATGAACTCTGAACCCTAAACCCCTTCATTTGTACCCTAAACTATACCCGATCTAAATTGAACCCTAGGCCTATTTGGTGCAGTGGGAAAAGAAATAATCCCGGTCGGGAATATTTATTGGGTTACTGACTATATGGGCTCCTTTGTTAAAAAAAAAGTGATGGATAGGGACAAGCCCCTGACCTGCTTTGTTCGGAGGAGGAGGCCGCATGCCGCCGCCTTCCGAGCTCGGCCGCTAGATTCGGCCATGAGAGTGCTAGGGAGGTGCCCGCGCCGTCGAGAGGACGCCGGGGCGGTGCCCAGGACGGAGGAGGCGATGGTGGGATGCGTAGTGGAGGAGCAACGATGGTAGCCTCCGCCCGGCAGGGGATCAGCAGCTACGGCGCTCGGCCTCGCGCCCGTGCGTGAAGAGCGGCAGCCCTCGGCCTCGTGCCCGTGGGAGAGGAGCAGCAGCGGTGGCCTCCGCCCGGCGGCGGGTTAGGAGGTTAGCAGTGGCGCCGTGAGCCCTCGCGGTCATGCGTGTTTATGCGATGGCAAAAAAAGGACTGATGTAGAAGACAGGCATGACAGGTGGTCCACTACTATAATTGAGAGTAATGATTTAGGATATTATTTTTGCTACTATAATTTAGATCGAGAATGTATAGTTCAGGTTACAAATGACATGGATTTTGAGTTCGAGGTTTGTTTTGCCAAACCTCTGCAAGTTTAAGGTTTAAAATAGACTTTTTCTTCGATTCATTAACCATCTGAAGGTGCGAGGACTTGTCATAGGCAGATGAAGATCGTACGCATGTCATTTCCTTTTTTGTAATTGTTGTTCATGTGATATCCTCTTGTTTGGAAGCAATCCCCTTTAGATTTCAGAGTTTGTTGTTCCGCCACGGAAATCTATCTCAGCAAACTGATGAATGAGCGTGAAATAGTTTGGGCGAAAGGTCATTTCGTGGGTTCTTTCCCACAAAGGATCATTTTTTTTAAATCGCCACTTGGACAAGCCTGTGTGACGTGACATGGTTACTGTGTCACTGTGTGCTTGCTCTGTACATCCTGGGTTTCCTGGTCATGGATCGGCGATGTCACCGAACGTCAAACAAGTTTAAAAAGCCCACACGTACAGCACGGTCTCTGCATTATTTGAGAAACGAATCGCAAGTTGCCTCAGTTAACGTACCCAAAAGTACTCGCCATACAGCGACATTCTTTTCTTGCAACCATGTGCATGATCATCGTCATGAACCGGCCGGGAGCCTCACATGGCATGCATGATTACATTGGAGAAGAAGATGGTTTAGTACGAGGCTACCGACTGTAGCTGACAGCTGCCGTGCGTTAATGGTTGCTGATGATCTAGCAAGGGGAGGCGACGCCGGAGCTCGAGCCGGCGGAGAGGCTCCTCTGAAGGTAGAAAGCCCGCAGCCTTGCTCTACGGCTGGCGCCGCCGCTGGCGGAGTGTGAAAGCTCGGGGAGGCCCCACTGCGAGGAGAAGACGATGGCGGGGCACTCCGCCGCCGCCACGACCCGCCGCACCAGCCCCGCCAGAAGCGCGGCCGCACGCCGCGCCGGCACCAGGACGAGCAGCAGCCGCATCAGCAGCCTCACGGCGCCTCTCTTGCCCGCACGCGGCGCCATCCCCACCCTCCTCCGCAGACGCAGCGGCCGCCTCGCCCTCGTCCACCTGCAGGCAGCTGACGCCGCCGCCGGCCTTGCGTCATCCCCCTTCCCCACCTCCTCACTGTCGCAGAGATCGTCGCGCAGCCGCTGGTACTGGCGTCTCGGCGGCCGGTCCCTCGCCATGAACACCCCGAGATCCATGTGAGCTAGCTAGCTAAAGGTGGCAGGGAGAAGCAAACTGACGAGTGAGCTCGATCTGAGCTGTAGGAATCATGGGGAGCAAGCGAGACGACGGCCGCGCGTATCTATATATAGAATAGGTGTGGAGGAACTATACTTACCATTGTTGCGCTCTCGTATGCACGCACATGGGGAAGAATTCTGCAGGCCCGATCAAGAGCGCCGGCGTGGCATGCGAGTTGGGGATCGACCGGTGATGCTGCATAAGAAAATTGCGCGGCAACGACCTAGCGGCTCCTACGGGCTACGGCCTGATTCTCTTTTGACACATGCTTTTCCTCCACCAACATTATACTAGCCGATGTTCGGTATCACATTATTGGATGGATTATTGGATCTTGGATGGATGCACAATCTTGTAATCATGAAACTCAAATTTTCTGTTAGAAAGAAAAGCCTCTAACCGGAAAATGGATTGTTCCTTCAATTCAAAATATAAACTGAGTGGATATACAGATCGACACAACACTTTTGTTCAAATTCTCGCGAGGGTGAATTTAGATTTTTTTTTGTACTCGTAACCCATTCTAGATATGGTACTCATACAATTTATCTTAAGCACTGGGCTTTAATCTTAACCAAGGTTAAAGAAAAATTCTAATACTCATGCTTAATGACTGTGTGCATCCCTAGCTGGTGCAGAGGTCGAAAAGTAAAATTCTTCCTATTATTTTTAGGGAAGAGGTCATCCGATGGCGGAAGGCGGCAAGGGGTGATCCTTTCTGTCCTTTGTTCTTTTTTTTTTGCCTTGGCAACATTCTCTTCGCTCTGGATCTTGAGATCTGGTCGCCTTGCCCCTCTATGTTTGGTTAAGATGCGGAATGGAGCTGGGGAGTGGTTGCCCATCCTCTGGTCAATATTCATCTAGGCCAGGATTCGGTTGTCAGCTGGTGGTCCTCTTACTCCGGTGGCCCAAGTTCGGATCTCACTGATCTGCCTACGGATGCCATTTTTGAGTCAACACAAAGCTAGCAACCGGCCTCAACTGGGATTGGCGATGCCGATGACCTTCCAGCATGGTCTTGCGCCATATGTCCATGGTCTGTGACTCAAGTCCGATGATGGACATCCTCGCCTTTAGTGACGGTGGGCATGGTTATCGATCAAGAACACGCCTATGACCTGCTACCTCCTAGGTGAATATTCCATGTATTCCTCGTGCACGAGATCATGGTGTGCGAGTGTTCATTCTGGGGCCTGCCTTCTGCAACGGCGACTTTCTCATCATGGATGAAGTTCAGTTGCTGAAGATAATACTAGCTATGCAAACAAGGTTGAAGACCGGATTTGCTCTGGAGGTTCTATCTCGCATGCTCTTGTCAAGTCGAGAAGAACCCAGTAGTACTTGCAATGGATTGGAGGAAGTATGTATGTCAGACAATCAGCATTTTAGCAAGTGTTCTTGACAAGTAGCAGTGACCTCGGCAGATTTCGTTCTTGACGGCGCTCCTTGAGCTCCGTGCCTCAATTTTCGGGGTGAGAACCCTAGGTATCACCTTAACTGGTTGTACGTGGCAATGGTGGCTCTCTAGTCATTTTTCTGTTGAAAGTATTTTTTGGAGATTTGACATTCTTTAAGGTGAAAACCTAGGATCTCACCATCCGAACGATGGCGATGTGTATGCATAGTTACCTTCCTGTAGGCGTCGTTTTGGGAAAGCTTGTTCAAATTTGAGGTGTGAGATCACGGGTGGTGCTCTTCCTGTTGCGAGTCTCTGCTTGCATCAAGGAGTCTTTTGTTTTTTTTTCTTTTAACTTATTTTTCGGATGTGTGCATCCTTGATGTCTATAATTGCTCTAGTTGTTATGTTGTTGCAAATGTCGGGTGTAAAAAAATTCAAATATACACCATCGATTACCAATGATTTTGAGTTTTGTCATAGTCTTTCGTAAGCATGCATTAGTGGATGAAGTGCATCGCTGAAATAGTTGGATCATTTCAAAGAGGTTGCGATTCTTGCTAGCCATTGACGCCACGCACATACACTCAACATGGCATGGCGTACCACAAAAGCATATCATTTCTTTGTTATGAAGATTGATACGATCATTGCATGATCAATTGGCGTTTAGATATATAGTTGTTGACACCTGTTGTTCCATTGCGGCGGGCCAAAGGACCACCCCTTTTGCCGAACAACCAGAGCCTGGGCTCGTCACCACATGCGCCTAGCCTCGATCGTACTTCCAAAATCCAAATAACTAGTCATCAGAAATACATTATGCTTGACTCCATTCACTGAGGCGTGATAATAAATATGAAAGTGTAGCGTTTTATCATTTAAGTTGGCATGTGACATCCATCATTAGCAACCAAAAGAAGGGTCACAAGGGACCAACAGTAATCATGGTTGATGATTGGCAAGAGGGTGGCTCAGATGATTGTTTAGAACGGAATATAACTGATTAAGTGCCAGTTCCTCGGTCCCACAATATAGTAAGTTTTGAAAAGCCAAAACAGCTTGATAGAAATCTTATACTCTTTGTTAAGCACTACTATCCTTTGCAATATCTTTTTCTTTGTGTATTTCTTTTTTATTTTATTTGTAATTTTACACCTTATTCTTTAATGGAAAGCAACAATCGACCGTATTTCCTTACAAATATGAAGAGGGGGCAGCCCTTGGCCCAAGGGGGGGATGCTTGCTAATCTGTTTACTCAATTGGCATTTGATCCCGTAAACACATCAATCCATTATCATTCATTTTTAACATAACCATTCTTTTACTACTCAACTCCGAATAGGTGTTGGTCCTTTCCCCAGGATCGATCCTACAACTATTTTTCCTTTGTTCAAAACTAGTTTTTATCATGGATTGAATGAGTGAGCCTTGGCCATATGGCCCATATATAGTGAGTTCAACAGTAAACTTTAGAGTCCGCCCTAAGCCCCACCAATATTCTACATATGTGAGATATCAGGGTACCATGACGACTCATTCGTGCCTCAGCTAGCTGAGAATTAAGTTAGTGCTCAGTTAAGCCCTACATCGATTATAACTGAGATATTTTTTCAGTTTCAAGTGAGGATGCAACTAACAAAAAATCTTTAAATTGTTGGACTTGTTTTGTGATTCGTACTTGTCATAAGTTATAACAGAGATTTGATAATGCCATCTGACTAACTTCTGCTAAGAACTAGTAACGCCCTAATTGTAAAGGTTTTGAGCATTTGCTCTTGTTCAAAGTAACTAATCGCAAGTTGCCTCAATTAATCGTACGCAAAAGTACTCGGAAGTACAGCGACATTCTTTTCTTACAAAGCTACATTACAAGCCTAGGCCCGCCCATGTGCGTGACTCATCTCCAGGAGCTTCGCATGGCATGCATGATTACATTGGAGAAGAAGACGGTTTAGTACGAGGCTACCCCGGCGCTGTAGCTGACAGCTGCCGTCCGTTAATGGTTGCTGATCGATGAACTAGCACGGGGAGGCGGCGCCGGAGCTTGAGCCGGCGGAGAGGCTCCTCTCGAGGTAGAAAGCCCGCAGCCTTGCTCTGCGGCTGGCGCCGCCGCTGGCGGAGTGGGACAGCGCGGGGAGGCCCCACTGCGAGGAGAACACGATGGCGGGGCACTCCGCCGCTGCGGCGCCGGCGCTTGCGATCCGCCGCACGAGCTCCGCGAGCAGTGCGGCCGCACGCCGCGCCGGCACCAGAACGAGCAGCATCCGCATCAGCAGCCTCACGGCGCCTTTCTTGGCCGAGCGCGGCGCCACCCCGACCCTCTTCCGCAGACGCAGCGGCCGCCTGGCCCTCGTCCACCTGCAAGCAGCTGACGCCGCCGCCTCCTCACCGTCGCCGCTAGAGAGATCGACGCGAAGACGCTGGTACTGGCTCCTCGGCGGCCGGTTCGTCGCCATGAGCACCTCCAGACCCATGTGATGAGCAGTGCTAGCTAAAGGTGGCGCGCGGCGAGAAAGAAACTGTCGAGTGAGCTATGAGCTGTAGGAATCATGGGTAGCAAGCGAGACGACGGTCGCGCGTATATATAGGCTAGGCGTGGAGAAGCTCCCATTATTGCGCGTTGGTATGCTCGCACATGGGGGAGAATCGTGCCGGCCAGCCGGCCGATCAAGCGCGCCGTGGTATGCAAGTTGGAGATCGATCAAGCACTGCTGCATAAGAAAATGGCGCGGCAACGGCCGAGCGGCGCCTACGGCCTGATTCGCTTTTGACACATGCTTTTCCTTTCCTCCACCAACATTATACTATGCTACGCATGCAGATGAACTTGTGAGCCTCTGCACTCTGATGATGTTCTGTATTCAAATTATTGTATGGATCATTGGATGTAGGCATGATCTTGCAAATTGTAATCATTAAACATCAAACTCAAGTTGGAGAACTATCCTTTTGCCGAACAACCAAAGGGTCCAGTCCCGAGCCTAATCTCGTCACCAGACGTGCCTAGCCTGGATTGATCTTCGAAATAAACAAGATGCCATAAACTGCTGTGAGATTCTGATTAGTCAGCATGAGTACACCATGCTTAATTGACCCCATTCATTGATGCATGATAATAAAGCTGAAAATCGTAGTGTTTTGTTGTTTAAGTTGGCATGTGCCATCCATCATTAGCAAGCAAAAGAAAGGTTACAAGCTAGGGACCAACAGTAATCATGGTCAATGATTGGCAAGAGGGCAGCTCGGATGATTGGTTAGCACTAGTTAACCCTACACTGCTTCGGAAAGTTTCCCCTTCTGTATACTTTTATCTTACTTTTGTTATGTGTAACTTTACTCCTTGCTCACACTCTTTTCGTCGAAAAAAAAGAGAGACTAACCTAACCGGACCTTCCTTCGATATCATGCCTGATACAAGTTGCATTAATATTGTAGGCCGCAGAATAGAGAACCCAAATTAGGCGAAATCATATGAAATTCCAAATCAGCTCTTTCGAATTTGGCCCTTTACGTAACCTGACTCATAAACATGATCATACTCATTTCTAACTAATTATTTGAATCGCAACTCTACCGTTGTTTTTAGGTTCTCCGCAGAATAGAAAATGTCAGCTGCAAATTCAGTGGTCACTTCCTCTATCTATAAAGAGAGGCAAATAGATGCAAACCCATGCAATATATGGCACACGAGATAAGATGGAAGAAAATCTAGTAAATCATCAAATCATGTAGCCCCCGGATAGGAAGAAGGAAGAAGGAAGATTGGGAAATCCGTCTGAAAGATAGTCTCCTATCTCCACGGGTCATACATTTCTCTGTTTTTTGTGGACTTCCACGAGCTCGAGTATTCTAGTAATAGATGACATTTCGTAAACAAACAAACAAGATGTTGCTCCAAGATAAGGTCGAGTCAAGGATCAATTTCCTCACGCAACCCCGATCAGCAATATACAAACTCTAGCAAAATAAGATGACATAATAGAAAAAACAAAGGTCTAGAATTTTTTGTATGGACTACTTTGTATGCATTTTCAAAGATTTTTTTAGAAGAGTACATTGTCGTATTCTTTGTCTGTTTCTGTGACAACTATGGCAACCCCCTAACTTTTGAACAAAATTATTTCTTATTTTTTCGTAACTCAACTAAATGACTTGTACTAAGTAATATCGTCCAAGTAAGATTTAGCATGCTAGTTACCACAAAATAAAGCATAGATAGAAAAATGATACATATAAGAGGCAAGTTATATATTTGTATACTCATTGATAGTGTTTATATGGGCATCACATCCTAATATCCAGATGATGGTACTCTGTCATCTGGCTAATACCCCTTCAGCCATTGGGTCGTTCCCATGCTAGACACATACCATTGCATTGTATACCTAGATGGTGGTACTCTGTCATTGAACACGATGTTGGACTATCAAATGCACATATAAGGTTGTTCTTTCTATTACTGAGTATCACCTCGTATGCCTTCCCATTAGCACGAGTGAAGTGGCAAGAGAAAGGTAAACATCATACCACTCTAACCTCATTGTTAACCGGATTAGAGCATTTTACAACACTCCATCTAATCACACATCATTCCCTCCACTGTTCAATCTAATAGGCAGCAAGGGTAGCATCAAGAGCTGAGAACGATATGTATCTACACATAGATAAATACGAACAAGATTGCATATGAATAAATCATGTCATAAGAAAATGATCCACAAAGCAATCGTCCACGGGTAGCTCATATGCTTCACAACAATGATAATTCATAGAGAGATATGATTAAGCTATTACCATAAAGAAACGGTCCAGCTTGTTGAACAATCCTCCTTTTATGGTGGATATTGATTCAAAGTCGATAACCAATGAGGAGATGCGACCAAAGGAAATTTTTTACATAGGTTTCTCCTCGGGCAGTAGACTGTGCATCCTCTGTTTTCTTCTCTAAGTCTCTCGAGCTCCATCTTCCATGAGAAAAAAATTCCCCGGGGCTATACATAGAGCAACTTAAGTGAAAAAAAGGAGGGGACAAAAATAATTATGCCATCTGACGAACAAGCAGAAGTATAGGAGTAGGGTGAGCCTACCTGTAGGTGAGTTTTGGTGTTGGGACTCTTTATCTTCGAAAAATTGGAAAGCCATATTCTTCAATTTATTTGGATTCAGGAGGCTGCTGAAACGTCAAAATATGAAAAGGGGTTTCCTGCTTTCTAGAATTAAATACCAAATTAATGAGATGTTATTGAAAATGCAGCAAATAAATGAAAAATTCAAATAAACATAATAATAATTATAATAAACTTTAAAAGGTATGGACACGTTTTGGATGTATCAAGCACCTGATGTCTCTCCCCCAAGGAGACTGACAAAAAGAGTTGAGAACTTCTTATAGTTCTAGTCTATACAAGTTGTTTGAGATCGCCAAGAGGATTTCTACGAACATGGGGCCCAAAATGCAGGTCCAAAGGCTATTTGAATACAAGCCATTGTGGCCCAAAATCCAATTGATCTAGGCCCAAAACTTTGGTTAATCTCTATGATGGAATTTTAGGACGCGTGAAATCTTTGCTTCATCATTGAAAATTCTTTAGGAATATTTTGGAGCATCTTCTCGATGTTTGAGATCTTGCCGGAGAGCTCGGTGTCGTGAACCTCAGAATCGGTATGGGTATAATTTTATACCCAGTGACTCTAGGAGTATGGGTATCACTACGGGAAAATCAGGCGCTGCCGTGCAGCGTTTCATTGCCGTGAGGCACTGCACGGCAAAGATTTCTTTGCCGTGTGGCGCGAGAGGGGCGCACGGCAAAGAAATAAAGCACGGCAAAGTTTTATGGTGGCGCACGGCAAAGTATCGCCGCACGGCAAAGTTAGAAGTGCCTCACGGCAACGCGTTGGCGCACGGCAAAGCCCTCCAGAAGCGCACGGCAAAGAAGCCAGGACGGCAAAGATCCTTTGTCGTGCGTTGCATTCTTTGCCGTGCGTTGCATTCTTTGCCGTGGTGCTCCCTTTGCCGTGCTGCCAGGAATAGTGCACGGCAAAGCCTCCTTTGCCGTGCGTTGCATTCTTTGCCGTGCGCCAACAACCATTTAATTTGTTTTTCTAACTATTTTATTTCATCTAATACTTATATTTATTTTGTTAATTAGTTTTTCTTTTTGATGACTATTTATTAGACAATGTGCAATACAAAATTACTCTCCATGTTCATCCCCCACATATATCAGGGTTCCGGCTCCGTCCCCTCCTTCCCCCAAAACAGCGGGACGGCGGGTCTACCCCGTAGATTTCTCCACGCGAGGGTGCACAATGTACTTTTTCATTCTTTTAGGTTTGTTAGGGTTAGGTTTTAGGTCCAGTTGCAAGTTTTGGTGGCATTCATGCTCCGGGGGTCATTCCCCCCTAAAAACGGCTGTCTGTGGGCCTCGGATGGTCTACCCCCTAGATTTCTCCACGCGAGGTTCCACCGATATACCTTTTCATAGGTTTAGGTTTGTTTAGTCCATGGACATATTGAAAACCATGTGTGGCACCCTTTGGCACAGTCTAGCCCCCGATATACCCGTGGCGGGACACTTCACCGTACACGTCCAGGAATCTGTTAAGTGTTATCGCCCGAAGGTGAGGGATGTCAGACCGGGGATCCATGCCATGAACCATTTGGTGAATCACACCTTGCATCAGACTTTGACACATAGAATAGGCCCACATGCAAGATTTGGTGGGGTTCCGGTGTTCCGGCGGTCGTTCTCCCCCTCCCCAAAACAACGTGTGCCCCGGCGGGTCTACCCCTAGATTTCTCCGCGCGAGGGTGCACCAATGTACATTTTCATTCTTTTAGGTTTTTAGGACATATACACATGGAGAACCAAGATTGGGACCCTTTGGCACATACACCCGCAGCTCGAGCCATTATCACACGATCGACGGTGTGCCCGATCTACTGGTTAGGTGTAGAGGGCTAGGGTCTAGGGTTTAGGGGAGCTACTTTTGCACCATTACACCTTGCATCACACTTTGAAACATAGAATAGGTCCACATGCAAGGTTTGGTGGGGTTCCGTGCGGCGGTCGTTATCCCCCTCCTCCCCCAAACGGAACGTGTGCCCGGCGGGTCTACCCCTAGATTTCTCCGCGAGGGTGCACCAATGTAACTTTTCATTCTTTTAGGTTTGTTTAGTACATATACACATGGAGAACCAAGATTGGGACCCTTTGGCACATATACGCAGCTAGAGCCATTATCACACGATCGACGGTGTGCTGATCTACTGGTTAGGGTTAGGTGTAGGGTTAGGGCTAGGGTTTAGGGGCTAGGGCTAGGGTTTAGGTTAAAGGGTAAGTATTTATGGTTAGGTATAGGTTTAGGGTTTAGGGTTAGGGTTAGGGTTTATGATGCATGGTTCTGCAGCTCCGCGTGGTTTAGGGATTTAGAGGGGTTTAGGCTCGAAGCCTCCCAGTTTAGGGTTTAGGGTTTAGGGGAGCTACTTTTGCACCATTACACCTTGCACCACACTTTGACACATATCATAGGTCCACATGCAAGGTTTGGTGGGGTGCTCCGGCGGTCGTTATCCCCCTCCTCCCCCAAAATAGCGGAACGTGTGCCCCGGCGGGTCTACCCCCTAGATTTCTCCGCGAGGGTGCACCAATGTAACTTTTCATTCTTTTAGGTTTGTTTAGGACATATACACATGGAGAACCAAGATTGGGACCCTTTGGCACATATACCCGTAGCTAGAGCCATTATCACACGATCGACGGTGTGCCTGATCTACTGGTTAGGGTTAGGTGTAGGGTTAGGGCTAGGGTTTAGGGGCTAGGGCTAGGGTTTAGGTTAAAGGGTAAGTATTTATGGTTAGGTATAGGTTTAGGGTTTAGGGTTAGGGTTAGGGTTTATGATGCATGGTTCTGCAGCTCCGGCGTCGTGGTTTAGGGATTTATAGGGGTTTAGGGCTCGAAGCCTCCCAGTTTAGGGTTTAGGGTTTAGGGGAGCTAATTTTGCACCATTAGACCTTGCACCACACTTTGACACATATCATAGGTCCACATGCAAGGTTTCGTGGGGTTCCGGTGTCCGGCGGTCGTTATCCCCCTCCTCCCCCAAAACGGAACGTGTGCCCCGGCGGGTCTACCCCTAGATTTCTCCGCGCGAGGGTGCACCAATGTAACTTTTCATTCTTTTAGGTTTGTTTAGTACATATACACATGGAGAACCAAGATTGGGACCCTTTGGCACATATACCCGCACTAGAGCCATTATCACACGATCGACGGTGTGCCTGATCTACTAGTTAGGGTTAGGTGTAGGGTTAGGGCTAGGGTTTAGGGGCTAGGGCTAGGGTTTAGGTTAAAGGGTAAGTATTTATGGTTAGGTTTAGGGTTTAGGGTTAGGGTTAGGGTTTATGATGCATGGTTCTGCAGCTCCGGCGTCGTGGTTTAGGGATTTAGAGGGGTTTAGGGCTCGAAGCCTCCCCAGTTTAGGGTTTAGGGTTTAGGGAGCTACTTTTGCACCATTAGACCTTGCACCACACTTTGACACATATCATAGGTCCACATGCAAGGTTTGGTGGGGTTCCGGTGCTCCGGCGGTCGTTATCCCCTCCTCCCCCCAAAACAGCGGAACGTGTGCCCCGGCGGGTCTACCCCTAGATTTCTCCGCGCGAGGGTGCACCAATGTAACTTTTCATTCTTTTAGGTTTGTTTAGTACATATACACATGGAGAACCAAGATTGGGACCCTTTGGCACATATACCCGCAGCTAGAGCCATTATCACACGATCGAGGGTGCCTGATCTACTGGTTAGGGTTAGGTGTAGGGTTAGGGCTAGGGTTTAGGGGCTAGGGCTAGGGTTTAGGTTAAAGGGTAAGTATTTATGGTTAGGTATAGGTTTAGGGTTTAGGGTTAGGGTTAGGTTTATGATGCATGGTTCTCAGGCTCCGGCGTCGTGGTTTAGGGATTTAGAGGGGTTTAGGGCTCGAAGCCTCCCCAGTTTAGGGTTTAGGGTTTAGGGGAGCTACTTTTGCACCATTAGACCTTGCACCACACTTTGACACATATCATAGGTCCACATGCAAGGTTTTGTGGTTCCGGTGCTCCGGCGGTCGTTATCCCCCTCCTCCCCAAAACAGCGGAACGTGTGCCCCGGGGTCTACCCCCCTAGATTTCTCCGCGCGAGGGTGCACCAATGTAACTTTTCATTCTTTTAGGTTTCTTTAGTACATATACACATGGAGAACCAAGATTGGGACCCTTTGGCACATATACCCGCAGCTAGAGCCATTATCACACGATCGACGGTGTGCCTGATCTACTGGTTAGGGTTAGGTGTAGGGTTAGGGCTAGGGTTTAGGGGCTAGGGATAGGGTTTAGGTTAAAGGGTAAGTATTTATGGTTAGGTATAGGTTTAGGGTTTAGGGTTAGGGTTAGGGTTTATGATGCATGGTTCTGCAGCTCCGGCGTCGTGGTTTAGGGATTTAGAGGGGTTTAGGGCTCGAAGCCTGTTTAGGGTTTAGGGTTTAGGGGAGCTAATTTTGCACCATTACACCTTGCACCACACTTTGACACATATCATAGGCCCACATGCAAGATTTGGTGGGTTCCGGTGCTCCGGCGGTCGTCCCCTCCTCCCCAAAAACAAGGAACGTGTGCCCCGGCGGGTCTACCCCCTAGATTTCTCCGCGCGAGGGTGCACCAATGTAACTTTTCATTCTTTTAGGTTTGTTTAGTACATATACACATGGAGAACCAAGATTGGGACCCTTTGGCACATATACCCGCAGCTAGAGCCATTATCACACGATCGACGGTGTGCCTGATCTACTAGTTAGGGTTAGGTGTAGGGTTAGGGCTAGGGTTTAGGGGCTAGGGCTAGGGTTTAGGTTAAAGGGTAAGTATTTATGGTTAGGTTTAGGGTTTAGGGTTAGGGTTAGGGTTTATGATGCATGGTTCTGCAGCTCCGGCGTCGTGGTTTAGGGATTTAGAGGGGTTTAGGGCTCGAAGCCTCCAGTTTAGGGTTTAGGGTTTAGGGGAGCAACTTTTGCACCATTAGACCTTGCACCACACTTTGACACATATCATAGGTCCACATGCAAGGTTTGGTGGGGTTCCGGTGCTCCGGCGGTCGTTATCCCCCTCCTCCCCCAAAACAGCGGAACGTGTGCCCGGCGGGTCTACCCCCTAGATTTCTCGCGCGAGGGTGCACCAATGTAACTTTTCATTCTTTTAGGTTTTTTAGTACATATACACATGGAGAACCAAGATTGGGACCCTTTGGCACATATACCCGCAGCTAGAGCCATTATCACACGATCGACTGCCTGATCTACTGGTTAGGGTTAGGTGTAGGGTTAGGGCTAGGGTTTAGGGGCTAGGGCTAGGGTTTAGGTTAAAGGGTAAGTATTTATGGTTAGGTATAGGTTTAGGGTTTAGGGTTAGGGTTAGGGTTTATGATGCATGGTTCTGCAGCTCCGGCGTCGTGGTTTAGGGATTTAGAGGGGTTTAGGGCTCGAAGCCTCCCCAGTTTAGGGTTTAGGGGAGATACTTTTGCACCATTAGACCTTGCACCACACTTTGACACATATCATAGGTCCACATGCAAGGTTTGGTGGGGTTCCGGTGCTCCGGCGGTCGTTATCCCCCTCCTCCCCCAAAAAGCGGAACGTGTGCCCCGGCGGGTCTACCCCTAGATTTCTCCGCGAGGGTGCACCAATGTAACTTTTCATTCTTTTAGGTTTCTTTAGTACATATACACATGGAGAACCAAGATTGGGACCCTTTGGCACATATACCCGCAGCTAGAGCCATTATCACACGATCGACGGTGTGCCTGATCTACTGGTTAGGGTTAGGTGTAGGGTTAGGGCTAGGGTTTAGGGGCTAGGGATAGGGTTTAGGTTAAAGGGTAAGTATTTATGGTTAGGTATAGGTTTAGGGTTTAGGGTTAGGGTTAGGGTTTATGATGCATGGTTCTGCAGCTCCGGCGTCGTGGTTTAGGGATTTAGAGGGGTTTAGGGCTCGAAGCCTCCCCAGTTTAGGGTTTAGGGTTTAGGGGAGCTAATTTTGCACCATTACACCTTGCACCACACTTTGACACATATCATAGGCCCACATGCAAGATTTGGTGGGGTTCCGGTGTTCGCGGTCGTTCTCCCCTCCCTCCCCAAAACAGCGGAACGTGTGCCCCGGCGGGTCTACCCCCCTAGATTTCTCCGCGCGAGGGTGCACCAATATACTTTTTCATTCTTTTATTTTGTTTAGGACATATACACATGGAGAACCAAGATTGGGACCCTTTGGCACATACACCCGCAGCTCGAGCCATTATCACACGATCGACGGTGTGCCTGATCTACTGGTTAGGGTTCGGCGTAGGGTTAGGGCTAGGGTTTAGGGGGTAGGGCTAGGGTTTAGTTTAAAGGTAAGTATTTATGGTTAGGTATAGGTTTAGGGTTTAGGGTTAGGGTTAGGGTTTATGATGCATGGTTCTGCAGCTCCGGTGTCGTGGTTTAGGGGTTTAGAGGGGTTTAGGGCTCGAAGCCTCCCCAGTTTAGGGTTTAGGTTTTCGGTGCTCCGGTGTCAGCACGTGTAGTTTTGGGTTTAGGTTTAGGGTTAGGGTTTCGGTGCTCCGGCGGTTGTTCTCCCCCTCCCCAAAAGAGCGGTATGTGTACGCCGGGGCACACATGTGTTCCCCGGTGGATCTACCCTATAGATTACGCCGGTATGCGATCGAGTTTACACCCCTATAGCTTTAAGAAAACATGATAAGAACATTATAAAATATTATTAATGTTTGAAAAACAGGTTTAATTTAATTTGAAATAAAATTAAATGTTCAATCAAAATGGTAAAATTAAAAGAAAACGTTGCCGTGCACTAGCGCACGGCAAAGAGCAAAATTGCACGGCAAAGGGGCCTTTGCCGTGCGGCAAAGCCTGGGCCGCACGGCAAAGAGCTCTCGCCGCACGGCAACGCTGTTGCGCACGGCAAAGAAACTTTGCCGCACGGCAAAGCTCGCTTGCACGGCAAAGGCTTAGCAACTTATCCACTTCGGGCGCGTCCCGATCACACAACACGCCCCCATCCCCCACACGCATCTCAGCTCCACCCGCGTCTCTGCCGCCGCCACGTTGCCGCCGCCGCCGGAGGACCTCCCCTGCTGCTGCCGCTCTCCCCGCCGTGCGCCCGTGCTGCTGCCGCTCTCCCCCTCCGCCTCCCTCCTCCCTCCTCCCTCCCAGGCAGGCTGCCCCGCGCCATTGCCGCCGCGCGCCCGAGCTGCTGCTGCTCTCCCCCTCCGCCGCCGCGCCTGTACTGCTGCTGCTCGCCCCTCCGCCTGCCGCCCGTGCTGCTGCTGCTCTCCCCCTCCGCCCGCCGCCCGTGCTGCTGGCCGCCACCATCCTTGGAAGCTCCGGCCACCACCCGGTATGTGGCCATTTTTTTTTGTAAATTTGCATGTTACTTAGAGCTCGTTTGGGATTGCTACATTATCAAGTTGATGTGTGCATCAGATGAACTGCAACAAGTATTTCATAGCTTTTTGAACTCATCTTCCAAATCTGGCATGTCACTGTTTGTATAAGCATACCGGATGAAATGGTATGACAAAAGCATATGGATGCAAATATAATACTGCAACAAAAGATATACTCTATATACGCGCATACATGGTAATTATTAATAGCCCCTAATTGGTTTTTTTGTTATGCAGGCGATGCTTCGAGGTGGACACGAGGGGCGGCGTCGCGGGGGTGTTTGACGGGGCATTTCGAATCTTCTTCGACGATTCTCTCAGAGGGTCGTTGGTCTTCTTCACCGGCAGTCGATCACGCTTCGAGGGTGAGAATCCATTCGCCTCTCTTGTACCTAGGTTTTTTCTTTATGTCTAGATCACCAAGTCTGTCGCGATACCTAGGCGTCTCTTCCCGACCGTAAGGGTTACGCGGATAAATATGCATTAGTGGTCTCGCATATTATGAACCGTAACTCTTACGGCATTTATCGGGACAGCCGGCGGATGCGTAGTTGGGTACGTTCTCCGTGCTCTACCCCGATCCGAGACAGGATTTCGGTAGCTCCGGATGCACACCCCTCTCGGCTTTTTGCCGAGACGTGTATCGGGAGAGCAGCGGGGAGGTGCTGCCGAAATTCTGTCTCGGATCGGGGTAGAGCTGGGAGAACGTACTCAATCTACGGATCCGGCGGCTGCTAGGAGCCCACCTAGTAGAGTTTCAGGTTGATGCACGCGTAAAATAAATAAATATATGATGCATTTATTTCGTATTTGATATATAAATGCTATGTTCATCTGTTTTGTTGCTGATTAGAGGATGGATAATCGTGGCTGGATGTACGATGGCAGAATCACTTGATACGTCTCCGACGTATCGATAATTTCTTATGTTCCATGCCACATTATTGATGTTATCTACATGTTTTATGCACACTTTATGTCATATTCGTGCATTTTCGGAACTAACCTATTAACAAGATGCCGAAGTGCCGTTGCTGTTTTCTCTGTTTTTGGTTTCAGAAATCCTAGTAAGGAAATATTCTCGAATTGGACGAAATCAAAGCCCAGGGGCCTATTTTTCCACGAAGCTTCCGAAGTCCGAAGACGAACGAAGTGGGGCCACGGTGCCCCCTAGGCGGCGCGGCCCCCCTTGGCCGCGCCGCTGTGGGGGCCCCCTGCCCCTCCCGACTTGCCCTTCCGCCTATTTAAAGCCTCCGTGACGAAGCCCCCCGAGAGCCACGATACGGAAAACCTTCCAGAGACGCCGCCAACGCCGATCCCATCTCGGGGATCCAGGAGATCGCCTCCGCACCCTGCCGGAGAGGGGAATCATCTCCCGGAGGACTCTACGCCGCCATGGTCGCCTCCGGTGTGATGTGTGAGTAGTCTACCCCTGGACTATGGGTCCATAGCGTAGCTAGATGGTTGTCTTCTCCCCATTGTGCTATCATTGTCGGATCTTGTGAGCTGCCTAACATGATCAAGATCATCTATCTGTAATTCTATATGTTGCGTTTGTTGGGATCCGATGAATAGAGAATACTTGTTATGTTGATTATCAAAGTTATATCTACGTGTTGTTTATGATCTTGCATGCTCTCCGTTACTAGTAGATGCTCTGGCCAAGTAGATGCTTGTAACTCCAAGAGGGAGTACTTATGCTCGATAGTGGGTTCATGCTGCATTGACACCTGGGACAGTGACAGAAAGTTCTAAGGTTGTGTTGTGTGTTGCCACTAGGGATAAAACATTGATGCTATGTCTAAGGATGTAGTTGTTGATTACATTACGCACCATACTTAATGCAATTGTCTGTTGCTTTGCAACTTAATACTGGAGGGGGTTCGGATGATAACCCTGAAGGTGGACTTTTTAGGCATAGATGCATTGGATGGCGGTCTATGTACTTTGTCGTAATGCCCAATTAAATCTCACTATAATCATCATGATATGTATGTGCATTGTCATGCTCTCTTTATTTGTCAATTGCCCAACTGTAATTTGTTCACCCAACATGCTGTTTGTCTTATGGGAGAGACACCTCTAGTGAACTGTGGAACCCGGTCCAATTCTCTTTACTGAAATACAATCTACTGCAATACTTGTTCTACTGTTTTCTGCAAACAATCATCTTCCACATAATACGGTTAATCCTTTGTTACAGCAAGCCGGTGAGATTGACAACCTCACTGTTTCGTTGGGGCAAAGTACTTTGGTTGTGTTGTGCGGTTCCACGTTGGCGCCGGAACCGGTGTTGCGCCGCACTACATCCCGCCGCCATCAACCTTCAACGTGCTTCTTGGCTCCTCCTGGTTCGATAAACCTTGGTTTCTTTCGAGGGAAAACTTGCTGCTGTGCGCATCATACCTTCCTCTTGGGGTTCCCAACGAACGTGTGAGTTACACGCCATCAAGCTCTTTTTGGCGCCGTTGCCGGGAGATCAAGACACGCTGCAAGGGGAGTCTCCACTTCTCAATCTCTTTACTTTGTTTTGTCTTGCTTAGTTTTATTTACTACTTTGTTTGCTGCACTAAATCAAAATACAAAAAAATTAGTTGCTAGTTTTACTTTATTTGCTATCTTGTTTGCTATATCAAAAACACAAAAAAATTAGTTACTTGTTTTACTTTACTTAATATCATGCATGTTTTTATTTCACTAGTTAAGCATAATGGAAAACAACAAAAATATGAGAGATCTTTATGAACTTTATCTTGAATTAGGACATGATGTGTTTGAAGAGAGAATTAAAAAACCCATGGAACTTTATATGCATGCTAATGGGAATGTTATTACTATGAATGCTTTGAACACCATTGTTGCTAATGCTATGGAAAATTCTAAGCTTGGGGAAGCTGGCTTTGATGAGCATGATCTTTTTAGTCCCCCAAGCATTGAGGAGAAAATTTTCTTTTATGATTACAATATGCCTCCTATATATGATGATAGCCACTTTGTTGAATTTGCTCCCACTACAACTAATAAAATTGATTATGCTTATGTGGAGAGTAATAATTTTATGCATGAGACTCATGATAAGAATGCTTTATGTGATAGTTATATTGTTGAGTTTGCTCATGATGCTACTGAAAGTTATTATGAGAGAGGAAAATATGGTTGTAGAAATTTTCATGTTACTAAAACACCTCTCTATGTGCTGAAATTTTGAAGCTACACTTGTTTTATCTTCCTGATCTTGTCACTTTGCTTTTCATGAATTTATTTGTGTACAAGATTCCTTTTCATAGGAAGCATGTTAGGCTTAAATTTGTTTTGAATTTGCCTCTTGATGCTCTCTCTTGCTTCAAATACTATTTCTTGCGAGTGCATCATTAAAACTGCTGAGCCCATCTTAATGGCTATAAAGAAAGAACTTCTTGGGAGATAACCCATGTGTTATTTTGCTACAGTACTTTGTTTTTATTTTGTGTCTTGGAAGTTGTTTACTACTGTAGCAACCTCTCCTTATCTTAGTTTTGTGTTTTGTTGTGCCAAGTTAAGCCGTTGATAGAAAAGTAAGTACTAGATTTGGATTACTGCACAGTTCCAGATTTCTTTGCTGTCACGAATCTGGGTCCACCTCCTGGTAGCTCAGAAAATTAAGCCAATTTACGTGCATGATCCTCAGATATGTACGCAACTTTCATTCAATTTGAGAATTTTCATCTGAGCAAATCTGGTGCCATTTTAAAATTCATCAATACGAACTGTTCTGTTTTGACAGATTCTGCCTTTTATTTCGCATTGCCTCTTTTGCTATGTTGGATGAATTTCTTTGATCCACTAATGTCCAGTAGCATTATGCAATGTCCAGAAGTGTTAAGAATGATTGTGTCACCTCTGAATATGATAATTTATATTGTGCACTAACCCTCTAATGAGTTGTTTCGAGTTTGGTGTGGAGGAAGTTTTCAAGGATCAAGAGAGGAGTATGATGCAACATGATCAAGGAGAGTGAAAGCTCTAAGCTTGGGGATGCCCGGTGGTTCACCCCTGCATATATTAAGAATACTCAAGCGTCTAAGCTTGGGGATGCCCAAGGCATCCCCTTCATCGACATCAACATTTCTCCCCTGAAACTATATTTTTATTCCATCACATCTTATGTGCTTTTTCTTGGAGCGTCGGTTTGTTTTTGTTTTTTGTTTTGTTTGAATAAAATGGATCCTAGCATTCACTTTATGGGAGAGAGACACGCTCCGCTGTAGCATATGGACAAGTATGTCCTTGGTTTCTACTCATAGTATTCATGGCGAAGTTTCTCCTTCGTTAAATTGTTATATGGTTGGAATTGGAAAATGATACATGTAGTAATTGCTATTAATGTCTTGGGTAATGTGATACTTGGCAATTGTTGTGCTCATGATTAAGCTCTTGCATCATATGCTTTGCACCCATTAATGAAGAAATACATAGAGCATGCTAAAATTTGGTTTGCATATTTGGTTTCTCTAAGGTCTAGATAATTTCTAGTATTGAGTTTGAACAACAAGGAAGACGGTGTAGAGTCTTATAATGTTTTCAATATGTCTTTTATGTGAGTTTTGCTGCACCGGTTCATCCTTGTGTTTGTTTCAAATAAGCCTTGCTAGCCTAAACCTTGTATCGAGAGGGAATACTTCTCATGCATCCAAAATACTTGAGCCAACCACTATGCCATTTGTGTCCACCATACCTACCTACTACATGGTATTTTCCGCCATTCCAAAGTAAATTGCTTGAGTGCTACCTTTAAATTCCATCATTCACCTTTGCAATATATAGCTCATGGGACAAATAGCTTAAAAACTATTGTGGTATTGAATATGTAATTATGCACTTTATCTCTTATTAAGTTGCTTGTTGTGCGATAACCATGTTTCTGGGACGCCATCAACTATTCATTGTTGAATTTCATGTGAGTTGCTATGCATGTTCGTCTTGTCTGAAGTAAGGGCGATCTACACTGAGTTGAATGGTTTGAGCATGCATATTGTTAGAGAAGAACATTGGGCCGCTAACTAAAGCCATGATCCATGGTGGAAGTTTCAGTTTTGGACAAACATCCTCAAATCTCTAATGAGAAAAGAATTAATTGTTGTTGAATGCTTAAAGCATTAAAAGAGGAGTCCATTATCTGTTGTCTATGTTGTCCCGGTATGGATGTCTAAGTTGAGAATAATCAAAAGCGAGAAATCCAAATGCGAGCTTTCTCCTTAGACCTTTGTACAGGCATAGAGGTACCCCTTTGTGATACTTGGTTAAAGCATATGTATTGCGGTGATAATCCAGGTAGTCCAAGCTAATTAGGACAAGGTGCGGGCACTATTAGTATACTATGCATGAGGCTTGCAACTTATAAGATATAATTTACATGATGCATATGCTTTATTACTACCGTTGACAAAATTGTTTCATGTTTTCAAAATCAAAGCTCTAGCACAAATATAGCAATCGATGCTTTTCCTCTATGGAGGACAATTCTTTTACTTTCAATGTTGAGTCAGTTCACCTATTTCTCTCCACCTCAAGAAGCAAACACTTGTGTGAACTGTGCATTGATTCCTACATACTTGCTTATTGCACTTATTATATTACTCTATGTTGACAATATCCATGAGATATACATGTTACAAGTTGAAAGCAACCGCTGAAACTTAATCTTCTTTTGTGTTGCTTCAATACCTTTACTTTGAATTATTGCTTTATGAGTTAACTCTTATGCAAGACTTATTGATGCTTGTCTTGAAGTGCTATTCATGAAAAGTCTTTGCTTTATGATTCACTTGTTTACTCATGACATATACATTGTTTTGATCGCTGCATTCACTACATATGCTTTACAAATAGTATGATCAAGATTATGATGGCATGTCACTCCAGAAATTATCTGTGTTATCGTTTTACCTGCTCGGGACGAGCAGAACTAAGCTTGGGGATGCTGATACGTCTCCGACGTATCGATAATTTCTTATGTTCCATGCCACATTATTGATGTTATCTACATGTTTTATGCACACTTTATGTCATATTCGTGCATTTTCTGGAACTAACCTATTAACAAGATGCCGAAGTGCCATTGCTGTTTTCTGCTGTTTTTGGTTTCAGAAATCCTAGTAAGGAAATATTCTCGGAATTGGACGAAATCAAAGCCCAGGGCCTATTTTTCCACGAAGCTTCCGAAGTCCGAAGACGAAACGAAGTGGGGCCACAGGTGCCCAAACCCTAGGCGGCGCGGCCCCCCCTTGGCCGCGCCGCCTATCATCTGGCCCCTGTGCCCCCTCCTGACTTGCCCTTCCGCCTACTTAAAGCCTCCGTGACGAAGCCCCCAGTCACGAGAGCCACGATACGGAAAACCTTCCGAGACGCCGCCAACGCCGATCCCATCTCGGGGGATCCAGGAGATCGTCCGGCACTGCCGAGAGGGGAATCATCTCCCGGAGGACTCTATGCCGCCATGGTCGCCTCCGGTGTGATGTGTGAGTAGTCTACCCTGGACTGTGGGTCCATAGTAGCTAGATGGTTGTCTTCTCCCCATTGTGCTATCATTGTCGGATCTTGTGAGCTGCCTAACATGATCAAGATCATCTATCTGTAATTCTATATGTTGCGTTTGTTGGGATCCGATGAATAGAGAATACTTGTTATGTTGATTATCAAAGTTATATCTACGTGTTGTTTATGATCTTGCATGCTCTCGTTACTAGTAGATGCTCTGGCCAAGTAGATGCTTGTAACTCCAAGAGGGAGTACTTATGCTCGATAGTGGGTTCATGCCTGCATTGACACTGGGACAGTGAAAGTTCTAAGGTTGTGTTGTGCTGTTTCCACTAGGGATAAAACATTGATGCTATGTCTAAGGATGTAGTTGTTGATTACATTACGCACCATACTTAATGCAATTGTCTGTTGCTTTGCAACTTAATACCGGAGGGGTTCGGATGATAACCGAAGGTGGACTTTTTAGGCATAGATGCAGTTGGATGGCGGTCTATGTACTTTGTCATAATGCCCAATTAAATCTCACTATAATCATCATGATATGTATGTGCATTGTCATGCTCTCTTTATTTGTCAATTGCCCAACTGTAATTTGTTCACCCAACATGCTGTTTGTCTTATGGGAGAGACACCTCTAGTGAACTGTGGACCCCGGTCCAATTCTCTTTACTGAAATACAATCTCTGCAATACTTGTTCTACTGTTTTCTGCAAACAATCATCTTCCACACAATACGGTTAATCCTTTGTTACAGCAAGCGGTGAGATTGACAACCTCACTGTTTCGTTGGGGCAAAGTACTTTGGTTGTGTTGTGCAGGTTCCACGTTGGCGCCGGAATCCCTGGTGTTGCGCCGCACTACATCCTGCCGCCATCAACCTTCAACGTGCTTCTTGGCTCCTCCTGGTTCGATAAACCTTGGTTTCTTTCTGAGGGAAAACTTGCTGCTGTGCGCATCATACCTTCCTCTTGGGGTTCCCAACGAACGTGTGAGTTACACGCCATCAGGACTATACTGATGAATGGGGAGAAAAGACCGAGCAGTTTGTGGATAGGGCGTTTGCCATCCCTAGCAGACCTATAAGTGTTTGGTGCCCTTGTAGTAAGTGCGCTAACCGAAAGGCACAGGACAAGGAAACTATGAGTATGCACCTGATCAAGTTTGGGTTCACACTGTCCTACAGGATTTGGACTTACCATGGAGAAAAGGCAAAGAAACGTGCTAGGAAGGAGGTGCGGCAGATTCAACCTAGGGGGAATATGACACTGGTTTTGATAGGTGCTTAGAAAACTTGGTTAATGGTAATGTGCCTGAAAGCTCTCATGTAGAGGTGGAGACACCTCAGGATGCGGAGACAAGTGAGGACCCGGAGGAAAACACAAAGGAGTATTATGAGGCTCTGTTTGCTTCGCAGAAACCCCTACATGAAAATACAGAGGTTACCCAACTAGATGCCATCGCTCGCCTTATGGCCTTGAAGTGTTCAATATGCAAATGCAAATATTCATTCCATCAACCTGCTTATAGATTATATGTCACAAGGCAATGACGATGAGGCCGGCGGAAGCGGAGGAGGACAAGGTTGATGGCATGGTCTTCGTGCACTCGTCGTCGTTGTAATGGATTGTTCGCACTTGTTATGGATGTTCGCACTTGTTATGGATTGTAATAATGGACATTGCACTTTGTTATGCATGAACTATGTGTGCTCGATGTATTTGTGGTGTTGTTGATGTGTTTGGTGATGCTATGGTGAATATATATGTTGTATATGTTATATATATGTGAAATGCAATTTTGAAATGCAGGGATTAAAGAAAAACAGAAAAAAATGAAAAAACCAGGGGCCTTTGCCGCGTGTATGCACACGGCAAAGGACTCTTTGCCGTGTGCATACGCACGGCAAAGGCGCCACGCGTCGCCAGCCTGTGCTCCTGGCACGCTGCTGGGTGTGCCTGGAGGAGGCTTTGCCGTGCGGGCTGGGGTGTTGCCGCACGGCAAAGGGAGCAGGCCCGGCAGAGTCAGGCGCACGGCAACGTCCCGCCGCACGGCAAAGAATCGGCCGCACGGCAACGATGCCTCGCACGGCAAAGCGGCTGCCGCACGGCAACGTAACGCGCGCACGGCAAAGGCCTTTGCCGTGCATGTTGGTCATGCGCACGGCAATGTCGTCTTTGCCGTCGGAGTCTATGCCGTGCAGACGTTGCCGTGCGTCGACGCACGGCAAAGCCTTTGCCGTGCAAAATAGGCTCTTTGCCGTGCGATCGGTCGCACGGCAACGACGAGTTCTCCCGTAGTGTATCTTGCAAAAAATATGAGACGTATTTTTGTTGTATATATCTAGATAAAATTGTAACACTTATTTTAGAACAAAATGAGTATATATTATAAAACTGCACGTATCTGAGATCGTACTAGCTATAATTCATGTGTTTTCCTAGCCCTTGATCAAAGTGGCCCGGACTTGATCACTTCGACCTACTCGACGTGTCAAGACACGATTGACTAAAATGGCGTGGCTGCTACCCTGCTACGATATCTCCACTTTTTAAAAGGAGTTCACGGTTATGGAAAACGGTTTGATTCGTTTCCTTACCTTGCTGATGAGGAAACTTATCTGTCGATATAAACACGCAGGGAGCCGCACAACGGCACAAGAGCACACATCTTTCCAATCATGGATCAACAAGACGGCCACGTCGTGGACATCGAACTCGGATGCGCCGTCTCCGGCGCCGGCGAACCCACTCGCTGCTGCGCGGTATGCACGGAACCGCTGGCATTGGTGACGGTCGATAGCTGCGGCCACGGCGTGGTGTGTCCTAGATGCATGGTCCGCGTGCGGTTCGTCGAGGGCGACCGATGCTGCAGCGCATGCGGAGCGAACTCTCCGTCGGTCATCGTCGCCAAAGCGGATGACAGCACGTGCGGCGGCGCTCCGGCCGTCCCCGCCTTGTCGCAGCAGCCCGCCTCGAAGGAGGGCAAGGTGGGCGATTACGTGTACCAAGGGGACACGGCGGCCTACTTCCACGACGAGCAGCAGGACGAGGAGGCAAGGGACGCGAAAAGACGGCGGGAGGATCTTGTAGACAATCTGGTAACATGGGTCAGTGCGCCGATTAAATCTGTTTCCTTTTCCTAGGAAGTAATCATAACTGCAATCAAAATCTCTTCATATTTGTAGTTTTAATTACGTTTTGCATTTCATCTCTATTTTTTCCCGAACTTTAACCAGATTAAGTGGATCTGAAGATGAGCCACTCAGACCATCATACATTTTAAGTTCTGGCTTTTCTGATTCAGTATTCATCTTTCATCTTGTTTTGCAGTTCACTTGTGCAGTTCTTGCCGGTGCCGGCGTTTTGGCAATTGTGGTGATGCACCCTTGAGTTAATAGTGTTGTAAGGATGTACATCGAACTGGTAATATTATGATGGTGATATTCTGTAACTCACACATTTGAGTATAAACTAGTAGGTATGCATACATGTTTTTGCCAATGTTATAAAAAAATCATAAATGTTTTCAAGAAAACATGGATGTGTTATCACCTATGGGTCAGTGCGCTAGTTAAATTTGTTTTCACGTTTGTTGTATGATCGAGTGTCATATTAGCTTTCTAATTTCAACTCAAAGTCGAGTTTATATTCCTATTAAGTAATTATAATTGCAACCAAATATATTCCTATTTGCAGCTTTAGTTACATTTTGTATCATCTCGTTGATGCATGCAACTTCTATATTTTTATTTTTATTTGAACTCCAACCAAATTGGATTCGAAGATGAGTCACTCCGGTCATCATATATTTTAGGTTTTAGACTTCGTAGTTGTCCATTTATCTTGCCATCTTGTTTTGCAGTTCACGCGTATAGTTCTTCTCGGTATCGGTGTTTCTGCAATCGCGGAAAAAGACGACAATGTTCATCATGATGCAGTTTGAAAGTATTCTCATATCATATTTGATGATGATGCTAGTAATCATCTAGAAATGGACATACATTTTGTTAGTTACATGTTAGGGGCATAGGTTTTCGGTTCTCTTGTGCAAAGATAAATTATAATGTCCCAAGCTCGATTAAAAGAATTGGAAACAAAAAAGAACACGTTCTCTAGAACAATTTGTAGGGGAAAAAAACTTATGCATATAGCAACAGTTCCTTGGGCAGCCAATCCCTTTATATGCAGTGTAACCGAGAAATACTATTGTTTCACCTAAACTTTCTAGTTTTTTTTTCGAGAAAGAGCATATATTAATGTCGTGGAGATACCAATTACACCCAACCTCTGCAACAACTCAGTGTCCAAGCGACCTTACGGATGCACACAGTAAAAAAAAAGAATTATAAAAAAAGGAAAAGTTCCGTTACGGTCGTCTATTCCTCGAAACAACAACACTAACACTACGAAGATAGCATCATAAGTCCAACTTCTTCAAAAGCGGCGCCTTCAAGAAGGGAACAGTGCACAAGTGCTGTCGTCGCCCGATCAAAGAACTGGGTTTTCACCCTGAAGAAGGTCCTCGCTCTCAAAATAATACCTTCAACAAGGCTATTGCCAGGCACAACTAATTAATGCCAGACCTTGGATTTTTACCCTGAAAGGTAGGATTTTGGTCTTCTCCTGTGCAGTCGCTCCCACTTGCATGCCGCTCCTCCAAGTCATGAACCACCAAGCCAATTCCTCATCGCCCCAAAGATTGGAACCTCCATTGCTGGTCCTCAGATCTCGGTCTTCATGACATTCTCTGCTAGCACCATAGAACGAGAACGTGCCTCATGATATTAACAGCCAGCAGAGTTTCGAAGCGCTCCCTCTGAAACCAAACGGCCAGAGTAAAACACGGGTGCGCACGACAAATTCCACCCGATCCAGCAGTCTCCAGACATGAAGTGCCTATGGGAGATCGTCGGCGGAGCCTTTCGGAACCGTCACTCTAGCCAGATCGATGGGGACACACCTCTTGAAGATCAACATCTTGACGCAAGTTAGAATCCTAGGACCACCGCCATTATTCTGGCCGAAACCAGCAGCCCCCATGCCGTCGGTCGACTTCCGGCGATCTGAGGGATCGGGCTGACCCCTTCCGATTCAGACGAGCCTAGGGATCAGGCCGCACGATGCGTTGCCCCGCCAGATCTTGGCCACAATCCTGTAGCACAGGAATGTTGAAAGATCGAGATGTCGCCTAGAGAGGGGGTGAATAGGCAATTAAAAACTCTTGCGGATCTGTCTTGTAAGAATGCGGAATTAAACTATCGTTTAGTTTACAAGCACAAACCCTAGATATGCTAAGCTCAACTAAGTGTAACAATAACAACTAGAGCTAAGGAAGATAGGCACAAGATATATGTAGCACAAGTGATAGCAAGATATATGAACTTCAAGCACGATGGCTATCACAAGGAAAGAGAGCTCGGGTATAGAAATAACCGAGGCACGCGGAGACGAGGATGTATTCCCGTGTTCCCTTCCTTTGCAAGAAGGTACGTCACGTTTGGAGGAGTGGAGGTCCACGAAGGATTCCCCGCGCCACGAAGGCTCACCCTATTCTCCGAACCACACCCACGAAGGATAATGGCCCTTTCCTTATGGTTAGCTTTTCCTCCGCTCCGGAGATGGCAAGCTCCACAACCACTTCACAAGCTCCACGAAGGAGAAGCCCGGGCCTCTTCACAATCTTCTTGAAGAGATCACCGGAGCACCAACCGCCAAGCCAACTAGGAGGTCACCCTCCAAGAGTAACAAGCTCACGGTCTCTCACTCGAACTAATCGTGGTGGAGAGCTCAACACTATGCAATGATGCAAAGCAAGAACACTAGAGGTGTTCAAATCCTTCACTCTCAAATCCCACCCAAACAACAAATGCTAGGATGAGATTGGAGAGGAAGAACAATGGGGAAAGTCAACAAAAGACTCCAAGATCTAGATCCCAAGAGTTCCCCTCACTTAGAGGAGAAATGGATTGGTGGAAGTGTAGATCTAGATCTCCTCTTAGATCCCTCAAGAATGAGCAAGAATCATGGGGGAACAAGAGAGAGAGCAAGTTCTTCAAAGGCAACAATGGAGGTGAGAGAAATGAAGAACTAGTTGCTCAAGGTGGAAGAAAGGGTTATTTATAGCTAGGGAGCAAGTATACCCGTTGGGGGAGAAAAAGACAAGAAAAACGGGCACAAATCGGGCAGAAAACGGCCAGCCACCAGCCGGCCGATCGAGCAGCAGCCGGACAGGCCAGCGTGCAGGGTCGGACGGCCCAACAGCCGTGCGAGGCAGCGCACGCTCACAAAGCGGCGGATAGCCTTGGGGGCGCACAGCGCGCGGGCTGCGCTAGGGCGTGAGGCCCATGGTGGCGGGCCAGGAGGCGAGCAGACCGCGCCAGGGCGAGCAGCCCAGGGAGGCGTCCGGCCAGGCCGGGGGCAGCGCCGGGCAGGCCGGTCACGGACCGGGCCTGCGACCGGACTTGGGCCAAAAGGCCACTGGAGGCCGGTCCGGTTGGCGACCGGTTGACCGGCGGGCCGGGTCCGGCCGGCAGGCCGGGCGCCCAACCGGTAGCCTCCCCTTTTACCTTTTTCTTTTCTTTTTCTTCTTTTACCTTTTCTTTAATAACAAATGCACCCGAACTCCGATTCGAATGAAACCAATTTTGTTTGAGAGATAAGAACAAATGCTATCCTATGAAAAGTGAAAACACAAGAATCTGTAGGAGGGGATTTTATCATGAATATAAAAGGTAGAACCTTATATCATGAATAACCGATAAAATCACCCAACCTCGAAAACGCAATAGAAGATGCATGCGAACTCCGTTTTCGATGAACTTGGGCTTGTTGTAAAGCTAGCAACAAGCTCAAGAACCTTACACATAGAAACACCAAGAAGCAATAAGGATATGCAAAGTATGCAAAGGGTTGAGCTCCCTAAGACGATGTGATCAAGTTACTCAACCGAAAGCCCCTCTTGATAGTGCGGCTATCTATCCTATAATCCGGTCTCCCAACAACCACCTTGAGACCAGTAAAAGGAAAACCTATCAAGGTCATACCTTTGCCTTGCGCATCCCGCTTGATCTTGATGATAACTCTTCAAGCTCTACACTAGCCGGAATGCCTTACTTGATCATCGTTGCTTCGTGAAGACTCGCAAATGCTCCCCCATACACCATGATGGGAAAGCTCCATTGATGCACATCTTCACATGTCCAATGTCACCAAATGGACGGCAAGCTTCAAGCATGTGATCCACTTGAGATGCTCATCTTGAACTTGCACGACTCAACCTTGTATCTTCTCATACTCACTTAAGATAGAGCATGGCTAATATTGAGTTCCACATAAGAACTCCATCTTCATTTCTTCTTGTTGATCATATCACATATTTATCTTCAAACCGATGATCTTGATGCCAATACACAAGGTATATCTTTATCTTCATGGCATCCATACTTGAATCCAACACATGGAGTACAAGTAGTACATATGGAATATTCCTTCATATAAACTCAATGAAAACATTAGTCCATAGGGGTTGTCATTAATTACCAAAACCACACATAGGGGCAATGTACCCTTACAATCTCCCCCATTTTGGTAATTGATGACAACCACAATAAGAGGGTTTATATAATGAATATTAGAAACAAGTACGCAACTTATCCGAGAATAAGTTGTATACAAGAGGTTGTATTTGATATGGTCAAGTAACACAAAGCTACTAGCCCATATCAAAACCGGCTCTACTCACACAACTACAACAAATGCAAGAGATGTGAGTAGAACCAATATATATAGAGAAAACTCCCCCACAATGTATGCACGTGTGATGAACATGAATTCATTGCATATATTGTCAAGATTAACCTTTGGGATAGTTTCCACAATATATATACAACCATGCAAGACATATAAATATGGAATGCATGAGAGGACAAAACACTTAAGCACAAACCAAACTTAAGTATAAAACCATTCCCTTAAACCCTCTAAACTTCTCCCCCATTGGCATCGATTGCCAAAATGGGTGAAAAATTTAGAAGGCCAATATAATGTGAGTTCCTCCCCAAAGTGTGCACTTCTCATAATTTGAGTGGAATCAAGTGCACATATCCAATGATGAATACTTGAAGAAAGTCAAACTATATTGAGGATCAAAGATTGCATAAAGATAACATGGTGAAGTGAGCTTCAACAAATAAAGCAAGCAATCAAAGATCCAATTGGACAAACAAAGATATCATGATAAGAGAGATATAGTGCTCTAAATAAAATAAGAAAGCTCCCCAAGGTTCGTGCACAATTTATAATGTTTGCATTTGAATACAATATGCACAAACATGGAATCCTCACTCCCTCTATATCATTTAGAACATACCCAAGATAAAAATAATATGCTTATCAAGAATAACTTGAGTCCAACAATTACGAGATATGAGTGCATGAAGAAAAACAAGTAAACCAAGCACTCATAAATCTTCTTTACCAACACCACTAAAAGCAAAAGGGTAAAAGATGGTTGGCAAGGAACAAGGATATCAAGTTGATGGATTAACGCTCTCATGTATATAAGTTTCTAAAGTGGACATAGTGATCCATAAAGAAACATGCACACACAAGAGGTTAACAAAATAAATAAGACATGATATCCAAGATGAAGTCATAAAATATACCAAGGATGTTTGCTTAAAAAGCATATATAGCCTATGGCTCCAATTTACACACTTGTGGTATATGAATGAGCTTCAACCAAGAAAATCTCAAAAACATCACAACTAACAATAAGGGAAGTAAAGCTAGTTGGAATGTTTTGAGAGAGGCAACAAGTATCACAAATACGGATTTATTTCACAATTTCATCAATATTGTACACAAGAGCTCTTTGAGGAATTGATATGCAATAAATTGCTAGAGGGCATATTTGTGATAGGTGAATCATAAATATGATATATATATATATAACCTATCATATGCATCTTCTCAAATTACTCAAATGTACAATAAGAAGTTTTCTTTTAAAAGATTTTTCAAGAATCGCAATATTTTCGAAATAAAGAATTTCATGCCAAGATGCAACCTACAAGAGGTTGGATGCTATATGAGTATGCATGAATAGGATACTTGTTACCGAGATAGCAATGGCATGATGTAGTAGATAAGATTTCATCGATCATCCTAGCTTGACTCCAATTATCATATGGTGACAACACCTTCCTTATAGATGAGACAAGCCTCCATTGCATCTCCAATGTACCTAAAACAACATTCAAGTACATCTTGGTCCCCAAACTCATTGGGTCCAACATGGTTAGACCAACCACAATATATAGGACACACTCCATATAAATATGTGCATATTTAGATGAAATTTGAATTTCATGCACATCTTAGCCATTTAGGATTTGATGGAGTATACCCTATATAATGGATCAAAGAAAGCAAACATGCTACAAATATAAACAAATTACATATAAGCACGCATAAAGACTTTAAAGATCCAAGAAAGATATACTTTGGACAAAACACCAAATGAATTGAAGAAGGCATAAAGATGTGACCAAACAAATTTGTTGTCCAAATTATATCAAAGACACAAATCACAAAAGATTTGTTCAACAAAGTTCAACAAATGAACTAAGAAAGAACCATTGAGCATAGAGGATGAAATAAAGCAAACATGCTCAAAGATTTATCTCATTCAACAAATAAGGCATAGAAGAAGAAATGAGATAGCAAAACTCCCAAAAGAGCAAGGTTCGAACAAACAAACCAAACCCTCTACACTTTTCACAATGGCACAATGTACCGTAAGTCTTCCAAAACAAATTCTTGATATGAATCAAGAGAATTTATCAAAAGATTTTTCAAAGGAACAAGGAAGACACATGGGAGCAACAAAGATTTGTTGGAAATAAAATAAGGCAATAAGAAACAATCCAAGGTGAAGATGATCCAAAAATTCAACCACATACAAGGTTATCAATTGTCAAAGACAATGAGTATATTGGAAATAATTTCCGGTGGAGTATTGACAATGATAGTAAGGATCAACTTCACAATAAAAGGCATAGGATAAGTATATAGAATTAAGCACTATGCACGGATGAAGATTCTTGATAACTTCAACTAGTCAAACAATCACGCACGGCAATGATTAGAATAACTTGAAGCAAACGGTGTCCCAAATAAGATATAGAGATATGTATTTGAGGAAAAACCGCACCAAGAATTTCTTATTCAAACAAGAACCCACAAGATGAGTAATAAAAGATTTTTATTAGGAATGGAGCTTGTTTGAGCAAACATGCCACCTAGAAACAAGATAATTAAGAGCATCAACTCTAAGTGGCATAACCTCATATGTTCACATTTTCTAGGCTTGTGATATGTACAAAACATATTACTCCCCCATAATGTGATAAAGCATTTCTTCTAAACAAGAGGCAACTAAAATTCGACTAGAGATGATTAATGGATATTTAGAATTTGAATTCCTCATGAGTATGACACACCACATAGTGACTAGATAATCTTGCATTATCAATACTAAGTGGTGGTACCCATATACCCATATTTTATAGAAGGAGAGATGCGCAAAGCATATCACTCCCCCAAAAATGGGATGTTCCATTAATCACTCTGATACGTCTCCGACGTATCGATAATTTCTTATGTTCCATGCCACATTATTGATGTTATCTACATGTTTTATGCACACTTTATGTCATATTCGTGCATTTTCTGGAACTAACCTATTAACAAGATGCCGAAGTGCCGGTTCCTGTTTTCTGCTGTTTTTGGTTTCAGAAATCCTAGTAACGAAATATTCTCGAATCGGACGAAATCAACGCCCAGGTTCCTATTTTCACCGGAAGCATCCAACACACGAGAAAGACCGTAGGGGCACCCCCAGACCATAGGCCGGCGCGCCCTGCCCCGGCCGCGCCGCCATATGGTGTGGTCGCCCTTCGACCCTCGACGCCGCCTCTTCGCCTATAATGCCCCGGATCGAAACCCCGATACGTTCGACGAAACCCACGAAACCTTCCGAGCCGCCGCCATCGCAAGCCAAGATCTGGGGACAGAGTCTCTTCCCGCACGCTGCCGAACGGGGAAGTGCCCCGGAAGGCTTCTCCATCGACACCGCTGCCATCTCCACCGCCATCTTCATCACCGCTGCTGCTCCCATGAGGAGGGAGTAGTTCTCCATCGAGGCTCGGGGCTGTACCGGTAGCTATGTGGTTCATCTCTCCTATGTACTTCAATACAATAATCTCATGAGCTGCCTTACATGATTGAGATTCATATGATGATGCTTGTAATCTAGATGTCATTATGCTAGTCAAGTGAATTTTACTTATGTGATCTCCGGAGACTCCTTGTCCCACGTGTGTAAAGGTGACAGTGTGTGCACCGTGTGGGTCTCTTAGGCTATATTTCACAGAATACTTATTCACTGTTGAATGGCATAGTGAGGTGCTTATTTATATCTCTTTATGATTGCAATGTATTTGTATCACAATTTATCTATGTGCTACTCTAGCAATGTTATTAAAGTAGTTTAATTCCTCCTGCACGATGTAATGGTCACAGTGTGTGCATCCGTGTTAGTACTTGGTTTAAGCTATGATCATGATCTCTTGTAGAATATGAAGTTAACTATTGCTATGATTGTATTGATGTGTACTATTCCTCCTACATAACACTAGTAGGAAAACCCTTATAGGCGGAGCTTATTTCTGTGGCGCACCACTAAAAATGCGCCACAGAATATTATTTTGTGGCGCACCATTCTGGGTGCGCCACAGAAATAGCTTAATTTTGTGGCGCACGCTTGGGTAGTGCGCCACAGAAACTATGTGGGGCCCACATCCTGCCACCACCATTTATTACTGTAGGTATTTCTGTGGCGCACATGTCGTGCTGCGCCACAGAAATAACTTTTCTGTGGCGCACTGGCTTTGGTGCGCCACAGAAGTAGTTGATTCTGTGGCGCACCTTCTCCGGTGCGCCACAGAATTAAGGGACTTATCATCTCGCGCGCCCGTGCCCTCCCCCGCCTGTTCACCTCTCCCCTCCCGAGCCCCTCCCCTCTCCCTCTCCCCTCTCCTCCGTGGTCGCCTGGATCCGCCGCCGCCGCCTTCCTCCGTGGTCGCCTGGAGGATTCCTCCCCTCTCCCCTCTCCCCTCTCCTCCGTGGTCGCCTGGATCCGCCGCCGCCGCCTTCCTCCGTGGTCGCCTGGATCCTCCATGGTCGTCGCCGCCGCCGTCGCCGCCGCCTTCCTCCGCGAGGGGCGCATGCCGCCGCGGTCCTCCCATCCCCGCCACCTGCAGCACAAGCTGCCCCTACGGCGAGGAGGGGCCGCCGCGAGGAGGGGCCGCCGTCGCGGCAAGGTGGAGGATCCGCCGCCTCCTCCTCCTCCTCCACCCCTGCCGTCATCTTCAAGCTCGTCCTCCACCCCTGGCATCGGTGCTCTCTCTCCCCTCCCCTCCTCTCCCTCTTAATTCCTCCTCCGCTGCCCCTATGGCTTGTGTTTGCAAGCTCTGGTGATCATTTGATCACCAATTGGTTGATAATTACTTACTACTTTCTCTATCTATGCATGTTGCTTGATATACTGTGTTGTTGCTTGATTTGTATAGCTTCTCACCATGTACTGGTGGTTGCTTATGCTTTGAAAAGCATATGAATGGATGCATGATGCTTGCCAAGCATCCCTGTTGCCTAGCAGTTGACTAATTCATTTATCTGTGAAACTTTATCTTGTTAATGTAGATAATTGAGATGAACTACTTTGCAGTAATGATTCTATTACTGTATTTACTTAAGCTAGATGGATGCCAACTATTGTTGGGGACCCTAGCTTCATTTTGAATCCTGTTGGGTAATGATAAGTGTGTAGGCTTGGTGGTTTGGATGGTTTGGTGGTTGAATTGGCCTTTGCAGTCATGAACTGCTGGCTTGGTAAATCATCTGGGATGGTTTCCTTCCTAGTTCCATTTGGAAGATGCTACTATTCAATTGGTTGGCATAACCATGGTGACTTGAGTTGGTCAAATTCCTGGTCCTTGCCATTTGTACCAGGCTTCACTTGGTCTATGATTAAATGATGACCAAACATTGTTATTCCACCCTATGTGCTTGTGTTTGACATGGCTGTTGCTATGTCTCTGTACATATTTACTTGATGGATTCTTGTGAGCTTATGGTATGCTAAAATAGAGATATCCACAGTAGGGGATCATGTAAATGAATGCCACTGTGGTATCCTTTGAAGAAAATGGGAAGTTTCTGATGGTTTAAAAGACTAGGTGATGCTAGGTTATTAAGTTGGTTGTCAAGGTTGGTTTTATCTGGTTAACTTGGATAGGCTATGTGTTCTTGCTTACTTATGCATATCCATCTCTACTGGATTGACTAGCTCAGGCTTGGCCTCTCTCTTGCCAGCATCACTTGGTTACTACCAAGTGATGAATAATCCCTTATGGTACCCCAGCTTTGTTTTGAACTCAACTGAGTAATGATAAATTTCTATTTCTTGTGTTGGCTTTGATGAAAATAGAGATATCCACAGTAGGGGATCATGTAAATGAATGCCACTGTGGTATCCTTTGAAGAAAAAGGACTGTTTCTGATGGTTTTAAAAGGCTAGGTGGTGCTAGGTGATTCAGTTGGCTACCAAGACTTGTCTCATCTGGTTAGCTGGGATATGCTATGTGTTGTTGCTTGTTTAGGCATATCTATCACTTACTGGATTTACTGGTTCTTGATTGGCCTCTCTTTTGCCAGCATCACTTGGTCTATATACCAAGTGATGAATAATCCCTTTGGAGCATCTGCTCCATGCATGCTATGTGTGTTTGAGCATCTTGACTTATGTCCCTATGATAATGGATCATCAAATGTTTCCCTTTGTGTGTGTGAGCTGCTTGTAGTGTCACTTGACTATTCAAGTTTCAATGTTGGTTACTTTTCCTCTAGTGCAAGAAATGGTTGAGCAGATGTTTATCCACTGTTGGCCTTTATTCTTGGGTAGCTCAAAGTGTCATGCACTTACTGGATCATCAAATGTTTCCCTTAATTTGTCCCTGGTTGCCTCCTTAATTGATGTCTTATGATCCAAATTACTATATTATTGGATTGAGTGATATGGCTACTGCTTGTTTGCTCTCCAAATGCTATATATGTGTATTTGACCATGCTTATGATGGATTTCTTTTAAGGACTCTAGCTAGATTAGAGGGGAAAAGTTGCTGCTTTGTTGCCTATGATAATGGATCATCAAATGTTTCCCTTTGTCCCTGGTTGCCTCCTTAATTGATGCCTTATGATCCAAATGACCCAAGTCCCTTGCATGATCCCATTTGTCCCTAATGTTGCTTAAGATGAATAAATTCCCTCTAATCACCATTTGGAGATCAAGACTAGTTCTTGATTTCCATTAGCTAGACTCCAATATTAAAAATGTCTCCCAAATATGGAGACAAACATTTTAACATTACCCCAAGTGATTTACTTGTCGATGATTAGATGGTTGGTCGATCACTCGTACACTCGGGGGTGGAGCAAGTGAGGCTTGGTGTGATGGCACAAATATCAATATCTTGTGCATCCTACCTGGCCTCACTTACTCCATCCCTGGATGTTAATATTTGTTTCGACCAACAAAGTATGAGGCATTCCATTTAGTTCATATATACTAGCTACTTCTTAATTGCATTGGCCTTTCTTCCATTTTAGTGCCGATGATTAAATTGTTTGGTCACTTGTACACTCTGGGGTGGGGTGAGCCTGGTGCGATGGCACAAATATCAATCTCTTGTGCATCCTACCTGGCCTCACTGACCCCATCCCGAATGTTAATATTTCTTTCGACCAACAAAGTATGAGGCATATGATATCTAGTTGAGATACCACTTGGCTCTTTCTTCCATTTTAGTGCCGATGATTAGAATGTTTGGTCACCTATACGCCGCAATATACTTTGTAGACGAGCCCCCCTTTCCCTGGCCGCCGTTCCGTGAACGAGTCCTTGACGAGACAACAACGCCGACATGCCTCTCCGGCGCAGCACCACTTTTCTTCTCTCGCCGTCCAGTACGTGAACGAGTCCTTAATGCCAAGACGGTGCCAGCCTCCCTAGCATCATGCCGACCCCTGTTGTCGCGCTTCGTGTCGCACGCGATCACTCTCCTGCAGGGCGCGGGACACACGGCTTGAAGCGCGGCAACACGGCCCGGCATAATGCTGGGCAGGCCGGCACGGTCTTTGCATCAAGGACTCGTTCACTGGACAGCGAGGGACTGGCGTGGTTCTGCGCCGGAGATGCAGATCGGCGTTGTTGTGTCGTCAAGCACCCGTTGACGGAACGCCGACCGGGGAAAGGGGGCCCTTCTGCAAAGTATACGGCGGTGTATACTGCAACTATGGTTTCTGACCATAGTATTTGTGTTGACCAACAATGTATGAGGCACATATTCTATTTTGTCATTCCATTTGCTTTGAGATTTTCAAAATGCCGATGATTAAAATGTTTGGTCACCGTACACTTGGGGGTGGCGTAAGTGAGCCTGGTAAGATAGCACAAATATCAATCTCTTGTGCATCCTACCTGGCCTCGCTTACACCATCCCTAAATGTTAATATTTGTGTTGACCAACAATGTATGAGGCACTTATTCCATTTTGTCATTCCATTTGCTTTGAGATTTTCAAAATGCCGATGATTAAAATGTTTGGTCACCGTACACTTGGGGGTGGCGTAAGTGAGCCTGGTAAGATAGCACAAATATCAATCTCTTGTGCATCGGACTTGGCCTCACTGACGCCATCTCTAAATGTTAATATTTGTGTTGACCAACAATGTATGAGGCACTTATTCCATTTTGTCATTCCATTTGCTTTGAGATTTTCAAAATGCCGATGATTAAAATGTTTGGTCACCGTACACTTGGGGGTGGCGTAAGTGAGCCTGGTAAGATAGCACAAATATCAATCTCTTGTGCATCGGACTTGGCCTCACTGACGCCATCCCTAAATGTTAATATTTGTGTTGACCAACAATGTATGAGGCACTTATTCCATTTTGTCATTCCATTTGCTTTGAGATTTTCAAAATGCCGATGATTAAAATGTTTGGTCACCGTACACTCGTAAGTGAGCCTGGTAAGATAGCACAAATATCAATCTCTTGTGCATCGGACTTGGTCTCACTTACACCGTCCCTGAATGTTAATATTTGTGTTGACCAACAATGTATGAGGCATTTATTCCATTTCTCTTGTGCATCGGACTTGTTGGTCTCACTTTCTTCCATTTTCATCATAGTAGGAACTGGATGAAGGACCCCGATGCAAGCGAGCCTGGTGGGTAGAGATGACGGAGCAAAGGAGGAACCGGATGAAGACTACTTTGTATCTCGAAATTGTGAATTTTGTATGAATTAAGAGTTGTATGCAAAACATTTGACACTTGCCACTATATATGTATCTCGATCGGGCTCTAAGTAATGTGATGATGATGTCTATGTTATATCTGTGCAATGTACATGATATTTATATTATATCTGAATGTTGCTGTATATAACCTGTGTATCTGTATTGTGTATCTGTATTGCTGTGTATAAACTGCATATGTATAGCAGGCAGCACAAAATCGTGTATAATACAAGCAAATTCTGTGGCGCACTTAGAACCAATTCTGTGGCGCACGCTTTTCTGTGGCGCACCTAAGAACAAGTGCGCCACAGAAACCTTAATTCTGTGGCGCATGGGCAGGTGCGCCACAGAAACCTTATTTTTGTGGCGACGTTTCTGTGGCGCACCTCCCATGCGCCACAGAATCCATTTTTGGTGCGCCACTGATGAGGCTTTTCCTACTAGTGTAAGCATGAAGGTGACAGTGTGCATGCTATGTTAGTACTTGGTTTAGTCTATTGATCTTTCATGCACTCTAAGGTTATTTAAATATGAACATTGAATTGTGGAGCTTGTTAACTCCGGCATTGAGGGTTCGTGTAATCCTACGCAATGTGTTCATCATCCAACAAGAGTGTAGAGTATGCATTTATCTATTTTGTTATGTGATCAATGTTGAGAGTGTCCACTAGTGAAAGTGTAATCCCTAGGCCTTGTTCCTAAATACTGCTATCGCTGCTTGTTTACTGTTTTACTGCGTTACTACTGCTGCAATACTACCACCATCAACTACACGCCAGCAAGCTATTTTCTGGCACCGTTGCTACTGCTCATACTTATTCATACCACCTGTATTTCACTATCTCTTCGCCGAACTAGTGCACCTATTAGGTGTGTTGGGGACACAAGAGACTTCTTGCTTTGTGGTTGCAGGGTTGCATGAGAGGGATATCTTTGACCTCTTCCTCCCTGAGTTCGATAAACCTTGGGTGATCCACTTAAGGGAAAACTTATGTTCACAAACCTGCTCAGGCCCAACACTCCCCCAAAGGATGGGATGTTCCATTAATCACTCAAAGAGAGCCAAATAAGATGTCATCAAGATGCATTAGGCTCACAACAATACACAAGTATATGATGAGTCAAACAAACATACTTGAATACACAAGATAGGTAAGTAAGACACAACACATACACACACATATTTGGTACAAAACCAAACATGCAAAGGGGCAAGTAACTTACAATAAATATGAAGAGTTGAAGTATAAGTTACCGCAAAGAGGAACATTGGATATAAGCTATAGATGATAATCCATACGACTTGGCTTGGTCAAAATATAATATATGAAGATCCCTTAATTCTTCATGAAATAGCCAAGTCTCCAATGACCTCCACTTGTACCTATTGATCACGTTTGAGCTTGTTGGTCCCCAACCAAGTTGGGTCCTAAGAGGTTAGTCACAATAGGCTTGGCAACCCAAATGGTCCTTTTCTTGAAACCACTTTGAGTTCCAACAAACTTGGCAAACACATTGCCATCCTTATCCTTACTAAGAGAATAATCATCATCAACAATGATAGGGTTGGATAAGGTACCACTTAAACATGAAGAAGCAAAGTGCCCCTTCTCACGGCATAAGTAGCAAGTGTTCCCCTTTCTCTTCTTTATTGATTTCTTCTCTTGGGGAACTTTATCTTGATTCTTCTTGGGAAGTGGCCTATCTTCAACTTGAGGTCGAGCATGAGCTTGACCTTGACCTTGTGGCCGTTTCCCTTGTTGTTTCTCACTCAAGTGCTTCTTCTTCTTCAATGGGCATGATCTAACATGATGCCCTTCAACCTTGCACTTGAAACAAACCAACTTGGCCGGATCCTTGACTTTGTCTTGGCCCTTCTTCTTGTTGCTCTTGCTCTTGGACTTGTTCTTGTTATTGGAGTTGAATCCAAGTCCACTCTTGTCATTGGGGGATTGTTGCACACTTAGCATCTTGTCAAGTGCGGATTTCCCTTCATGACGCTTTTCCAAGTCTTTCTTCAAAGAAAGGACTTGGGCCTCGAGCTCTTTTATTTCCTCTACATGGTTAGTAGAAATACAAGTACTAGAGGAAGTAGAAGCTTCATTGTTAAAGCAACAAGGCAAAGCAAGTAATCCAACACAAGTTGTATCACTAGTTTGACTAGATGGACTACTAGGCCTAGCACATGGCAATATAGCATTTGTAGTAGAGATTGTGCTAATGTCCACATGAGGCTCACAAGATGTTACCTTGGTGATACAAGCCTCATGAGCTAACTTTAGCTCATCGTAGGAAGTTAGAAGATCCTCAAGAGAGTGTGAGAGCGTTTTATTGCTTTCTTCCAATTCCCTACAATTGCTAGTTAGCAACTCAAGTTGAGCCCTTAGCTCATCATTATCCTTTAAGGTAGATGCTTCACAAGAAGTAGAGTTAGTAGCACAAGCATCAATAATAGTTTTCTCATTTTCATGCATATAGGATTCAATTTTTTGTGTAAGCATAAAATTAGTATGCTTCTCATCTTTTAGCTCATGCTTGAGGAGAGTGAATCTCATTTCCCCATTTTCAACATGGGACTCCAACTCCACTATGGTTTCCCTATATTTACTCAAGGTATCCATAGAGTGTTCGAGATTAGCACGAGCTTCTTTATTACCATGAAGAGAAGCATATACCATTGCCATATTATGCACCAAGGTATTATATTCTTCATCATTATCATCATCATCACTCTCATCATTAGAGGAAGTGTTAGGAGTCAAAGTAGGAGATACCTTTGATCCATTTGCCATAAGGCACATGTGCATACCGGAGGATGAAGATGAAGAAATTCTTGAATCCTCATTTGAAAACATGTCTTGATCCATAGAGTGTTCGGTTTCCTCTACATTGTTAGTCAACAAACAACTAGAGGAAATAGAAGCATTTTGATTATGGGAGCAAGACAAGGCAAGCATATCATCATGGGATTTATGTAAGCAATTTACACATGATATGCAAGGACTATCAACACAAGCATGTAGAATATTTTCAATGCTAGATGTGTTTAAGTCCAAAGAGGAAGCATTGCAATGGGATAGAGATGAAGGATCATCACTATTGAGCACAATATCAACATTGCAATTTCCCTCACCACTCACCATATCATTACCTTGTGTCTTGCAACACGTTGGTGAAGTGGAAGTAGATGATATATCATCATGGCCGGAGGTGGAAGCAACTTGGAGCTCTTCATGATGTGAAGGGGAAGAGAGCTCCTCGGAGACACCACCGACCAAATGAGAAATGGATCCACCAAACATTTCTTTAAGCTTGATCCACATCTCATGAGACGACTTTCGCTTTATATATATCAAGAACCTACGAAAATCGGGTCTCAAAGAGAATAAAAGCTCATTAGATACTAGAGCTTCAAGATGTAAGTTTTTCTCATCCTCTAAAGATAGATTTTGAGGATCCATCGGAGGAGAAAAACCTACATCTAGAAATTTCTCAATGTTTGGACACAAGGTCCGAAGATTGCAAAGCAAGCAATTTCGCCACAAAAGATAATTTGTGCCAACAAAGATAATTGTGTCATTGTGCACTAAATTACTAGCCGACATCTTTACTCTCAAGGCGGTGAAGCCTTAAACAAGGAGAGACCTTGCTCTGATACCAATTGAAAGATCGAGATGTCGCCTAGAGGGGGGGTGAATAGGCAATTAAAAACTCTTGCGGATTTGTCTTGTAAGAATGCGGAATTAAACTATCGTTTAGTTTACAAGCACAAACCCTAGATATGCTAAGCTCAACTAAGTGTAACAATAACAACTAGAGCTAAGCAAGATAGGCACAAGATATATGTAGCACAAGTGATAGCAAGATATATGAACTTCAAGCACGATGGCTATCACAAGGAAAGAGAGCTCGGGTATAGAAATAACCGAGGCACGCGGAGACGAGGATGTATTCCCGTGTTCCCTTCCTTTGCAAGAAGGTACGTCACGTTTGGAGGAGTGGAGGTCCACGAAGGATTCCCCGCGCCACGAAGGCTCACCCTATTCTCCGAACCACACCCACGAAGGATAATGGCCCTTTCCTTATGGTTAGCTTTTCCTCCGCTCCGGAGATGGCAAGCTCCACAACCACTTCACAAGCTCCACGAAGGAGAAGCCCGGGCCTCTTCACAATCTTCTTGAAGAGATCACCGGAGCACCAACCGCCAAGCCAACTAGGAGGTCACCCTCCAAGAGTAACAAGCTCACGGTCTCTCACTCGAACTAATCGTGGTGGAGAGCTCAACACTATGCAATGATGCAAAGCAAGAACACTAGAGGTGTTCAAATCCTTCACTCTCAAATCCCACCCAAACAACAAATGCTAGGATGAGATTGGAGAGGAAGAACAATGGGGAAAGTCAACAAAAGACTCCAAGATCTAGATCCCAAGAGTTCCCCTCACTTAGAGGAGAAATGGATTGGTGGAAGTGTAGATCTAGATCTCCTCTCTTAGATCCCTCAAGAATGAGCAAGAATCATGGGGGGAACAAGAGAGAGAGCAAGTTCTTCAAAGGCAACAATGGAGGTGAGAGAAATGAAGAACTAGTTGCTCAAGGTGGAAGAAAGGGTTATTTATAGCTAGGGAGCAAGTATACCCGTTGGGGGAAAATACAGAGAAAAAGACAAGAAAAACGGGCAGCAAATCGGGCAGGAAAACGGCCACAGCCCAGGCGGCCGACCGGAGCAGCAGCCGGACAGGCCAGCGTGCAGCCCGGTCGGACCGGCCCAACAGCCGGGCGAGGCAGCGCACGCTCACAGGCGGCGGATAGGCTTGGGGGCGCACAGGCGCGCGGGCTGCGCTGGGGCTGTGAGGCCCAGCCGGTGGCGAGCGGGCCAGGGAGGCGAGCAGGCCGCGCCAGGGCGAGCGGCCCAGGGAGGCGTCCGGCCAGGCCGGGGGCAGCGCCGGGCAGGCCGGTCACGGACCGGGCCTGCGACCGGACTTGGGCCAAAAGGCCACTGGAGGCCGGTCCGGTTGGCGACCGGTTGCGGACCGGGCGGGTCGGTGTCTGGGCCGGCAGGCCGGGCGCCCAACCGGCAGCCTCCCCCCTTTTTCCTTTTTCTTTTCTTTTTCTTCTTTTACCTTTTCTTTAATAACAAATGCTCCCGAACTCCGATTCGAATGAAACCAATTTTGTTTGAGAGATAAGAACAAATGCTATCCTATGGAAAGTGAAAACACAAGAATCTGTAGGAGGGGATTTTATCATAAATATAAAAGGTAGAACCTTATATCATGAATAACCGATAAAATCACCCAACCTCGAAAACGCAATAGAAGATGCATGCGAACTCCGTTTTCGATGAACTTGGGCTTGTTGTAAAGCTAGCAACAAGCTCAAGAACCTTACACATAGAAACACCAAGAAGCAATAAGGATATGCAAAGTATGCAAAGGGTTGAGCTCCCTAAGACGATGTGATCAAGTTACTCAACCGAAAGCCCCTCTTGATAGTGCGGCTATCTATCCTATAATCCGGTCTCCCAACAACCACCTTGAGACCGGTAAAAGGAAAACCTATCAAGGTCATACCTTTGCCTTGCGCATCCCGCTTGATCTTGATGATAACTCTTCAAGCTCTACACTAGCCGGAATGCCTTACTTGATCATCGTTGCTTCGTGAAGACTCGCAAATGCTCCCCCATACACCATGATGGGAAAGCTCCATTGATGCACATCTTCACATGTCCAATGTCACCAAATGGACGACAAGCTTCAAGCATGTGATCCACTTGAGATGCTCATCTTGAACTTGCACGACTCAACCTTGTATCTTCTCATACTCACTTAAGATAGAGCATGGCTAATATTGAGTTCCACATAAGAACTCCATCTTCATTTCTTCTTGTTGATCATATCACATATTTATCTTCAAACCGATGATCTTGATGCCAATACACAAGGTATATCTTTATCTTCATGGCATCCATACTTGAATCCAACACATGGAGTACAAGTAGTACCTATGGAATATTCCTTCATATAAACTCAATGAAAACATTAGTCCATAGGGGTTGTCATTAATTACCAAAACCACACATAGGGGCAATGTACCCTTGCAAATGTCTAGTATCGCCGCCGCCTCCAGGCTGAGGTTGCGCCGCCGCCTCCAGAGAGCAGTGCCACACTTCCTCCCCCTCTGCGCCTCCCTCCCGCAATGGCGAGCGCCGCCGCGACGTTGCTCGAACTGCCGCCGCGCCGCCCTGGAGACGTGAGCCCCGCGCGATGGGATCCGTCGGGGAGCACCCACCCCACCCGCCGCCTTAGGCAGTGATGACGCGTAAAGCACACGCCCGTTGGGAACCCCAAGTGGAAGGTGTGATGCGTACAGCAGCAAGTTTCCCTCAGTAAGAAACCAAAGTTTATCGAACAGTAGGAGCCAAGAAGCACGTTGAAGGTTGATGGCGGCGGGATGTAGTGCGGCGCAACACCAGGGATTCCGGCGCCAACGTGGAACCTGCACAACACAACCAAAGTACTTTGCCCCAACGAAAAGTGAGGTTGTCAATCTCACCGGCTTGCTGTAACAAAGGATTAACCGTATTGTGTGGAAGATGATTGTTTGCAGAAAATAGTAGAACAGTATTGCAAGAGATTGTATTTCAATAAAGAGAATTGGACCGGGGTCCACAGTTCACTAGAGGTGTCTCTCCCATAAGACAAACAGCATGTTGGGTGAACAAATTACAGTTGGGCAATTGACAAATAAACAGAGCATGACCATGCACATACATATCATGATGAGTATAGTGAGATTTAATTGGGCATTACGACAAAGTACATAGACCGCCATCCAACTGCATCTATGCCTAAAAAGTCCACCTTCAGGTTATCATCCGAACCCCTCCAGTATTAAGTTGCAAAGCAACAGACAATTGCATTAAGTATGGTGCGTAATGTAATCAACAACTACATCCTTAGACATAGCATCAATGTTTTATCCCTAGTGGCAACAGCACAACACAACCTTAGAACTTTCTATCACTGTCCCAGGTGTCAATGAGGCATGAACCCACTATCGAGCATAAATACTCCCTCTTGGAGTTACAAGCATCTACTTGGCCAGAGCATCTACTAGTAACGGAAAGCATGCAAGATCATAAACAACACGTAGATATAACTTTGATAATCAACATAACAAGTATTCTCTATTCATCGGATCCCAACAAATGCAACATATAGAATTACAGATAGATGATCTTGATCATGTTAGGCAGCTCACAAGATCCGACAATGATAGCACAATGGGGAGAAGACAACCATCTAGCTACTGCTATGGACCCATAGTCCAGGGGTAGACTACTCACACATCACTCCGGAGGCGACCATGGCGGCGTAGAGTCCTCCGGGAGATGATTCCCCTCTCCGGCAGGGTGCCGGAGGCGATCTCCCGGATCCCCCGAGATGGGATCGGCGTTGGCGCGTCTCCGGAAGGTTTTCCGTATCGTGGCTCTCTGACTGGGGGTTTCGTCACGGAGGCTTTAAGTAGGCGAAAGGGTAGGTCAAGAGGCGGCGCGAGGGGCCGCACCATAGGGCCGCGCGGCCAGGGCGGGCCGCGCCGCCCTATGCTCGGCTGCCTCGTGGCCCCTCTTCATTTCGTCTTCGGACTTCTTCGTGGAAAAATAGGCCCCCGGGCGTTGATTTCGTCCAATTCCGAGAATATTTCCTTACTAGGATTTCTGAAACCAAAAACAGCAGAAAACAGCAACTGGCACTTCGGCATCTTGTTAATAGGTTAGTTCCAAAATGCACGAATATGACATAAAGTGTGCATAAAACATGTAGATAACATCAATAATGTGGCATGGAACATAAGAAATTATCGATACGTTGGAGACGTATCAGCATCCCCAAGCTTAGTTCTGCTCGTCCCGAGCAGGTAAAACGATAACACAGATAATTTCTGGAGTGACATGCCATCATAATCTTGATCATACTATTTGTAAAGCATATGTAGTGAATGCAACGATCAAAACAATGTATATGACATGAGTAAACAAGTGAATCATAAAGCAAAGACTTTTCATGAATAGCACTTCAAGACAAGCATCAATAAGTCTTGCATAAGAGTTAACTCATAAAGCAATAATTCAAAGTAAAGGCATTGAAGCAACACAAAAGAAGATTAAGTTTCAGCGGTTGCTTTCAACTTGTAACATGTATATCTCATGGATATTGTCAACATAGAGTAATATAATAAGTGCAATAAGCAAGTATGTAGGAATCAATGCACAGTTCACACAAGTGTTTGCTTCTTGAGGTGGAGACTCAACATTGAAAGTAAAAGAATTGTCCTACATAGAGGAAAAGCATCGATTGCTATATTTGTGCTAGAGCTTTGATTTTGAAAACATGAAACAATTTTGTCAACGGTAGTAATAAAGCATATGTATCATGTAAATTATATCTTATAAGTTGCAAGCCTCATGCATAGTGTACTAATAGTGCCCGCACCTTGTCCTAATTAGCTTGGACTACCGGATCATCACAATGCACTGTTTTAACCAAGTGTCACAAAGGGGTACCTCTATGCCCTGTACAAAGGTCTAAGGAGAAAGCTCGCATTGGATTTCTCGCTATTGATTATTCTTCAACTTAGACATCCATACCGGGACAACATAGACAACAGATAATGGACTCCTCTTTTATGCATAAGCATGTAACAACAATTAATAATTTTCTCATTTGAGATTGAGGATATATGTCCAAAACTGAAACTTCCACCATGGATCATGGCTTTAGTTAGCGGCCCAATGTTCTTCTCTAACAATATGCATGCTTAACCATAAGGTGGTAGATCTCTCTTACTTCAGACAAGACGGACATGCATAGCAACTCACATGAAATTCAATAATGAATAGTTGATGGCGTCCCCAGTGAACATGGTTATCGCACAACAAGCAACTTAATAAGAGATAAAGTGCATAATTACATATTCAATACCACAATAGTTTTTAAGCTATTTGTCCCATGAGCTATATATTGCAAAGGTGAATGATGGAGTTTTAAAGGTAGCACTCAAGCAATTTACTTTGGAATGGCGGAAAATACCATGTAGTAGGTAGGTATGGTGGACACAAATGGCATAGTGGTTGGCTCAAGTATTTTGGATGCATGAGAAGTATTCCCTCTCGATACAAGGTTTAGGCTAGCAAGGCTTATTTGAAACAAACACAAGGATGAACCGGTGCAGCAAAACTCACATAAAAGACATATTGAAAACATTATAAGACTCTACACCATCTTCCTTGTTGTTCAAACTCAATACTAGAAATTATCTAGACCTTAGAGAGACCAAATATGCAAACCAAATTTTAGCATGCTCTATGTATTTCTTCATTAATGGGTGCAAAGCATATGATGCAAGAGCTTAATCATGAGCACAACAATTGCCAAGTATCACATTACCCAAGACATTAATAGCAATTACTACATGTATCATTTTCCAATTCCAACCATATAACAATTTAACGAAGGAGAAACTTCGCCATGAATACTATGAGTAGAAACCAAGGACATACTTGTCCATATGCTACAGCGGAGCGTGTCTCTCTCCCATAAAGTGAATGCTAGGATCCATTTTATTCAAACAAAACAAAAAACAAAAACAAACCGACGCTCCAAGCAAAGCACATAAGATGTGATGGAATAAAAATATAGTTTCAGGGGAGGAACCTGATAATGTTGTCGATGAAGAAGGGGATGCCTTGGGCATCCCCAAGCTTAGACGCTTGAGTCTTCTTAGAATATGCAGGGGTGAACCACCGGGGCATCCAGCTTTCACTCTCCTTGATCATGTTGCATCATACTCCTCTCTTGATCCTTGAAAACTTCCTCCACACCAAACTCGAAACAACTCATTAGAGGGTTAGTGCACAATAAAAATTAACATATTCAGAGGTGAAACAATCATTCTTAACACTTCTGGACATTGCATAATGCTACTGGACATTAGTGGATCAAAGAAATTCATCCAACATAGCAAAAGAGGCAATGCGAAATAAAAGGCAGAATCTGTCAAAACAGAACAGTTCGTATTGATGAATTTTAAAATGGCACCAGACTTGCTCAAATGAAAATGCTTAAATTTAATGAAAGTTGCGTACATATCTGAGGATCATGCACGTAAATTGGCTTAATTTTCTGAGCTACCTACAGGGAGGTGGACCCAGATTCGTGACAGCAAAGAAATCTGGAACTGCGCAGTAATCCAAATCTAGTACTTACTTTACTATCAAAGACTTTACTTGGCACAACAAAACACAAAACTAAGATAAGGAGAGGTTGCTACAGTAGTAAACAACTTCCAAGACACAAAATAAAAACAAAATACTGTAGGTAAAAACATGGGTTGTCTCCCATAAGCGCTTTTCTTTAACGCCTTTCAGCTAGGCGCAGAAAGTGTGTATCAAGTATTATCGGAGAGCGTTATTATGAGCTCCCCCATCCGCAGTGGTACTAAGGGCTTTGTCAATTTTAGGCCTATAATAATACTTCTTTGGTTTAGGCACTTTAGAGACATACATAAACTTTTGCTCCTTACCCACATAAGCTTTCTCCTTATATTTAAGAGAAGAAAATGTTGAACCCAAGGTTCCCATAGCCTTTTCAAGTTCATCAATCCTATTGATTTGATCATCATGGACAACACAAGTTCCTAGGACACTAATTCTTTCATCAATTCCTCCTAAGGATTTATCAAGTTTATCAGTTTTATCAAGTAACATTTCCAATTCAGCTTCAATACTTGGAAAATTTTTCTCTATGGTTTCCAATTTTTTCATAACATCTTCAAGAGAGATTTCAGTTTTAACTTTATCAACAGGGGGTATTCCAAATAAACTCTCAATAATGCAACTAGCTTCTAATGCAGGAGTACTTAGGAAGTCACCTTTTGCGAGACTATCAAGAACATATCTATTCCAGCTAGAGATACCAACATAAAAATTCCTGAGTAAAATAATGGTGGAGTGTTTCTTAGTGCATCTATTATGGGCATCGCTAATTCTATACCAAGCATCTCTCAAACATTCTCCCCCTCGTTGCTTAAACGTACGAACTTCAACTTCAGGATTACTCATTTTAGTAGTAGTAAATAAAGCAAACTAGATAAAGTAAATGCAAGTAAACTAATTTTTTTGTGTTTTTGATATAGCAAACAAGATAGCAAATAAAGTAAAACTAGCAACTAATTTTTTTGTATTTTGATTTAGTGCAACAAAGTAGTAAATAAAACTAAGCAAGACAAAAACAAAGTAAAGAGATTGAGAAGTGGAGACTCCCCTTGCAGCGTGTCTTGATCTCCCCGGCAACGGCGCAGAAATTTAGCTTGATGACGCGTAAAGCACACGTTGGGAACCCCAAGTGGAAGGTGTGATGCGTACAGCAAGTTTCCCTCAAGAAACCAAGGTTTATCGAACCAGGAGGAGCCAAGAAGCACGTTGAAGGTTGATGGCGGCGATGTAGTGCGGCGCAACACCAGGGATTCGGCGCCAACGTGGAACCTGCACAACACAACCAAAGTACTTTGCCCCAACGAAACAGTGAGGTTGTCAATCTCACCGGCTTGCTGTAACAAAGGATTAACCGTATTGTGTGGAAGATGATTGTTTGCACAGTAGAACAAGATTGCAGTAGATTGTATTTCAGTAAAGAGAATTGGACCGGGGTCCACATTCACTAGAGGTGTCTCTCCCATAAGACAAACAGCATGTTGGGTGAACAAATTACAGTTGAGCAATTGACAAATAAAGAGAGCATGACCATGCACATACATATCATGATGAGTATAGTGAGATTTAATTGGGCATTACGACAAAGTACATAGACCGCCATCCAACTGCATCTATGCCTAAAAAGTCCACCTTCAGGTTATCATCCGAACCCCCTCCAGTATTAAGTTGCAAAGCAACAGATAATTGCATTAAGTATGGTGCGTAATGTAATCAACAACTACATCCTTAGACATAGCATCAATGTTTTATCCCTAGTGGCAACAACACAACACAACCTTAGAACTTTCTGTCACTGTCCCAGGTGTCAATGCAGGCATGAACCCACTATCGAGCATAAATACTCCCTCTTGGAGTTACAAGCATCTACTTGGCCAGAGCATCTACTAGTAACGGAAAGCATGCAAGATCATAAACAACACGTAGATATAACTTTGATAATCAACATAACAAGTATTCTCTATTCATCGGATCCCAACAAACGCAACATATAGAATTACAGATAGATGATCTTGATCATGTTAGGCAGCTCACAAGATCCGACAATGATAGCACAATGGGGAGAAGACAACCATCTAGCTACTGCTATGGACCCATAGTCCAGGGTAGACTACTCACACATCACTCCGGAGGCGACCATGGCGGCGTAGAGTCCTCCGGGAGATGATTCCCTCTCAGGTGCCGGAGGCGATCTCCTGGATCCCCCGAGATGGGATCGGCGTTGGCGGCGTCTCCGGAAGGTTTTCCATATCGTGGCTCTCGGTACCGGGGGTTTCGTCACGGAGGCTTTAAGTAGGCGGAAGGGTAGGTCAAGAGGCGGCGCGAGGGGCCTGCACCATAGGGCCGCGCGGCCAGGGCAGGCTGCGCGCCCCTATGCTCGGCTGCCTCGTGGCCCTCTTCGTTTCGTCTTCGGACTGGAAGCTTCGTGGAAAAATAGGCCCCTGGGCGTTGATTTCGTCCAATTCCGAGAATATTTCCTTACTAGGATTTCTGAAACCAAAAACAGCAGAAAAAAGCAACTGGCACTTCGGCATCTTGTTAATAGGTTAGTTCCAGAAAATGCACGAATATGACATAAAGTGTGCATAAAACATGTAGATAACATCAATAATGTGGCATGGAACATAAGAAATTATCGATACGTTGGAGACGTATCAGGGCCAGTTGTGGCCGCCACCGCCGGCGAGGGCGATGACAGCAGCCAGGGACGGAGCTCGAGGGGGCCTCCGGAGCCGCTCTCGCGCGAGCGACCCGGAAGGTTTTGGTTCTCGACATACCGATACATATATAAAAACCATAACGAGGATAACAATGGCAAGTTTACTATATTGATACTTGATACGTCTCAAACGTATCTATAATTTCTTATGTTCCATGCTAGTTATATGACAATACTCACATGTTTTATATACACTTTACATCATTTTGATGCATTTTCCGGCACTAACCTATTAACAAGATGCCGAAGCGCCTGTTTCTGTTTTTCGCTGTTTTTGGTTTCAGAAATCCAACACGAAATATTCTCGAATTGGACGGAACAAAAGCCCACGGTCTTATTTTCCACGGAGCCTTCCAAGTCCGAAGAGGAGACGAAGAGGGGCGATGTACACACCCTAGGGGGGCGTGGCCCCACCCTTGGGCGCGCCGCCCTATGGGGTGGGCCTCGGGCGCCTCCCGACTCTGCCCCTTCGCCTATATATTCTCTCCATCGCGAAAACCCTATTACCGAGAGCCACGATACGAGAAAACATACTGTGACGCCGCCGCCGCCAATCCCATCTCGGGGGATTCAGGAGATCGCCTCCGGCACCCTGCCGGAGAGGGGAATCATCACCGGAGGACTCTACATCATCATGCCCGCCTCCGGATTGATGCGTGAGTAGTTCATCCTTGGACTACGGGTCCATAATAGTAGCTAGATGGTTGTCTTCTCCTCTTGTGCTATCATGTTTAGATCTTGTGAGCTGCCTATCATGATCAAGATCATCTATTTGTAATGCTACATGTTGTGTTTGTTGGGATCCGATGAATATGAAATACTATGTCAAGTTGATTAATTGATCTATCATATATGTGTTGTTTATGTTCATGCATGCTCTCCGTTGCTAGTAGAGGCTCTGGCCAAGTTGATACTTGTAACTCCAAGAGGGAGTATTTATGCTCGATAGTGGGTTCATGCCTCCATTGAATCTGGGACAGTGACAGAAAGTTCTAAGGTTATGGATGTGCTGTTGCCACTAGGGATAAAACATCGATGCTTTGTCTAAGGATATTTGTGTTGATTACATTACGCACAGTACTTAATGCAATTGTCTGTTGTTTGCAACTTAATACTGGAAGGGGTGCGGATGCTAACCCGAAGGTGGACTTTTTAGGCATAGATGCATGCTGGATAGCGATCTATGTTCTTTGTCGTAATGCCCTAAGTAAATCTCAAATTAGTCATCATGATATATATGTGCATTGTTATGCCCTCTCTATTTGTCAATTTCCCAACTGTAATTTGTTCACCCAACATGCTATTTATCTTATTGGAGAGACACCACTAGTGAACTGTGGACCCAGGTCCATTCTTTTACATCTGAAATACAATCTACTGCAATCTCTGTTCTGTTGTTCTTCGCAAGCAAACATCATTTTCCACACCATACGTTTAATCCTTTGTTTACAGCGGTGAGATTGACAACCTCACCGTTAAGTTGGGGCAAAGTATTGTGATTGTGTTGTGCAGGTTCCACGTTGGCGCCGGAATCCTGGGTGTTGCGCCGCACTACACTCCTTAACCAACAACCTTCACGTGGCCTTCATCTCCTACTGGTTCGATAAGCTTGGTTTCTTTCTGAGGGAAAACTTACTGTTGTGCGCATCACACCTTCCTCTTGGGGTTCCCAACGGACGTGTGCATCACGCGCCATCAATACTACGGTGGCAAGTCAACTATGCTAAAACTAGTGGCATGCTAACTATAATATAAACAAGTTAGCTATACTAAAATAATTGTTGTTAACAATAATAAACAAGTTAACCACATTTAAAAAGGTTGCATGTGTGCTCAAATGGCCATGCTATCCAGAGCTATCGAGCTCGGTTTTGTAAAGCCATCGTAAGGTTCGATGCACACACAAAAGTTCACGAGATTTCATGGCCCCATCCATAATATTCTTCCAATCCCAGAGACAAAAGGGGTGCTGAATTTAACGTCTTGCGATAATCCCAATGTAGATCCTATATTGATGAAGAACTACCTTTGACTATAAGGAGAATCTGTGTGAAGCTTGGCCATCGCTAGCCATCACCGCAGTTCCTCCACCGAAGTACCCTCTTCTTCGAATATTACATCATTAAATTCTCATAGTAGAGTCCAAATCATCCATAAGCTTTGGCAGCTCGTTCTCTCTTGCCTTCTCCCCCCAAACAGGATGATTGATCGGTCATCAGCAAAACCCTAGATCGGTTTCTTCAGAAGTTGTGGAAAAACCCTAGGAACCTAGCGAGGAAATCTTTTGTATGTTGAGGCCAGGAATCGGGATTTGTCATCCCTGACCACCCCTTAATCATCCCAAATAGACGAGCGAAAACCCTCCGGTGCCAGGGAAGAGAAAAAAAGTAAAGTTACCGCCATGAAGGGAAAAGAAATATCGAGGATTTTCTTAGCTTTTTTTTAGGGAATCAATCATTTTTTTAGCTTTTTTTTAGGGGAAAGGATTATTTTTAGTTGGGGTGGGAGGTCCATAAATGCCGTGTAAGAGCATCTCTAGCAGATCCCCCATCCTACCCCCATCCGCATAATAACCGCCGATTTCCGGTTTCGGAGGGTAAAAAACGCGTCGTTCAGATCCCGCATCCGACCCCCATTTCCAAAAAAAATCGGGGCCGCCCCGATTCGCGCCGCGCACCCCCCAAGTTCCCGGGTCGGAGGGCTGTGCTAGGCCGGCCTCCATCCATTTCTGCCCTTTGGCGCGAAGGAGGTTTCAGCTCTCCTCTTCCTCTCCTCCTCCCACCGCGCGCCGCCGCCGCGCGCCGCCGCAGATCCCGGCCTCCCCCGCCCTTCCCCTCCGAATCCGGCTGGTAGAAGCACGCGCGCGGCCCCGTCGCGTCCGCTCCGCCCACCGGCGCGCGCGAATCGGGCACCAATTGGCCGAATCGATGCCACCGCGCCCGCCTCGCCGGTAAGCTTCTCCCAAGCTCGCCGCAGCAGCGGGTCTGCCGCCGTAGCTCTAATTGTTCGCCGCGGTTATTGCGACTTTGCAGATGGACCCGTGTGCGCTGTTTTTGTTGGAGGATTCGTCCTCTTCCGACGACTCCGACTTGGAGGAGCTGCTCGACGACGACCTCGAGCAGACAGCGGTGATACTCGTAGCGGCGGCGGCCACGGATGTGCGGCCGAGGAAGCGGAAGGGCTCGACCATGGGGCGGCAGTGCATCCCGCGGAACCGCGCCTCGGCCACACTTTGCTCATGCGCGACTACTTCGCCGAGGTACCGACATACCCGCCCCATCTTTTTCGTCGCCGGTACCGAATGCGGCGATCTTTGTTCAAAAAAATCGTCGCAATGTGTGAGGACAACACGCACTACTTCAAGCGCAAAAGGAATGCCGCCGGCCTCTTGGGATTTAGCGTGCACCAAAAAATCTCCACCGTCATGCGCACCTTTGCATACGGCATTCCGGCGGACTATGCCGATGAGTATCTTCGATAGGCAAGGATACGGTGTTGGAGTCCGTCTGGCGTTTTGCAAGGTTATGATGCGCGTGTATGGGACGATATATCTTCGAGCTCCCAATGACGAAGACACTAATAACCCACAAGTATAGGGGATCGCAACAATCTTCGAGGGAAGTAAAACCCAAATTTATTGATTCGACACAAGGGGAGGTAAAGAATACTTATAAGCCTTAACAACTGAGTTGTCAATTCAGCTGCACTGGAAAAGCACTAGTAACAGGGGTGATGTGAAAGCAGCATAATATGAGAGCAATAGTAACAAGAACACAGCAGAATAAGAATACGAGGCAATGGCACCGTAAAATAGTTGATACTACTTCCAATGACATATAGAACGAGTATATGATGATAAGAGATGGACCGGGTTCCCAGCTATCTACACTAGTGGTAAATCTCAAATAACAAGTAACAAGTGTTGGGTGAACAAATTACAGTTGGGCAATTGATAGGATTGAAATAGCATTAAGACAGAACATCAAGTCTATTAATCATGTAGGCATGTTTTCCATATATAGTCATACGTGCTCGCAATGAGAAACTTGCATAACATCTTTTGTCCTACCGGTGGCAGCCGGGCCTCTAGGGAATCTACTGTAATTAAGGTACTCCTTTAATAGAGCACCGGAGCAAAGCATTAACACTTGGTGAAAACATGTGATCCTCATATCTAAGCCTCCCTCCAGTTATCCCAGCTTGTCTGTCACACTGGGTCTCGGTTCCGGACATAGACATGTTCAAACAACTTGTAGATACAATCTAAGCAATAATTATAGAGCTCAAATCTAAGATCATGCCACTCGTGCACTAGTGACAAGCATTAAACACAACAAGATTGCAGCAACAATAACTTCACAAACTTATATAGATAGACTGATCATAATGTAACAATTCATTGGATCCCAACAAACACAACACCGATTACATCAGATGGATCTCAATCATGTAAGGCAGCTCATGAGATCATTGTATTGAAGTACATGGGAGAGAGTACCAACTAGCTACTAGAACCCGTAGTCCATGGGGGAACTACTCACGAGCATGATGGAGGCGGTGGCGCGATGGAGATGGCTTCCGGGGCACTTCTCGTCCGTGGCGGCGTGCCGGAGAGACTTGTCCCCCGAAACGGAGTTTCGATGGCGGCGGCCCTGGAGTCTTTCTGGAGTTTCGTCAATTGGTGTCGGGTTTTTAGGTCGCGAGGGATTTTATAGCCGAAGAGGCGGCGCAAGGTGCTCAGGGCCCCTCCCATAGGCCGGCGCGGCCAGGGGCCACCCGCGCCGCCTTATGGTGTGGGGGCCCTGGGCCTCCCTCCTCCCCTTCGGTGTTCTGGTCCGTCTCGGTGAAATAAGATGTTTGGCTTTTGTTTCGTCGATTCCGAGAATATTGCCCGAACAGCTTCTCTGGAACCAAAAACACAGAAAACAGGAACCGGCACTTCGGCATCTTGTTAATAGGTTAGTTCCGAAAATGCATCAAAACGATATAAAGTGTGAGCAAAACATGTAGGTATTGTCATAAAACTAGCATGGAACATCAGAAATTATAGATACGTTGGAGACGTATCAGACACCGCAAGATTAATGGCGGAGAACGAGCAACGGGGGTGGCCGGGCATGCTAGGAAGCATAGATTGTATGCATTGTACATGGAAAAATTATCCAAATGCTTGGCAAGGTTTATATTGTGGTCGGGGTGATGATCCAACAATCGTTCTTGAGGCCGTTGCATCGTAGGATCTTTGGATTTGGCACCTTTTTTTGGTTTGCCCGGTTCACTCAATGACATCAATGTCTTGCATCGATCCCATCTTCTTGCCCGGCTTGCTAAAGGTGATGCCCCGGCTTGCAACAACACCGTCAACGAGAGGGAGTACACAATGGGGTACTACCTTGTCGACGGTATATATCCGGATTGGGCCACATTTGTGAAAACCATCTGAGAGATAGGGAACAGAACTGAAGCTGAGTTTGCAAATGCACACGAGGCAGCTCGAAAAGATATAGAACGAGCTTTCAATGTTTTGCAAGCTAGATTTGTAATAGTCTAAGGACCTGGACGATTTTGGGATATGGACACACTGAAGGATATCATGACCATCTATGACATTCTACATAATATGATCATTGAGGATGAGAGGATTTTGAACTTGTCCATTTTTCTTTGATAATGTTGGCACCCGGGTCAAACCTGCAAGAAATTTAGATACTATGCAAGCATTACTTGAAACATATCGTCAGATTGAGAATGACAAGGATGCAGCACAGCTCCAGGAAGATCTTGTTCGCCACCATTGACAAAGGCACGGCAACTAGGATTTATTTGTGTTCCAATTTGTTATTTGCTTCATTTGTTGTTGTACCATTTGATTCATATTGTTCGAAAAGATTTGTTCCAATTTGTATTGTTTGTAATGTATGATAGTAAACATTGGTGTAATAAGATGGATTATTGTTGTATTTGTCATATCAATTTGTGTAATAATTTAGATTGTGTTATTTTGCAAAACCCTTTATATCCGGTTTAGTTTGCGAGGAATATCCTGTTATGCGGGCCACGATTAACGCGTCTAGTACGCGCGGCTGTTTTTCGATCCCAAAGTGCGTTTAGCATAGCCTGAATAGAAAATATGGGGTTTGCTATTTGAGAGATCTGCTAGAGATGCTCTAACGATTTCGCTGCCCAATTCACGATTCCCAGTCCCCCGCCATAGTATAAGAGCATCTCCACTCGTCTCCCCGACGAGGCCCCCGAGCGACATTTTTTCCATCCGGACGGCGTAATTCGGCCCAGTCGCGGTTCTCGTTTTCGTCCGGATTTGGCCCTTAATCCATCCGGCGAGCCACGCCATCCCCGGTCCCAGGGATCTCTCCGGACCTCCGTGAAGGGCGGGCGGCGGTCTCTACGGCGACCCCACCGCCACCTCGCCAAAATCTTCCCCACCCCTCGTATCTCGCCGGCGCCGCACCACACCACCGCGTTCCCGGTCCCTCGTCCTCCACCTGCCTATATTCCGCCGGTCCCGGCTACTCCTCCGGCCGCCTGTCCTGCTTTGGCCTACTCCTCGTCGCTCGTGGCTCGGGTTCTGACCACGCCCGTTGGTGTTCGTCCATTTGCCTCGCCGGCCATGGACTCGGACGAAGAGGAGGAGCAGATGTTCGTCGAGCTTATGCGAGAAGAGATGGCAGCCGCCGCCCAAGACGAGGAGCACATGATGATCCTCGGTTGCTTGTCAAGCATGTACGCCGGACTGGCAACTGGTCGACGTGGGTCGGCACTGGTCGCCGGAAGTGCAAGCCGAGACAACGAATGGAGGGCTACTGCATGTTGTACGCCGACTACTTCGCCGACAATCCATTGCTTGGTGAGAGTGTTTTCCGGCGTCGTTTCAGGATGAGCAGAAAGCTATTTCTGCAAATTGTGTATGCCATCCGAGACTTTGACCCTACTTCAGATGCAAGGCGGATTGCACTGGTTTGGTTGGATTTTCGTCACTGCAGAAGTGCACAAAGTGGCTATGAGGATGCCGGCGTATGGAGCTCCGGTGATGGTGCAGATGACTATCTTCGGATGGCGGAGTCCACCGCCCTTGATTGTTTCTACCGGTTCTGCAGGGCCGTCATAGCAGTGTTCGGGGACTTTTACTTGAGATCACCCACTGTCGAAGACACTCAGAGGATCCTTGCAACAAATGAAGCTAGGGGTTTTCCAGGGATGCTTGGAAGCATTGACTGCATGCATTGGAAATGGAAGAACTGTCCGTTTGCGTGGCAGGAAATGTACAAGGGTCACAAAAACAGCTGCACTGTGATACTTGAAGTAGTGGCTACCCATGATCTCTGGATTTGGCACTCTTTCTTTGGTATCCTGGATCCAACAATGACATCAACGTCCTAAACTGCTCCCCGATCTTTTCCAAGCTTGTTGAGGGTCATGCTCCCCGGTGAACTATGTGATCAATGGTCGGCACTACAACAAAGGATACTACCTTGCAGACGGTATCTATCCAAAGTGGGCAACATTTGTGAAGACTATCTCGAAACCTAGCACCCCCAAACTTTGCGAGTTTGTGAAGAAACAAGAAGCTTGCCGAAAAGATGTCGAGCGTGCATTTGGTGTCCTCCAACAGAGATTTGCTGTCGTCTTCCCCGCTATGACTTGGTCCAAAGATCAGATGTGGGAGGTGATGAACTGTTGTATGTGCCTACACAATATGATTATTGAAAATGAGCGAAAACATCCGGTTCCTCTGGCTGAGCAACAAGCACCATATGAGAGAGAGGGACCTCTTGCAAGCCTAATCACCAGGTGTCTCCATCATGGGCCGCCTTCATTGCTATGCGCCAGAGATCCGAGACTCTACAATGCATCAACAGCTGCAAGATGATCTGGTGGAGCACATATGGACGCTCCGAGGCAACGCCAACACCGACGCCAACTAGTGTGTCTTTATTTATTTGTTTCAAAACTTGTGAAATTGTGTGCTTCATTTGTTTCAGCACTTGTTAAACATTGTACTGATTTTTGTCCAATTTGTTTCAGCAATTTTCTGAATCTAGTTCGCCGAACTTGTTAAATTTTATGTCGAATTTGATTGAAATGAAATATGTCAAATGCCCCAAGTTGGGGGTGTCCTGCCGGCTGGACGGCTGGGCGTGGGGACGAAACTTTCGCCGGATTTGGGCGTGGGGAGCGCCAACGAGTGGAGATGCTCTAACGGTCACCCCGCACGAGACCCCAACCTCGCCACAGCCGGCCCTCGTCGATCTCCTCCGCCTCCCGGAGTCCCGGTGCTCCGTCACCAAACCCTACACCGCGCCTGCCGCTCCGACGCCCCTCCGCCGCGGCCGCGCCGCACCGACGCCACCTCCGCCGCGGCCGCGCCTCTCTGACGGTACCTCCGCCGCGGCCTCGGCTCTCCGACGGCACCTCCGCCGCGGCCGCGCCTCTCCCACGGCACCTCCGCCGCGGCCGCGCCTCTCCCACGGCACCTCCGTCGCGGCCGCGCCTCTCCGACGGCACCTCCGCTCCAGACAAGGACTCGGACCTCGTCGGTTCGTCCTCAGGATCAACAACCCTCCCTTCTTCGACCTCATCGATCCTGGTATGGTTCGTCGGTTCTCGATCCCCGACTAATCTGCCGCGGATGTGTGATTCCCAGGATGTACCATTCCCAGATTGTGCTGGCAATATGTGCATGTGCTTGCTCTTTTATTCCCACTAGTAGGAAAAGCCTCATCAGTGGCGCACCAAAAATGGATTGTGGCGCTGGGAGGCGCCAGTAAACACAAAAATAAGGTTTCGTGGCGCACCTTCCCATGCGCCACAGAATTAAGGTTTTGTGGCGCACGTGTTCCTAGGCGCCACGCATCTGCGCCTACGAATTGGTTTTCATGCGCCTACGAAATTGCTTGTATTATACTCGATTTTGTGCTGCCTTATACATGCAGTTTATACACAGCAATATACAGGAGAGGTTATATACAGCAACATTCAGATATAATATAAATATCATGTACATTGCACAGATATAACATAGACATCATCATCACGTTACTTAGAGCCCGATCGAGATACATATATAGTGGCAATTAAGTGTCAAATGTTTTGCATACAACTCTTAATTCATACAAATTTCACAATTTCGAGATACAAAGTAGTCTTCATCCGGTTCCTCCTTTGCTCCCTCATCTCTACCCACCAGGCTCGCTTGCATCGGGGTCTTCATATCCAGTTCCTACTATGATGAAAATGGAAGAAAGTGAGACCAACAAGTCCGATGCACAAGAGAAATGGAATAAATGCCTCATACATTGTTGGTCAACACAAATATTAACATTTAGGGATGGCGTAAGTGAGACCAAGTCCGATGCACAAGAGATTGATATTTGTGCTATCTTACCAGGCTCACTTACGCCACCCCCAAGTGTATGGGGACCAAACATTTTAATCATCGGCATTTTGAAAATCTCAAAGCAAATGGAATGACAAAATGGAATAAGTGCCTCATACATTATTGGTCAACACAAATACTATGGTCAGAAACCATAGTTATACACCGCAGTAGCTTTGCTTGCCCTCCCGGCCGCCGTTCCGTGAACGGGTCCTTAACGACACAACAACGCTGATCTGCCTCTCCGGCGCAGACCACGCCAGTCCCAGCTGCCTCCCTTGTGGCGCGTCTCGCGTCATGGCCGACCACGATTGGACTCACGGGGAATAATGATAATCGCCATCAACACTATCGCCGGACTCCACAGAGCATAGTGCAGATGCCACTTTTCTTCCTCGCCGTGCAGGAACGTGTCTTTGATGCAAAGACCGTGCCGGCCTGCCCAGAGGCCGGCACGGTCTTTGCATCAAGAACTCGTTCACTGGACGGCGAGAGAAGAAAAGTGGCATGCTGCAAAGTCTACACCTGTGGACTCGACGATAGTGGTGATGGCGATTATCATTATTCCCCCGGTGAGTCCAATCGTGGTCCGGCCATGGAGAAGAGCGCAGGAGACACGGCCACAAGGGAGACGGCTGGGACTGGCGTGGTTCTGCGCCGAAGAGACATGTCGGCGTTGTTGTCTCGTCAAGGACTCGTTCAACGAACGGCGGCCCGGGAAAGGGGGCCCGTCTACAAAGTATATTGCGGCGTATAGGTGACCAAACATTCTAATCATCGGCACTAAAATGGAAGAAAGAGCCAAGTGGTATCTCAACTAGATATCATATGCCTCATACTTTGTTGGTCGAAAGAAATATTAACATTCGGGATGGGGTCAGTGAGGCCAGGTAGGATGCACAAGAGATTGATATTTGTGCCATCGCACCAGGCTCAGTGGCCCCACCCTAGAGTGTACAAGTGACCAAACAATTTAATCATCGGCACTAGAATGGAAGAAAGGCCAATGCAATTAAGAAGTAGCTAGTATGGACTAAATGGAATGCCTCATACTTTGTTGGTCGAAACAAATATGGACATCACGGGATGGCGTTAGTGAGGCCAGGTAGGATGCACAAGAGATTGATATTTGTGCCATCACACCAGGCTCACTAGCGAAACCCCGGAGTGTACGAGTGATCAACCAACCATCTAATCATCGACAAGTACAAAAACACCACCAAACCAGCAACCATGGTGACATAAGTCAAGATGCTCAAACACACATAGCATGCATGGAGCAGATGCTCCAAAGGGATTATTCATCACTTGGTATAGACCAAGTGATGCTGGCAAAAGAGAGGCCAATCAAGAACCAGTAAATCCAGTAAGTGATAGATATGCCTAAACAAGCAACAACACATAGCATATCCCAGCTAACCAGATGAGACAAGTCTTGGTAGCCAACTTAACCAGCACCACCTAGCCTAGCCTTTTAAAATCATCTTCACAGGATACCACAAGCATTCATTTACATGATCCCCTACCGTGGACATCTCTATTTTCATCAAAGCCAACAAGAAATAGAAATTTATCATTACTCAGTTGAGTTCAAAACAAAGCTGGGGTACCATAAGGGATTATTCATCACTTGGTAGTAACCAAGTGATGCTGGCAAGAGAGAGGCCAAGCCTGAGCTAGTCAATCCAGTAGAGATGGATATGCATAAGTAAGCAAGAACACATAGCCTATCCAAGTTAACCAGAAAAAACCAACCTTGACAGCCAACATAATAACCTAGCATCACCTAGTCTTTTAAACCATCAGAAACTTAATAACCTTGGTAGTAACACATTTTAGTATCTGTTCTTATCCAATTTTTGCCTCAGCCTTTGCATCATTGGCTGGGCCAAGACATCAAGCATCTGGCCAGGGAGCATTCTTTCTTTTTAGGGAACTATATGAACTATATGCACATGATCCAGTAAGCATCCCCACTAATCAGAGCATTATAAGCATAGTAGCATACCATAAGCTCACAAGACTCCATCAAGTAAATCTTCACAAGGATACCACAGTAGCATAGTAGCATACCATAAGCTCACAAGAATCCATCATTTTCTTCACAAGGATACCACAGTAGCATACCATAGTAGCATTTCATGCATTTAAATGAACCAGTAGCATCAAAACCAACCAAATGTCCAACTAGCAAGCAATACCAAGTGAGCAAGTCTTCATTACCTTGTACAGGTTCAGACATGGATTTATTTCCAACAAAGGATGGAAATCAATATAACATCATTGAATTAAATTGAATCATTACCATCACATGGTTCATCAATAACAAGTGGCAGTAAACCTCCACAAACAACAGGTACATATGATCCAGTAAGCTACACTGATATAGAACACTCCAATAAGCATCACTAGCTCACCAGTTAATGGTAAGCAAGTACAGAGAGGCATAGACAATTTCTATTGCTTAAGACAAGCAACAACAAGGATTAGCAGCATAACAATATACTAACCACTAGCAATCCAGGCTCCAACAGCAATAAACCTAGCAGCACAAGCAAGAGCACGACATCGACCTCAACCACGCCGACCTGGCCAGCCAACCGAGCGAGCATTTCGTCGAGCACGTTGTGCTCGCGCGGGGGAGGAAGAGGGAGGGGAGGGGAGGGAGCTCACCGACGACGACGGCAGTAGTGGAGGAGCTCACCGACGACGACGACAGGGGTGGAGGTCGTGGCGGCTCCTCCACCTTGATGCGGCGGCGGCTCCTCCACCTTGACGCCGCGCCGGCCCCTCCTCCTCCACGCTGCAGCGGCTTGTGCTGCTGGTGGCGGGGATGGGTGGAGCGTGGCGGCATGCGCCCCTCGCGGAGGAAGGCGGCGGCGGCGGCGACAGCGATGGCAGCGGTCGCCATGGAAGGCGGCGGCGCGGGGAGAGGGGAGAGGGGAGGAGTGGTATAAGGGCGCGAGGGAGGGGTACGGCCAAGATATAGGACACGTTATTTCTGTGGCGCACCGTGGCCAGTGCGCCATAGAATACGTTATTTCTGTGGCGCACCGAGTCCAGTGCGCCATAGAATAGGTTATTTCTGTGGCGCACCGACGGCAGTGCGCCATAGAATATGTTATTTCTGTGGCGCACCATGAGCAGTGCGCCGTAGAAAAAGTAAAACCAAGGATTGGGCGTGTCAGGGTGTGGGCCCCACCAAGTTTTTGTGGCGCAGTGTTCCTTGGTGCGCCACAAAATTGAGCTATTTCTGTGGCGCACTGTTCCCGGTGCGCCACAAAATAAAATTCTGTGGCGCATTCTTAGTGGTGCGCCACAGAACTAAGCTCCGCCTATAAGGGTTTTCCTACTAGTGTTCAGATGGCGACTGAAACCTTGTTTGCTTCGTGTACCGTGTACCCGGCCTGTTTAGGCCACTGAGACCTCGTCTTATTCCAGGTCACGGTAGAATTAACTGGATTAGTCATTGATCCTTCTGATTATGGGATTCCTTTTGGTCGTGAATAGGTTAGGAATTGTATGATGAAGCTCTGATGGTAATCTACTGTTCCTTTTGTTCTTGTCTGATAATTGAGCAAGACCAGTGTTGACCACGAAGTCAATCATGTAAACCTATTGAGCAGCATTGGCTATATTCATATATGAAATAAATTGAGAAGAAATACTGTGCGGAATTTGATATGGGTGTGTAATTCCAGGAATTGGGTAATCAACCATTATCCATTGAGAACAATGCACTTGAAGCTAATATGAATTTCTGCATCCCCTACCCCCTCCCCATATCTTCGACGCTTTGCTCTTTTCATGTGTCACATAGTTTTTCTGTTCTTGAAGGTATACAAAATATTGCAGGGGTTATACTATTTATATGTATATATCATCACAGATCGTGTTTCCTTTGACGTGTGGTGTGCATAGGGCTGCTGCCTGAAGACTAGTGTTACCCCTATGTATTGTAAACTTAGTTCATCTTTTGTTGTTGTTGTTTGTTTGTTAGACAAGTGAAATCCACAAGGTGTTGTTTCCCCTATGTAATTTGGATGCAGATGTTTAATATGATGAAAAGTTTGGTTGTCTGATCGATTATGTTTGTCAGTACATATGGACGGCCCTTTATCTTTGTTAGATTATATGTTTCGGTTAAGCTAGACTTGTAATGCAAGCTAGGGTTTTAGGCTTAGTCGGTTGGCTCTACTATTTATATCCCTTGTACCCCAAACAGTTTTGTATCAATTGTGAGACATAATACAATCCTACATGGTATCAGACTAATCGATCCTGACCTATGGCGCCGCCGCCGCTGCCGCCGCCTGGTTACTTCGACCAGCACGCCAAGGCCGTCGCCGCCGCCGAGGCCTCGGCCTCTTCTACCCCTCCCACGGCTACTCCTCTCTCCTACGCAGACACCATAGCCGATGTCACCCCCTTCATACCTATTACTTTAGATCTTGCCCAACACAACTACTACCATTGGCGCCACCTCTTTGAGGTTCACCTCGGGCGCTGCAACCTCCGTCACCACATCGCCGCCGACGCCGCCCCTCGTCCTGACGACGCTCGCTGGACCACAGATGATCTCGCCATCATCCAATGGATCTACACACGCGTGTCCACGGAGATTTTCAATCTCGTTTTCCGTGAGGCCGCCACCGCCGCCGCCCTCTGGGCGTCCCTGCGCCAGCTCTTCCAGGACAACGCTGACGCCCGGATCAACAACCTCCACTCCGCGATCCGCAACACCCCTCAGGGGGACTCCTCGCTCAGCGTCTACTGTCAGCGCATCCAGACGATGGCGGATGAGCTCCGCGAACTAGGCGATCCTATGCCTGATCGCCAGCTTATCAACATCCTTCTCCAAGGGCTCGGCGACCGGTTCAAGCCTCAAGCGGCCATGATTCCCTTCATGCAGCCTCGCCCTTCCTTCAAGGAGATCCGGTCCCTGCTGCAGAACGCCGATGATGACCTCACACGGCGGGAGGCGCGGCCTCACGTCTTCGCCGCCTCCACCCGGCTGCCCCTGCTGCCTACTCCTGCACCGGCAGGCCCGACGAGCCAGCCCACTGCCGCGGTAGGACCCCCGGTACCGTTTCCAGCCTCGGCCGGGCAGCCTCCTCCTGGCTGGCGTCCCAGCCCCAACTACAAGGGCAAGAATCTGATGTACTGGCCGTCGCGATCTGCCCCTCCACCAGCCGCCTCGACGCCCGCGCCAGCGCCTGCCGCTCCTCCCGCTTGGCGCCCGCCACCCGGACCGACGCCTGCGCCAGCACCTGCCGCGCCGCCTACCTGGCACCCTCCTCATGATCCCTGGACCGGCATGGTTCAGGCTTGGTCCATGCCCTGGGCGGCCCCCTCTCCGATCGGCGCTCCTCCAGCTTACACGGGTGCCTGGGCGCCGGGTCTTCGCCCCCACACTGGTTCCCCTGGACTCCTCGGCCAGCGCGCCCCGCCGAACGCCTACCACGCCGCCCCGGCCTACTACGACGGGGGGATGCCATACATGCCATATCAGCACCCCCAGATGTTTCAGCCTTCGCCTGTCCTCATGCCGCCTGCTCCAACTGCCCCGCTGCATCAACCGACCTCCGCTCCTTCACCGAGCTGGGACCAATCTGCGTTCTTGCAGGCCATGAACAACTTCGCTGCCCAGGGAAACTCAGGTATGGACTGGATTTTCGATTCCGGTGCTTCCAGTCACATGTCTGCTTCTAGTAATATGCTGTCAAATTTTTCCACCACACCACTTTCATCCATAGTCCTAGGAAACGGCACTACTATACCTATATATTGCACCGGCCAAACCACCATACCTACACCCACCAAACAACTCCTCCTACGTGATGTCCTTATTGCACCCGCGCTAATCAAAAACTTAATTTCTGTTCGTCAGTTCACCCGTGACAATCTTGTTTCTATGGAATTTGATCTGTTTGGTTTATCTGTGAAGGACTACCAGACCAAAGCGGAGATCGCTCGGTTCAATAGCTCCGGCGACCTCTACACTCTCCATGGCGCCGCCACCCACGACCCACCCACCTCCATGGCGGCGTCCGTCGACCTCTGGCATCACCGTCTCGGCCACCCCCACAACGCTACCTTGTCTTCTATACTTAGCGAATTTTCAATAACTTGTAATAAGGATAGTCATAATACCTCCATGTGTCCCTCTTGTCAGCAAGGAAAACATGTTCGCTTGCCCTTTAGTTCCTCTACTACTGTTAGTACCTTTCCTTTTGAACTTTTGCACTGCGATTTATGGACATCTCCCCATACTAGTGTCTCTGGCTTTAAATATTATCTAGTCGTTCTAGACGATTTCACACACTTTGTCTGGACTTTTCCTTTACGCAACAAATCAGACGTACACACCATTTTCCTAAACTTTCACAAATATGTCGCCACACACTTCTTTCTTCCCATTAAATTTATCCAATGTGACAACGGCAAAGAATTTGATAACTTTCAAAACCGAAACTTCTTTCTTCAACATGGCATTCTTCTCCGATTTTCATGCCCATACACTTCACCTCAAAACGGCAAGGCAGAACGCTCGCTTCGCACAATAAACGACATCATTCGCACCCTTTTAATCCACTCCTCAATGCCACCAAAATTCTGGGCCGAAGCCTTACGCACAGCCACCTACTTACTCAACATCCGGCCTCACAAGTCCAACACAAACTCTACACCATTCTACTCTCTTTACCTTAGTCATCCCAACTACTCTGAACTTCGCGTCTTTGGCTGTCTTTGTTTTCCAAACACTGCCGCCATCTCCACCAACAAACTATCACCTCGCTCCATTCCCTGTGTCTTTCTAGGATACTCTGATGAACACAAGGGTTATCGCTGCCTGGATCTCGTCTCCGGCCGCGTCCACATCTCTCGGCACGTTACTTTTTCCGAGCATATCTTCCCTTTCTCCACACGGACACCCTCCCAAACTCCCATTGACCCATCGCCTACCCTACATCATCCCATAGCTCACCCCGCTAGGTTTCCTCACCACTACATCGCTCCTACCGCCACCCCAGTGCCCTCCTCGCCTGCCGCGGCAGACCCTTCAGCCGACTCCACTGCCGCGACAGCAGGGTCGGCTGCTTCCTCTGCCACGTCTGCAGCTCCACCCGATACACCTATCTCCTCCGCCGCTCCTTCTCCACCATCTTTGACGTCTGACTCATCCGCTGCGCCTGACGTCGTTGTTCATCCCACTCCACCTCTACCACCCCATGTTGTTCCTACCCAAGCTCCCACAAATGATCAAACCATGCGCACTCGGGCCAAAGCGGGATTTCACGTTCCAAAAGGGCCGCGTCTCAATCTTCATGCCACCACTTCTCCGATCTCCCCCATCCCTAAAACCTACAAAAGTGCTCTTCTCGATCCTAACTGGGCTGCCGCTATGCGTGATGAGTTTTCTGCTCTCATTCACAATGATACATGGCGCCTTGTTCCTCGCCCTGTCGGTGCAAATATTGTTTCCGGCAAATGGGTTTTCCGCCAAAAATTTCTCTCCGACGGAACTCTCTCTCGCTACAAGGCTCGCTGGGTTTGTCGTGGTTTCTCTCAGCAGCACGGCATCGACTACGACGAGACCTTCTCTCCTGTTGTCAAGCCTAGCACTATTCGCACTGTTCTTAGCATCGCCACTTCCTCTTCTTGGCCCATTCACCAACTCGATGTCAAAAATGCCTTTCTTCATGGTGCTCTCCAAGAAACTGTTTATTGTCAACAACCTTTAGGCTTCGAAGACTCCTCTGCTCCCGGTCATGTTTGTCTCCTTCAAAAATCTCTTTATGGTCTCAAACAAGCCCCTAGGGCTTGGTTCCAACGTTTTTCAACTTACATTCAAACAATCGGTTTCACTCCCTCTCTCACCGACACCTCTCTTTTTGTCTATCACACTTCCACACACACAGCTTATCTTCTTCTTTATGTTGATGATATCATCCTCACTGCTTTCACTAAGACTTTTCTTGATCATATTATTACACTGCTTAACTCTGAATTCTCTATGACTGATCTTGGTGTGCTTCATCATTTTCTTGGCATCACTGTTACACGTGACTCTCATGGTCTTTTTCTTTCCCAACGTCAATACATTCTAGATCTTCTCAACCGCGCAGGCATGATTGACTGTCAGCCTGCTCGTACACCTGTTGACACTAGCGCCAAACTCTCTGCTGATGGCGAACCATTCTCAGACCCAACTCTCTACCGTAGCATTGCGGGTGCACTACAATACCTTACTCTAACACGCCCAGAAATATCTTATTCTGTCCAACAAGTCTGCCTATATATGCATGATCCACGAGTTCCTCACTACAATCACATGAAACACACTCTTAGATATCTAAAAGGAACATTAGATTATGGCCTTCACATCAACACCACTTCACCTACCAGTTTGACAGCATACTCTGATGCGGACTGGGCTGGATGCCCCGACACTCGTCGGTCCACGTCCGGATACTGTGTTTTTATGGGTAACAATTTGCTTTCATGGTCTTCTAAGCGACAGGTTACGGTTTCACGCTCGTCTGCAGAAGCTGAGTATCGAGCTGTTGCACATGCAGTTGCTGAGACAGTTTGGCTACGGCAGTTGTTGGCTGAACTTCATCGTCCCATCCAGCAGGGCACTATTGTTTATTGTGATAATATTTCAGCGGTTTACATGTCCAGCAATCCAGTTCAGCATCGGAGGACAAAGCATATTGAGATAGACATTCACTTCGTCAGGGAGAAAGTTGCTTTGGGCCAAGTTCGAGTTCTTCATGTTCCCACTACAGCGCAGTTCGCCGACATCTTTACCAAGGGACTGCCGACACAGCCGTTTCATGACATTCGTTTCAGTCTCAACGTGATTGAACCCCACGTTGACACTGCGGGGGGATGTTAGATTATATGTTTCGGTTAAGCTAGACTTGTAATGCAAGCTAGGGTTTTAGGCTTAGTCGGTTGGCTCTACTATTTATATCCCTTGTACCCCAAACAGTTTTGTATCAATTGTGAGACATAATACAATCCTACAATCTTGATGCATCAATGAAATTCCATTATCTAAAAAAAGGATGGTCTGTCAGATTTTTTTTTCTTTTGGAATGTCATGGTATGAAGCACTTAGAAGATCTGTTCAGGAGTTTAATGCCCAAAGGGTCTCAAGTTCAAATTGTTGAATTAAGAGCTCTTGTCCTACCTGAGGGATCTTTTTAGTACTATTTTAGCTTCTGCATGCAAAGACACACATTACTTTGCTACCTTGTGTGTACTGCAGTGCATCACAACTTAAATTCTTCAGTCTTATGAATGAAAGCAAAGCCAACTACCCATGTTTGAATTGTGGCATCAATTTGAACAGGTAAATGAAACGTTAATGGAGTATACAACATCACATATTGGAGATTCTTTAACTTACACCTGCATTATGTATTTAATTTATTGTGTGTCATTGAGAATGTCTTTGCTCTGATTATTTTCTTGAAGTCTTGATCATCTAAACTAGCTATATCTCAATTTTGTTACTTAAAAATGTATCCGCATTTTATTGGCTGGCATGGAATTTGTGTATTATCAGGACTGACTGACATGTGTTCAGGCTTCCAAGCTGCCTGGTGCTTGCTTGTTCATTCTTTTGTGGACTTGCATGTGCAAGCACACATGTGTGTTGTTACCATCATTCGAAATTTATAGCATCTGACTTGTTTTTCTAATTACTATGCATCCTTAGGCTAGATAGATATCTTCAAATGGAACAAATCGAGGATAGCCTTGGCAATTTCTCAGGAAGTGATCTATTCCCTGAGAATTCGTTTCCTTTAGGTTAGCAAACTATGGCTATATCCATTTTTTGGGTCACCTTTTTTCCCTTCAATTTGGATTTAATACTCATTTATTATCTCTGTGTGTAAATGCCCAGTTACCAAAAGCAGGATGGTTAAAATTCACCCCGAGTCTTTGTGTTATGACCGGCCTGGTCTATCGCCGGAGGGGGCCCACTGGCCCAACCGGCCAGGCCTAGTTAGGGGCTTAGCCCAGTTAGCAGATTAGGGTTTTGCAATTCTCTTATTAATACAAGTTGTAATAGACTATATCGATCAAGCAATAATCAATATCATTATTGCTGACTCCCAGAGGAGTCGGCCTTCTCCTGTCCGCGCCGCTCCAAGCCCTAGCCGCCGCCTTCCCACGCGCCCGCGACGGCGCCCTGCCGCCGGCGCCGCCTCTCTTCCTCTCGCTCGCAGCACTTCCACCCCTACAATCTACGCCCCGTCCTGGTAGAACCCTAGATTCTACCAATTTGGTATCAGAGACCTCCGTTACGATCATGTCTTCGAGCCAGCCACCACCACCGCCGCCTCCGAGACGCCGCCGGCCTCCTCCGCCGCCGCGCACCTGCCGCCGCCCTCCACGGGCGACGCGGCGCCCCTAGCAGATGTCGCCGGCGCCGCCCCCTCCTCTCGCAGCAAGAGCTCTCGACGGCCATCCGCGACCTCGCCACCGCCGTCCAGGGCATCCGCCTGTACCTCATCGGTACGCAGGGGATGACCACGCCGCCCCTGCCGCCGCCCCGCGCCGGCAGCCCGAACCGGCCAGGGCGCGCCTGCTCCGCCCACGGCCTCACCACCGCCGCCGCCGTGGGCGTCATGGCAGCCGGCGCCCAGCGTGGGCCCCGTCTCGCTGCCCCAGGGCGTGCCCATCCAGCGGGTCCAGTTTCCGCCGTCGCCCTCCCGACTTCCGGCGTGGGTGACCGCGACGGAGCCCCCGCCCGTCTACTCGGCCGCACCGGCGCCTTCCCCCGTCTACACCACCGCCGCGGACCCTCCGCGCCCGTCCTTCCCGGACCCGCCGCACGCACGCTTCGCCGAGCCTTCCGCTGGTCGCGCGGAGTACCCCGCCCAGGCGCCACCGGCCTCGCTCCCCCACGCTACGCCAAGCTGGAATTCGCCACGTATGATGGCGTCGAGGACCCCCTCAACTGGCTCAATGCGAGCAGTTCTTCCGGGGACAGCGTACCCTGGCTTCGGACCGGACGTGGCTCGCCTCGTACCACCTCCGCGGCGCCGCCCAGACGTGGTACTACTCCCTGGAGCAGGACGAGGGTGGCATGCCTCCATGGGACCGGTTCCGTTAGCTCTGCCTTCTCCGCTTCGGCCCTCCAATCCGCGGCAGCCGCTTGGCGGAACTTGGGCGTTTGGCGTTCACCACCAAGGTGCAGGACTTCGCCGACCGCTTCCAGGCCCTCGCATGCCATGCGCCCGGCGTGACGGGCCAACAGCGCGCCGAGCTCTTCATTGGCGGCCTCCCGGACCACATCCGCGTGGATGTCGAGCTACAGGCCCCGCAGGACCTCCAGACGGTGATGCACTACGCGTGCGCTTACGAGCGTCGCACCAAGGCGGTTCAGCAGGCGCCCCTAGCCCACGGCACCCGCGTCGCCCGGCCTCCTCCTACGGCCGCGGCTGCCAACCGCCCCGCCCCACCTGGACCGGCCGGTCCCGGCCCCGCGGCGACACGCACGTTTCGTCGCCTCACCCCGGCGGAGCAGCTCGAACGCCGCCGCCTGGGATTCTGCTTCAACTGCGACGACCCGTACACGCCCGGTCACGTGTGCCCTCGCCTCTTCTACCTGGAGACAGTCGACGTGGAGGAGGGCGATCCGACGACCGGGCCGGTTGCCGCGGCACCCGAGACGGTCGGGCCGACCGACGCGGCTGCCACGGCCTTCGTCGTGTCTCTACACGCGCTCGCCGGCATCCGCCACGAGCGGACGATGCTGCTGCCGGTCACTATCCAGGGCGAGCCTCTGGTGGCGCTACTGGACACGGGGTCTACGCATAACTTTCTCCCCGCCGCCACTATGCGCTGCCTCGCGCTACAGCCGACAGGTGGGGATACCCTCCGCGTGACCGTGGCCAACGGTGACCGCCTCCACTGCCATGGGGTGGTCCAGCACGTCCCCCTCACCATCGGCGACGAGCACTTCGTCATCACGTGCGCCGGCATCGACTTGGGCTGCTTCGACTTCATCCTTGGCGTCGACTTGCGGACGCTCGGTCCCATCCTTTGGGACTTCGATGCCCTGACGATGACCTTCTGGCGCCAGGGCCACATTCGCTGGGAGGGCCTCGGGGGCACCTCCCCCGCACCGCAGCTGCAGCTCGTCTCCGGGGCCGATGACGCCGAGCACCCCCTCTTGACGCACCTCCTGCAGCAGCACGGCGACATCTTCGAGGAGCCGCAGAGCCTGCCGCCCCCACGAGCGTGTGACCATCGTATCCACCTGCTCCCGGGGTCGGCGCCAGTGGCGGTGCGCCCATACCGCTACCCCCAGCTGCAGAAGGACGAGCTGGAGCGCCAGTGTGCGCTCATGTTGGCAGCGGGCATCATCAGGATCTCCACGTCCCCGTTCTTCGCGCCTGTGCTGTTGGTGCGCAAGTCGGATGGCACGTGGCGCTTCTGCATCGACTACCGCGCCCTCAACGCCCTCACGCTCAAGGACAAGTTCCCGATCCCGGTGGTCGACGAGCTGTTTGACGAGCTCCACGGCGCGCGGTTCTTCACCAAGCTCGATCTCCACTCAGGCTATCATCAGGTGCGCATGCACCCGGAGGACATCGCCAAGACGGCGTTCCGGACACCATGGCCACTTCGAGTTCGTGGTGATGCCTTTCGGCCTCACCAACGCGCCCGCGACTTTCCAGGCCCTGATGAATGATGTCCTTCGTCCATACTTACGCCGCTTTGTGCTGGGTTTTTTTGATGATATTTTGATCTACAGCGCATCATGGGCGGAGCACCTGCAGCATGTCGCCATCGTCTTCAACGAGCTTCGAGCGCATCGACTTCACCTCAAGCGCTCGAAGTGCTCGTTTGCGACGACCTCGGTGGCCTATCTCGGTCACGTCATCTCTGCCGACGGGGTGGCGATGGATGCGGACAAGGTGGCGGCTGTCGCCGCTTGGCCGCCGCCGCGTTCCCCACGCGCCCTCCGCGGGTTCCTGGGCCTCGCCGGCTACTACCGGAAGTACATCCGGGATTTTGGCCTCATCGCCTCGCCACTCACGCGCATGTTGCGGCACGAGGCCTTCGCTTGGGATGACGAGGCTACCGCTCCCTTCGAGGCCCTCAAGGGGGCCCGGATGACGGGCCCCGTCCTCCAGATGCCAGACTTCGACAAGCCGTTCATCGTCGACTGCGACGCCTCAGGGGCGGGGTTCGGCGCCGTCCTTCACCAGGGTGACGGGCCACTCGCCTACTTCAGCCGGCCGTTTGCTGCACGCCACCTCAAGCTTGCGGCGTACGAGCAGGAACTCATTGGCTTGGTTCAGGCCATCCGCCACTGGCGTCCCTACCTCTGGGGGCGCTCGTTCCGCGTACGTACGGACCATTACAGCCTTAAGTTCCTCTTGGACCAGCGGCTGTCGACGGTGCCCCAGCACCAGTGGATCAGTAAGCTGTTTGGCTTTGACTTCACGGTGGAGTACCGTCCGGGGCGCCTCAATACGGTGGCCGACGCCTTGTCCCGCCGCGACGCCGATCCCGACGCTACTACGGGAGTCTCGGAGGGTGGCCTGCCATGCATCTGCTCGGGGCCCTCCTTCGCCCTCTTCGACCGCATCCGCCAGGCGACTGCGTCTGCGCCGGACGCCCAGCACCTGCGGTAGCAGCTAGACACGGGTGAGCTGGACGACCCCTGGCACGTCACCGACGGCCTTCTCCTCCACGGGCGCCGCGTGTTCGTTCCCGACCACGATGACCTCCGCCACCAGGTGCTGCTCTTGGCGCATTCCGCGGGTCATGAGGGTGTCCAGAAGACCCTCCACCGTCTGCGCGCGGACTTCTACATCCCTGGCGATCGGGCCATGGTCCAGGATTGGGTGCGTTCGTGTGAGACGTGCCAGCGCAACAAGACGGAGACTTTGCGCCCAGCTGGCGTCTTGCAGCCGCTTGACGTTCCTTCGCAGGTGTGGGCCGACATCCCCATGGACTTCATCGAGGGACTTCCGAAGGTGGGCGGCAAGTCTGTCATCCTCACGGTGGTTGACCGCTTCTCCAAGTACGCCCACTTCATCGCGCTTGGCCATCCGTACACGGCATCGTCCGTGGCCCGCGTCTTCTTCGATGGTATCGTCCGCCTACACGGGTTTCCCTCGTCCATCGTCTGTGACCGGGATCCGGTGTTCACGGGGCACGTGTGGCGGGACCTCTTCCGCATGGCCGGGGTCCAACTCCGGTTCTGTTGCGGTCAGAAACCCACCGGTGAGCAGCGACGGGCAACACAGTAGAGCCGGGAGCAACTTAGGGCTGCGGCTGGCCCTGGTCCCTCCGAGCAACGGCCCGCAAAGAACTCGGCACGCACGTCCGATGCTGGTGCAGGCGTGCCACCTGACCTATACCTGGTCAGGAAGGTGATGGAGATGCTCGCTTAGTTTCCTGCATGGCATACATGTAAACATTAAATACGAGCCTCGATCGGCTCTCAGGTTGTCCTGTGAATCGGCTCAAAGAGCCGATCCACCCATGATTCGCACGAGGTGTACGAATATATGGTGGTCCTGCTTGATCAGATAAAGCTAAAACGATCTACAACGATTTGGGGTTTTCACCGCATAATCGGATCATCCTACTCACGATTGGGCCTCGCGGCCACGCACGGTGATCGTAAGCCGATCCTAGACAAGGCCTAAAAACCAACACGAGGTTGATCCCCGGAACATCCTGTCTAGGGCTAGCAAACTACACCCTACGCGCCGGATCCTCAACCCTTTGTAAGGCCTAACTATTGCAGATATTAAACTAATCCTTGAAGAACAAGGAGCAACCGTAACGGATCGGATCTACTAAATAATGATCAAGCGGGGTGCCCCCTACACCTAAGATAGGTGTAAGGGCGCAGATGTATAAGGGTTGCACGACGATAGCATATGATACGAGGAACAATGCTAACCCTAACACATCTAAGATAACCTACGTTGCTCGCCATCAAAAAGGCTTCGATGAGCAACACATGACAACGAATAAACTTTCCTAGATCGCAAGATCGATCTGCAACATGTCTGCCGGAGGAAACCCTCGAGACAAAGGAGTTGGCGATGCGCCTAGATTATTTCATAAACCCTAGATACATATTTATAGTCCGTAGACTTTCTAACGTGGGAATAATCCCCACCGTGCACGAGACAAACTCTAACTAACCGACACGTATCCTACTATGTTACAGATACAAGGGCAAACTAGCCCAAACTTTGCATGCGGCCGATTCACGTATTTCTTCCACGTATATTCTTCAAGTCCATCTTGATCGCGGCCCACCTGACTCGGTCAAATTCTGGTGATAACACATGCCCCCTGGTTTTGGAATTGATAATTCCAAAATCTCTGCCCTTTCTTCGTCGGGTCATGTCGTGGCAGAAGCAGAACCGTCGCAGTACCCTTCATCATGATGCCTTGTCTTCTCAACTTCTCCAAAACTTGATAGCTTTAGCATCACTTCCTCGGAAACGCAATGGCATTAAATCTCCACTAGGCTCCTCCTTATTTAGCGTGCCGATTGATTAGCCCTCTTCATCCCCTTCCTCTGTTCTAGCTATCGGCACCGAAAAAACCCTCTTTCCGTAGCAATGTCTTCCTCTTCCTCGTCTCCTCCGGCCTCTCCCTCAGTCTTCCTCCTCGAGCGAGCCGGAGTGGAACTTTGATCACGTGCCAGACGGCCCACCGAAGCATTCGTCGGGTCAGATGGCGACCTGCCTCTAACCGATGGGAAGACGACCTGAAGTTCCTCATCGAAGGGGAGCTGATAAGCGAAAGCGAAGACGACCTCCATCCCTGGGTGAAACCCACCTCCTCCGATGGGAAGGAGGAAGAAGACGAAGTAGAGGAAGAAGAGGAAAAGGAGGAAGATGATTCCTCCTCCTCCGTTAAGCATCCGCCGGCAAAGCGATTCCGTGCTTGGGCGGACAGCGAGGACGATGATGATGACGAGGAGGAAGAGGAAAAGGAGGAGGATGAATCCTCCTCCTCCGCCGGATATCCGCCGGCAAGCGCGCTCTTCGGCGGCGAGGATGATGATGATGACGAGGAAGAAGAAGCTCCGCCGAGGCTGGGGCAGCAGTGACGAGGAACTTCCTGAAGCAGCGCCGACGGCAGCTACAACGGCGACGATGAGGACAGCGACGACCCCTAGAACAGGGGCAAATTAGTGTAGGACTAGTAGTAGCAGTGCACTAGGCATCAGATCCCCCTTTTGAGAGCCATCGGCTCTTTCCTGTAAAGCCGCTCCTTTGAATTAATAAGAATGGTTCTTCCAATTTAACTTTCAATTAATCCAATTTCAAGCCTTCTGCTCGCCACACCAAGACCGATAGCAACGTATCGGATTTTAGACGCCCATGAAGCCAGACTCAGATATCGATTAGACCGTCAGTCAAGCACTTCTCAAATTCAGACTGTGATTTGATATCTGACCATAATATTCCGCAATCCTACAGCCGATGGCTGTTCATCGGCTGTTTTGAGAATCCAGTCTCCTTCATTTTCTTGCAGTAACAGGACAGCCCAAACCCCTGTAGATGACGACGGCTTCCCTTTCGGGCTCCTCTCGTAGCTCTAGCAGATGCTTCTGCAACGACTCACCGCTTTCAGAGAAGGTTATAGTGCAAGGTCAGCCGATGCAACTCCAATCGGCTCCAACAACAGAGTGTCTATCAAATCAGCTGCCCCCCGAGCCTCAGTCAAAGTGAGAACGGTGGCGAGGATACACAGTTCAGTCCAAGGGCCCTGAACTCAGGCAAATTGAGACAGCCACCATGCAGAGGTCCTAATCATGTCTACGAACATAGCTGGGAAAATAGCCAACTTGTAGACGCATCAGAGCCGATCACCCTTCTTTCTTTGAAAGCCGATATTGCAAATGAAGTACCAACGGCTTAAAGAGCAAAGGGTTGCCTTGTGCCAAAACTGACATTTCTGCCAGTACTGCTGGTCGAAATCCGTGTCTTGAACCCGCAGCAGGTAGATCCTGTGTAATTGTACTAGAGTCGATGGCTGTGCATCGGCTTCGTTTCTTAGTTCTAAAGTCGATGTCCTTGCATCGGCGTATATCATGAAATTTTTTTGGCCGATTTTCCTATCGGCCCCCAATATTTCACTGCACACATGTTCATCTGCACATGTTCCTCTGGCCGATTTTTCCTATCGGCCCCCAACATTTCACTGCACACATGTTCATCTGCACATGTTCATCTGATTAGGTGCCCCGAGCCGAATACGTCGTGTTGCAGATATCGGCTCTATGTACGCCAAGGCACTGTATTTGCACGTCGGCTCCGTTAAGATTCGTGTTGACTCTCATCAGCCGACGTGACCGCTGCTCATTAAATCATCGTTGAACACAAGCAGACCGTGTGGTGAGGATAATTTTGGCCGATTGCTGGAATCGGCCTCCATATTGAAGCGCTCAATGAAGGTTTTGTAATGTTCCTTCATAGATCTTTGGGGCCGATCCCAAGGATCGGCCTCGCCACGTTTGCTCATCGGTTTGTTCTTGCTACACGGTCAGGCCGGTGGATAAGACCAGCCTAACCCTGCCCTTCGTCACGTCGATGCCTCCAAATTAATACCTGAGAGTGGCTCTTGGCCTGCTGTTTCCCAAGCGTTCATGCCAGCCGTTGAAATCTCGGCTGAGTCATCGGCTGGACGACCTCTACCTCATCTCCATCCCACTATTACGCATTGGTGCATCGTGGAGGGAATGCAACAGTTGGCGTGGATCCAATCTCTTCCTAGCGAACAGCATAGGTGCTCTTGCTATCAACGATGAAGAACGTCGTAGGGATAGTTTTCCTTCCTACGGTCAGATCCACGTTCAGAACACCTTGTGCGTCGGACGCTTGGCCGTTGAAATCGCTCAATGTCACGTTGGTCTTGATCAGATCCGAGCTAGAGCGTCCCAACCGACGTAGCATAGAGTATGGCATAATGTTGACTGCCGCTCCGGTGTCCACCAGCATCTTGTTGACAGGCCTCCCATCGATATAACCTCGCAAGTACAGGGCCTTCAGATGTCTGTAGCTTCTTTCTCGTGGCTTCTCAAAGATAACCGGCCGTGGGCCGCGATCAAGTTGCGCCGCGTGCCTAATCTAATGAACCGAACTCCGTAGGAAGGATGAACACCATGTTTGTGCCGGCCGATGTTCCGTCATCGGCTTTCCTTTGCTTGGGCGCCACTCCATTTTTTGTGGTCGACCCTCTTCATCCAGGGTTCGCGAATTTTCCAGATCAGGCCGCGCCTTTCTTAACGTGTGCAGGTATAACCTTTCGGCTTCCTCCAACCGCGCAGTCGCTGAACCCTACGTTTTGGGAACGGTTGAGTCCATCAGGGCACCACCTTGGCCGGTGGTACCTGTCTTCCTCTTCTTCTCCCTCGTCTTCCAAATCCTCGAGATCTTCCACCCGAGGGGACTCAGCGTGCTTGTTCCGAGGCGGGAGAGGCCCTAAGCGTTGGAACACGGACACGTTAGCTGCCTCCCTCTTCTTCTGGTTCTGGGCAGTTGCCGATTGTAGGCAATCGGCTCATTCCTGAATCCCAGCGATGTCTGAAGAAGGGACAGTCCAGTGCCTATCCTCGTCGTCTCGCTCCCTTGACTTTTCCTTGGCACGGCGCTCGTACTCCTCCTCATCGCGATCATGCCGATGATGCCTCCTGGCGTCCCTAGCCAGACGGTCTCTATCATCATCGTCGCTGGATCGTCGGCGTTGGCTATATTGACTCACGTACTTGTTGAGGAGGTGATCAGAGAGAGGTCGCTGATATCTTACATTCTTCACTTCTCCCTCGTGATGTAGCGCTTGCCTTCGTGACGGAGCCGATCGCGTGGAGCGGCCTCCTGTGTCCTTGCTACGAGAGCAGCTGCCCTCGTCTCCGTCCTTGAGTGGTGTCCAGGTCCTACCATGTTGATGTTGAACGAGAATCCTGGCTGGCAACCTTCAGGTAAGTGCACTCCACCATGTTAACGGCGGGGAAGGGGTGGGTGTCGACCTTCATGGCGTACTGGTTGAAAATCAGACGTCCTTGTTCTATCGCCATTTGGATCTGCTGACGCCACCTGCGGTCGTTGGTGGCATGGGAGAACGAGTTATGCCATTTGCGTATGGCTTTCCGTTCAGCTCTGTCCGTGGGGATTTTGAGGCCTTCGGGTAACTTGCTTCTCCTTGAGTAAGAGGTCAAAATTTTGCTCAGTTTTAGTTACGTCGAAATCAAACCCTCTGGGCGGACCTGGTGGCTTAACCCATTTGCGGGATATGGGGGTTGCCCGAGTCCATTCAGCTTTGCTACCTCTTGATCTCATGAGCCTTCGTCTTCATACGCCTCAGCAGGACTACCGCACGCTTGAATTTGTCTGGTAAAAGTCCGGTGTTTGTTCATTTTTCTGCACCATATGCGGTGAAGGGTAGTCGCTTGGGAGGCCATGTCCTTGATTGGTGATGCGAGGCCCACCCCAACTCATTGCTTCCTTTTCGGTCACACGAGCCGAATAACATCGGTTCTAAGATTTCTGAAGCGGACGTATTACCTCCAGCGCTTCGACGTATTTGTGCTAGATCGGCAAGGCCGGACTCGGAAGCCTCGAGTGATACGCATGTGGAACTGTTCTTGCTTCCAAGTCCGGATCGAGTCGCGGCAGCGAAGTGTACCCGAAAGCCGATCTGTGAGGGACTGTGCGAAGAACCTCACACGTAGCTCTCTCTCGCTGAGATCGTGCCCAGCTGTGCCAAATATCGGCTCACATGCTCGATGGAGCTGGAACCATCCGATCCATTGAACTTGGAGAAATCAGGAGCCGATATTTGGGTGGTAGCGGATCAACTCGTACTCGTTGGGGTACGGCTTGGAATAGCCGATTGTCCTCCTTTTCGGCACCATGCCGAACTGGTCTCTCGGTATGGTGCGATTTGATCCGCGGTCTTGGCTGCAGGAGTCGAATTCTTCGGGGAGTGGCATACTTAGCCAGCCATGCTTGCTTTTCCAGCTCTGAGCCAACTGCAGGAGCTGAGCTCTGGAGGTTTGTCGGAGTGGCATACTTAGCTAGCCACGTACGCTCTCAGGTGCGTCGCCGACGTTCCTCTGCTTTCCCGAAGTCCCTGTTGCGGCCTGGTTTGTGAGCGCCCGTTACGCGTCCACGTATGTGCACGTGTATCCGTGGGGATCTCCTTAGGCGCCTCGTACAAGAGGCGTCACTAGGGTCACCACCGATCTTGTAGACGACGAATACGGTGAATTCGGCATGGTGCCGCGAATGGCGCGGTGGACGGGACTGGGTGGCATCTCTCCTTGGTATGTCCGAGAGCTGGTCCTGACGGAGAGTATTGACGACTCATGATTTCTGGATCACTCGAAGAGCAACTCGCTCCAAAGTGTTCACCGGGTTCTCGAGTGGCGGTGTAGCGAATGAGCTACCATGAAGTTTATCTCTGACGGGGACCGGTGCGTTCTTCGACGGGCAGACAGGTCCACTCCATCGAGCGCACCTTCGGTGAGAACCCTTTCCACGATGCCATGTGAACGGGTTCGTGAAAAGAGCGATGAGGTCGGCTTCGAGGATCGCCTTGACCTCGTCATACTTCTTCTTGAGCTCATCGGTCAGATCCTCGTACGTGACGGGTGCCGTCCGCCATCTCGGATGTAGATGGCGATGTGGTTGATGTAGAAGAGTGTCCCACGGCGTGCCGAGAATGTGTTGCGGTCGAAACCCACCGGCGAGCAGCGACGGGCAACACAAGAGCCGGGAGCAACTTAGGGCTGCGGCTGGCCCGGTCCCTCCGGCGACGGCCCGCAAAGAACTCCGCACGCACGTCCGATGCTGGTGCAGGCGTGCCACCGACCTATACCGGTGGGAAGGTGATGGAGATGCCTCGCTTAGTTTCTGCATACACGTAAACATTAAATACGAGCCTCGATCGGCTCTCAGTTGTCCTGTGAATCGGCTCAAAGAGCCGATCCACCCATGATTCGCACGAGGTGTACGAATATATGGTGGTCCTGCTTGATCAAGATAAAGCTAAAACGATCTACGGTGATTTGGGGTTTTCACCGCATAATCGGATCATCCTACTCACGATTGGGCCTCGCGGCCACGCACGGTGATCGTAAGCCGATCCTAGACAAGGCCTAAAAACCAACACGAGGTTGATCCCGGAACATCCTGTCTAGGGCTAGCAAACTACACCCTACGCCGCTGGATCCTCCAACCCTTTGTAAGGCCTAACTATTGCAGATATTAAACTAATCCTTGAAGAACAAGGAGCAACCGTAACGGATCGGATCTACTAAATAATGATCAAGCGGGGTGCCGCCCCTACACCTAAGATAGGTGTAAGGGCGGCCAGATGTATAAGGGTTGCACGACGATAGCATATGATACGAGGAACAATGCTAACCCTAACACATCTAAGATAACTACGTTGTTGCCATCAAAAAGGCTTCAGTACGAGCAACGCATGACAACGAATAAACTTTTACTGCCTAGATCGCAAGATGCGATCTAGGCAATGCTTACCCGGAAGAAACCCTCGAGACAAGGGAGTTGGCGATGCGCCTAGATTGGTTTGTGGTAAACGTTGGTTGTTGTTTATTTCATAAACCCTAGATACATATTTATAGTCCGTAGACTTTCTAACGTGGGAATAATCCCCACCGTGCACGAGACAAACTCTAACTAACCGACACGTATCCTACTATGTTACAGATACAAGGGCAAACTAGCCCAAACTTTGCATAACAGGCCGATTCACGTATTTCTTCCACGTATATTCTTCAAGTCCATCTTGATCGCGGCCCACCTCTGACTCGGTCAAATTCTGGTGATAACAGGTTCAGCACGGCGTTCCACCCTCAGACGGACGGCCAGTCCGAGGTAGGTGATCGCCATGTATTTGTGCTGTGTTACAGGCGATCGTCCTCGCGCTTGGGTGGATTGGCTTGCATGGGCGGAGTACTGCTACAACACCTCCTACCATTCCACCCTGCGTGCTACGCCATTCGAGGTGGTCTACGGTCGGCCACCACCACCTATTCTACCGGTGGATCCAGCGACGGCGCGAACGGAGGCAGCTGGTGAGCTCATCCGCGCCCGCGACGAGATGTTGGCCGAGGTGCGGCAGCGTCTTGTCCAAGCTCAACAGGTCGCCAAGCACTACTATGACGGCCGTCACCGCGAGGTTGAGTACGCAGTGCGTGACTGGGTGTGGCTTCGCCTGTTGCACCAGTCCCTCGACCCGCGTGCCAAGCGCAAACTTGGTCCGCGCTATGCGGGACCCTTCATCATCGTCGAGCGGATTGGGACCCTGGCGTACAAACTTCAGTTGCCTGAAGGGGCCCGCATTCACGACGTCTTCCACGTGGGACTTCTGAAGCCCTATCGCGGTGCCCAGCCGGTGGCCACTCCGCCACTTCCGCCGACGGCCGAGGGTCGTCTGCTGCCCAGCCCGGCCAAGTTGCTCCGCGCTCAGCGTCGTCGTGATGTGTGGCACTTGTTGGTGCAGTGGGAGGGCCTTTCTGAGGAAGAGGCGACTTGGGAGCCACGCGAGGCGTTCCAGCAGCATTATCCAAACTACCAGCTCGAGGACGAGCTGTTTACGCAGGCGGGGAGAGATGTTATGACCGGCCTGGTCTATCGCCGGAGGGGGCCCACTGGCCCAACCGGCCAGGCCTAGTTAGGGGCTTAGCCCAGTTAGCAGATTAGGGTTTTGCAATTCTCTTATAAATACAAGTTGTAATAGACTATATCGATCAAGCAATAATCAATATCATTATTGCCGACTCCCAGAGGAGTCGGCCTTCTCCTGTCCGCGCCGCCCCAAGCCCTAGCCGCCGCCTTCCCACGCGCCCGCGACGGCGCCCTGCCGCCGGCACCGCCTCTCTTCCTCTCGCTCGCAGCACTTCCACCCCTACAATCTACGCCCCCGTCCTGGTAGAACCCTAGATTCTACCACTTTGCAAGTACGTATTTCCTGTTTACGGTGTGTACCATATGTTAATACATGTAAACTATAATGTAATTGGTTGGTTGTGTCTGTAGAACATAATGCATGTCCTTGAGGTTGAGTACCACAGAATCTGTGATGAGCTTGGTGAAAATGAAAGGAAAAACAAGATTGAGGTTAGATAAAATTATTTCTTAAATTATTTATGGTATAGTAAAATGCGCACATCTAATCTATTGTTTCATCAGATTTCTGGTTCACTAGAAGTTGAACTGGATTATATGTTGAACAATCTGCAAGAGGCTAGAAAGAAAAGGAGGGGGAGGTGGGATGAATATGTGGATGTTATACAACAGTTAGAGGGTTATTCGAGCTCCATGCGCCCTGTTCAGTTCAGACCGTCAGCTGTTCTGCTATCTCATAAACCCAATTTGTCCTTGAAACGACTCAGAGAGCTGAAGTATTTGCTGAAGTTGTTACAAAAGGATAAGGTATGATCTATCTGATTTTTTCACTAGTGTATTAATCCCTTTGACATGTGCATTTCTCACTAAACAATGCATACTTTCTTATTTATGCCAGAATACTTCCAGACACTTCAAAGCTATATACTTGTTATGTGATGATCTGAATCTTGACTTTGCGGAAGAGATACTCAAAAGTGACAAGGAAGATGATGGCTCGACAGTTTTTATGTTAGAGGATGTGGTGAAAAGATTGGAGGTGCTAAAGAAAGAGAGATTAACAAATGTAAGCTTAATGTTATTCCCCAGATCACAATGTTTTATTTCTCCCCTGTTACTTCTGGTACTATATTTTGTCATGTACTACTATCTTTTGTTGTAATTAGTATAACCTTGTTAGGATGAAAAGTGCAAGGAAATAATTTTATTTTGTTAAATTTGAACCAGACTGCTAATGACAGTAACCTGGAAAGAAAGTTGATGGAGGAAATTTCGAAGAAGAAGAAAGTGCTCTCAGAACTTGTCAGCCAAAGCCATTTGAATGCACAAGATTATGAACTCGACTTCAGCATGCATGATGTGAAAGCAGGAAAAGAGGACGCAACGTTGATCATCAAGAAGCTGCAAGGTTTAATAATGAAGCTGAAAAAAGAACTTAAATTGAGAGAAGACATTATTGATGGGGCTGAGAAGATTTTTAACACACATAACGAGGAGATTCAGCTTGTACGTTTCAGAAGTGAAATAGGAGGTAAGATTCGCATACTATCTGTCCATTTACTTGCACTTTTGTTCAGAGTAGGGGCATGCTCCTAGGCTCATCTTTCCTGAAATATTCGGAGGACCGTATTTTTATATTTACCTTTTTGAGCACTATCTGGGTGCTGTTGAGTTGAGTCTTATCATGGGATCACACTTTCATTATTCTTCTCAGTTTCTTTCATATTTAAATTGCCTCACAAATATGAATGTTTTACTCGAGTAATTGCGATAAAAAATAAAGTTTCAGAATAGATGAAGTATACACTTTTTATAATTTGCTGACCTGTTTTTATATTAATCAGCGTTGCTGGAGAAGCTAGAAACCTGGGAGAGCTATCATAAGGAGGAGTTTATGTACAATGAGGTGTGTTTAGACTACAGTCCCCTCTTCTCTACATATATATGCATTATTTGTAATTTCAGAAAACATTTGCAGATGCACCTGAAGACAACATTACTGACGAGAATGCAGAAGGTGTTAGGTAGCAGTCCAAGGCTAGGCAAGTCCATAAAAAATAATGACGCATAAGCTTAATAGTATTTAAGATAATTATTTTGCATAAGCCTGTCTTTTGTTAGAATACAGAATGAACAAAAAGTGCCTCATTTTGTCAGGCCAAACGTGTGAGGACTACAAGGATATTTCCATGTCTCCATCGACCAGTCCTTCATCAGCATCTGAGCCTAGCTCAGATAGCAAGAGCAATGATTCGGATTACAGTCCAGAGTCATCCCAGTCTGATGATAACATGCAGGACTTCGTAGTTCCAGAAACCCATTCTGAAGATTCTGAAGATGCTTAGTTGTTAGAAGCAGAAGTTAGGAGCTTCACCGACTTAGAATGTCACTTCTCGTGACCTCAGAGCTGTTTTGCAGTGTTACTAAGATGTTTGCCGTTTTGAGGTTGCCCAACATTGTGATGCCCTCTGAACTTGTAGCGTCATCCCATGTAAAGAAGATTTCTTTTTTGTACTGACAGATTGTATAGTTAAATTTGTTGTGCCGTTTGGTTGGCTGAGAGATGAATGCCCATACATGTGGTTGCATTGTGAGAAAAGGAGGCATCACAGTAGCAATAATTTGGGTTATGAGGAATTGCAAAAGCTGTCACTTGTTCTTGACTTTGGATATATGTATAACTGGTCTTGTATTAGATTTGTCTTCTTTAAACTGCAACTCATGCCTGCAGTTGCTGTGCAAATCTCTTCTATATATGATTTGCAAATGGTATTGTGTTTTGCTTTGCTTGGATGGTACGTTCACACTCAGGTTCGATCCTCACTCGACCCCTCGGGGCCACATGCTTCTTCTATGAGTACTAATCAAAGATCCACTCAGCAAGTTCCTTTTTGATCATTTTACTCAGCAAGTGGGCATGGTCCTAATTCCCTGTATGGTCGTTTCCAAGGAATACTAACGCATGTCGGCTCTGCCTTTGTTCTGTCCATGGCAACCCACACTGGAAGGATGTTGTTACTAGCTAGCTGCAGGGCTCATATCAGGCTGGATGTGTGTATTCCATTCGTTTAACCAGGGAGCGTCTTATGAGTGATTATTTTAATATGAATGTCTATAAGAGATTCTGTTTTTTAAGAATAATAATTTATGAATCTGCTTGACACTTTAAGAATCACGCGAATTGCTTACATACAAAATCCCTATTTGTTCCCAGCCACTTGTTGTGGGGTGTGTATAGCTTGTTGCAACAAGTCAGCATGTTGCTACTTTCTTTTACCTGAATCAGAAGTGTCCGGGAAAACACATGTTACTTATAAGACATCATCACTGCTTAAAGTTCCAACTGGCTTTCATGTTTACCCGCGACAGCATATAAGTATCACTTCAAGCACAACAGAGCTTATTTCTATGATAGATACCGGAACCTCTAGTTAACAATAAGGCAGAGCCTGATATGCCAGGCCTTCGCTGATTGTATGTTCAGCAAGAGAATGATATATTTCTAACTTCCCATATCAGTTTACAAAAACATTTACTGAACTCTGACAGTCCAATTCATGAATGGAGATCTTTAATCAGCACATGGTGCCATCTCATTTTAGCGCCTAATAATTTTGAAGTCCATGGGAACAAATTGGATAAACACGAACATCAACACTCCTGCAGCACATTTACATTTTTACTGAAAAATACAGAGGAAGCAAACAGACTTAGGTTTTTTGGTCGAATTACATCAATGATCAATGTATCTTATTTCTCAAGTAATATGAATTTCTGTTAGAATTGGTTGTGCATTCACAAACAAAAAATAAATTGCTTCTGTGCTTACATACAAACTGCCTATGGGGAGCCTTTTTTTGGCCATAGGTCGAATCACATCATCAATATATGATCATTGGATCTCAAAGAGTATGATTCACGCCCAGAGGCATCATAACTGAAGACACATTACATACAATGCAGAAACTGAATTCAATCAAACTCCACTTCAAGTGAGGCTGTTGAAGAGCAAATCCCGTCCAGAAGAGTAAGTTTCTCTGGGTTGCTCCAGGTGCAATGATGGCTCACCACCTCCCAGTTACAGGGCCCCTTCTCCTCCACATGTCCATGCTTGTACAGAGCGACACGGCGCAGCACCATGGATACTTGTACGGTGAAACTGACAAGGCGAAGAAGGTGTCTGTCTGTTCTGTGAAAGCCAATGACCACCAGCTCCTTCAAATGGCGGTGGCGCCACCGTGTAGAGGAAGTAGAGGGCACTATCTCCTGACATGTGTGCTCGTCGTCCTCCTCGCATCGGGGGACATGTACATACAGGCTCTCAAGCAATGGCGCTGCCTCGATGAGGAGGTGGGGCCACGAGACATCCCAGGAGGAAGGCACATCTGCAACCAGTAGCCTCCTCAAATTGGACATGAGAGAAAAAGGATTCTTGGAAGGAGAAATCCACATGTCTGGTCCAGTAAACCGCAGGACAAGATCCGTCATGCTGACGGCATGTTTGAAAAATCCGGTGAGCATGCTGACAATGTGGTTCCGCTCCATGCAACATAGACCAGCTAACCTGTGCCCTTCCAGTTGGCCAACAGAGAAGGCGAAGCTCACATTGGCAAGGCGCGGGGCGGCGGTGGCGGAGCGCAAGAACACAGACGCGCGCAAGGTGGCCAGGCTCTCAAGCTTGGGGAGAGAGCGGAGCTCGACGGCCATGATGTGGCCGTCGATGACGAGCTCCCTAATTTCTGACATGGGGGCGTCGAATACCGCCCTACTGGTTCCTCTTTCCAAAGAGCAGGACAAGAGGTGCAGAACTTGCAGCTGCGGGCAGGCGGTGACCACGCCCTCGTAGACGGCCGCGGGCGTGGTCTCCGGCAGGTCCTGTAGGACGAGCTTGGCGAGCGCGGTGAACCCCTGAAGCGGCGGGGGCAAGCAGTTGGCAAGCTTGAGGCTTTGCAGCCGAGATGCGCCCGGCTTTCTGCTGATGCGTCCACGGGGGAGTCTGTACACCGGCGGCGGGCGGCCGATAGGACTCGTAGGCGGCGTGGCGACAAGCTCGAGGTCCCGGACGCCCCAGGAATCGACCGCGTACAGGATCAAGCGGTTGATGCAGGCCGCGCTGCTGCTGTGGGCGAAAACCTCCAGCGACAGCCTCTGCATGCGCCGCCGCCGGTGAGTCAGGAGGAGGCCCTTGACCGAGGCGGCCATGGTGCGCATGGCGCGGCGCTCGTACCGTGCAGCGATGTCGATTAGCCTCTGGCGAGACTCGGGCAGGAAGAACGGTCCAGTTGCTTCTCGGCGAAGGGCGAGGATCCCACGGTAGCGCGGTGGCAGCGCATCGGTGACCTTGAGATCCAGGACGGGGAGCTCCCGGAGGACGTGGGCGCAGCGCCTGGAGAGCGTCCCCGCCCCAAGCGCGCAGCGGGTGTCGAGACGGCCAAGGATGTGGAGGAGCATATCGTCGGGGAGGGCAGTAAGGCGGTCCTTCTCATCGCGCTGCCGCCGGCGAGGGGGCAGATCCTTCCGAGCCATTGCTGCGAGAAAGTTTAGATTGCTGTTTCAGTGTGGGGCTACCATGTGACTAAATAGGCCGTTCCATTGGAAATTTAGCGGCGTTTGTTTGATGTTGGTCAAATGGAATTCGATCCGGACGCGGGAACAGAGCTGTTGATCGACGAATCGGATTGGGAACATCAAGTACGCGGTTGGGGAACGCCGATACCTCTCCGAGTCCGAGACCGACAGGCAGCATCGCTTTTTTTTTCTTAGGTCACTCCAAAAATTTGTCCTGAAACATACAAACAATTTCTGGTGGAGCTTGGAACCAACCATGCCGCACTGATGGGAGATAAACAGAGCTCCTTGCTAGGCACTGCACATCTACATCACTCTCTTTTACTACATCCGTTGTAGTACTCTCACGAACGAACTCAACTCTTTGGAAGCTTCCAATACCTGTTTTGATCGATATGGTCATAATGCCCCACACCTGCTATCTCCAACGGTACTCGCAAAACGGACAACATTCAAGTCTGTTTCGGTCCAAATGCGGCTGGATGATCTCCCGGCCACTGTATGTTTGCGGGTGGCAGTGGCTCCAGCGGTGACTACCAAATTCTTTTGGAGTCGGAGATGAGTTCCTTTGTCACGTATTTCATGCTGCACAGCCGAAATCTACCAAGTATGTTGGTGGTCTGGGCTCGTTCGCAACATTCTCACCCTGATATTCCCAGCCTTGGTCAAACATGGTATCATCGTGCTACCCCTCAATGATCATGTTATGCATGATCGCAGAAGCATTTATGACATCTCACGTTGTTTGATGGCTCCATGCCCTCAGTGGCGGAGCCAGGAATTGAAATGAGGGGGGTCGAAACTAAGCTCTAAAAAAATTTTTGACAGAAAAGGGAAAATGTATTCAACAAAAGAGGTCCAAATAGATTCAATTTGCATATTTCATCAAGTACAACAACAAAATGACTATAAAGAAGAAGAACAACAAAATAGAGCTACATTTTGATAAGATAGTATCATACCATTAAGTTGCATCTAAGCTTGGAAGACGAAAGCCCCGAGGAAGATGACCTCTACGGTTGTTGTAGGAATGGAAACGTAGCATAATCTTCTTGTCGTCAATTTTGGCAAATATATCTTTCTCAACATAGCAAATCATCAAATCATTGAGCCAATCATCCCCTATCTTGTTCCGAAGAGATGATTTTATAATATTCATCGCCGAGAAAACCCTCTCAACTGATGCTGTTGCCACAGGTAGTGTCAAAGCAAGTGTAATAAGGCGGTATACCAATGGAAAGGTCTCATGATATCTCTTCTGAACTAACTTGAGAGCAAGATCACTCAAACTGTCACAAGCTATGAAATCAGAACTTCTCTTCATCACATCAACATATATGTCCAGTTCATCAACCAATAGAGAACAATCATATGAAGAGAAATCAGCAGAGTACATGGTTGCAAGCTCAACTAGCATATCATTATCAAAGTTGCTGAATGAGTCTCTAGGATCAAGACATGCAGTGCACAATAATAGGCGTGTAGAAGCTTCAGAAAATCTATGATTCATCTCAACTATGTTTCTATCAAGCACCTCATTGAAGATTTCTACCTTGTAATGATGCAAGCAAGTAACCATCTTGCGTGAGCTCCTTGGATAACCCCTAGCTGCAATGTTATCATCCATATTCGGTATTGTAATATTTCTTCCACCACAGAACTTAGTAGCAGCAAGCAATAGAGGCCCCCATCCATCATCTCTCAATTTCTGCAATGCATTTTTCACTGAGACAATCATATTCATGGCGCTCACTATATTCTGATCTTTGGATTGCAATGTGTTTGACAAACCATTGGTTAAACCAAGCAGTCGAATCATCAAATGCAAGATAATAACAAATTCAAAGGTTTCCATGTATATGATATAACCTGAAGCCACACCTTTCTCCTCGGCATCTGTCCCATCATGAGAAACACTGCATAGCGCTTCAATGACTGAATCCCACATTAGTTGAATACGAACTAGAGTTTTATGGTGTGATCCCCAACGAGTATCCCCAAACAATGGAAACAAAATGCAGCCTTTTTCTCAACACTATACTCTAACCAATCATACTTAGCATACCATGCATCTAGAAATGACCGCCTATCGGGACCTTTGGGAAAATTATGACCAATTAAACAATTGCGGCCTCTCGATAAATATGCCCATCTCATTTTATCTCTGATTTCAGGGGTACCAAATTCCTCAATTGGTCTACGAAGTCCACGATCCCCAACAACATTTTCTAGATCAAAGATTTCAGGAATATTTGCCTACAACATTGAAAACGAAAATAAAATGTAAGCATACTGCTAATTAGTAGACACATAGACAGCAAAACTCAATATAGGGGAAAAATCAACCTCTATGCGTGCCCTTTTGCGTGATTCCTCTTCGGCGTCCATGGGGAATTGGAGATGGAGGCGGAGTAGAGCGAGGCGTGCAGGGAGGATGGAGCCACAACGGGTCGAGCAGCTTGGCCAGATGGGGAGGGGGCGACCGGCGAGACGAGGAGGGGGCGACCGGCGGTCCGGCGGGGAGGGGCGACCGGCGAGACAGGGAGGGGGCGACCGGCGGCCTGGCTGCCGGCGGCGGCTGCGCCTGGGCCGCGGGATCGCTGCGGCCTGGCTGCGGCGGCGGCGGCTTGGGCGGCCTGGGCGGCGGCGGGGGTATCTGGCGTCTGGGCGCGGACTCGGGGACGGGGAGACGCGCGACTCCTAATTCCTCTGGTCTGGTCGTGACAGAGTTAGCCTGTAGGTAATTTTTTTTTGCCAAATATTGAGCCGGGTCGGCCGACCTGCCTCGACCCACTGCTGGCTCCGCCCGTGCATGCCCTAGCAAGGTGCCGAACTACAGTCCAACGAGACTGTAACACACCAAATGCCAGCTCCACATCCTTTATATTTAATTTGGTAAAGAAAAACGCGGCCGGGGACATCTCCTTCTGATCCTCACACCGTTTCGTCATGCGCTCCCGGGAGCGCCGCCAATATCACCTCCCCGTGCTTCCCCTCCCGCCTCATCGCCGCCGGGGGTGTAACCTGGGCGAAACTCGGGCGGCGACAGAGGGGTGCCTTGATGTCTGGGTTCCTGCGATCAATAACAGATTTATTGTAGTACTTGTAGCAGCAAATATTATTTATATAAGTTCGTCCGTTGGAAGCTTTGCAAATGACAATCACACAAGCCCGGAACTGCGTTGTCATAGACGCAGTCACGTTCGCACCCAAACCGTGGTTTGAAAATAGCTTATTTTATAAGTTACTAAGATGGAAATAGTTTGAAAGTTTGAAGTAACTAAAAGCAAAGTAAATAATAAAAATAAACTAAAGCAAAAGACTGTGTTTGTGATATGGTTGAGGGGTTCTCGAGGAGTGTAGGTTCTACCGCTAGTATTGGTACTACTTATGAATGGGATGAACCCATATCTTTCATTTTAGTGTGGAGAGAGCTCTGTAATAAGATACGTCCAGAAAACCATCGGTCGTCGCACAACCACAATAACTAGTCTTATGCAAACTACACATTGAATATCGCAATTAAGGGTTTTCCATGGTTATCGATATGAGCTTAATGAATCTCCCTTTATCCCCCTCTTCCATATGTTAAAATGTCGTACGGTGTCACTTCCCGTTGTACACTTTAGCATACTTGCAAGGGTAGTTCTCTCTCTAGTCCATAAGGTAAATATTATGTGGTGCACTTTGCATAACATTCAAGAGAGAGAACTAACACATAGTTAATAAATCAAAGTTATAATCCATCTTTATTTCATATCATAGAATTACTAGGGTTTCTTCGTATCTCCCGAAGAACAAAGGAACTACCCAAACATGAAGGGGATCAACATCATCACTATTGAATTGCATGCACTAGCCAACTATTCCAAAAGCCCGAGCTGATGGAAAGATGTAGGCAATTTATTTCAACACTCACCCTACGTCTTTGCCCTTTGGCCTATTGTGACGCATGTTTGGGGAGCCGCAATATTTCTTTTTAATTTTTGCGTTGGTCAGGGATTGATCCTAGGACCTCCTGCTCTAATACCATATTGAATTGCATGCACTAGCCAACTATTCCAAAAGCCCGAGCCGATGGAAAGATGTAGGCAATTTATTTCAACAATCACAATACTATGAATTGAATATGAAGATACAATTGAATACAAGTGCAAATCCCAACATAGTTTTGATCACAACCAAGTAGACAAAGGGGATCTGCGATGGAGACGTTGATGATGATGGAGATCGATGTGTTGCCCTTCAAAATCCTAGTCCCCTCTTCCTCTTGTGTGTTGGTGGAGATGGTGATGGAGGCGGTGGCTATGGAGATGGCAGGGCTCCGCCCCTAGGGCGTGGATGGATGTTCTCTCCTCCTTGGCTCCTCCCCTCCACTCCGGAGGTCGGTTTGAGCGTTTCTCGAACCGACGGAGTTAGGGGCCGAATATGCCCATCGGGTCTTCACAAATGTTGTTCCGCTTGACGATACGGAGCCAACGGAGGTCCGTACGATACGGGTAGGGTCTGCCCATACAGATGGTCGTTATTCCGCTTACGTAGGTCCGTACGGTACAGGAAGGGTCACTGTCTATAGAGGTGTGTGGCTCAAATGAACTGGACCAGCACACGGACCACCTATGCGCCAGAGCTGAACCGGCTTTGTAGGATAGACTTCAACAGCCATGGTAGTATTTCAGAGACGGAAATGAAGCAGTTCAGGGAGCAACATCAAGTAAACTAAGTGGACATTCATGGTTGCATTTCCAGGAACTCTGTACATTACCAAATTGCTAAAATTCTCACTTCAGAATTAAGAACTGGCTACAGAGTACAATGTTCAATAACATCATGCTACCAATAACTGGAACATTTACATGCAGTCTCGACAAGCTACAATTCAACCAAACATTACACTAGTTGATCAACCAGATCCAATAATATCTATGGAGGGCAGAAGCCAGAGTACACCATGCAGCTCCTGAATTTCAGCCTAGTTCGTTGAGATCTCTTGAAACACTGCAATTCAGATCATGGATAGATTAGTGCACCAGCTTTGATGCTACCAACTAGCATAACATATATAAACTTCTGTATCTAGGCAATAGAAACTATGCACGGAATCCCTCTCAGACTATTAAAATCTAGATCTAAAATGCATATGAAACACATGTGATACCGAAGAGTGACCACTCTTATCAACAAGCATCACATAACACATGTTTCTGGATCTAGGCAATAAGATGGCATGCACGGAATTTATCTTGGACTATTAAAATCCAGGTACAAATCGCATATGAAACAGGTGATGCCGAAGAATAAACACTCTTATCGGCAAGCACACAATATACTCCGACAACATTTTTTGGTGTATGCTGCACTAACATATCACGTCAGACTGTACTTAAACTAGCAACATTCTTACCTTGTAGATCATGCGCGATTATATATTCTCCAAGCCAAAATCCCGCCAGACATCCCCTTGTGGTGGCTGGCTTTCCTGATCTGTTAGAAATAAAAATAATAACCATTAGAAGAGTTACTGAAGGGCGGGCCTGGTGCAGCGGTAGAGCCTCACCGCCTGTGACCGAGAGGTCCCAGGTTCGAGTCGCGGTCTCCTCACATTGCACTTCGTGAGGGTAAGGCTTGCCACTAACACCTTCCCCAGACCCCGCACAGTGCGGGAGCTCTTAGCACTGGGTACGTCCAACCATTAGAAGAGTTACTGTACTATACCACAGTCCAGACAGTGACCATATTTATAGAAAATATATACTTCACATTCAAATTTCTAAATAATGCCCTATGATTGTAAATCATTCGCGTTCGAGCATTCGTAAAGCTCAGAAATGTACTGCAGTTCATTACTTATGTGTAGCAACCAAGCAGAATTTCAAATTGAGTTCAGGGTGCTTTTGCGGTCCAAGTTTCTTCAGAGATTAAAGATGCAAACATACAGCGCAAATTTTGTCATTGGGAGACTATTTGAAATTGCATCAGAAACCTGTTTCAATACTATTTTCTGGACCAGGAAAGAATACCATTTGATGAATGAAACAAGTTATATGAATAAAATTGCTAACAGAAAGCAGGAACTCCAGTAAAATTTGGGCCAAGCATCTGATTGTGGTTAATAGATAAACAGTTTTTTTTTTACATCCGCATTATATGCCGTCCAGCGCAACAAGACAGCCAACAAAATCCTAGTATGAGAGAAGATGTTTACAAGTGGTCAATAGTTCAGTCTTAGTTTGTTAAATATGCATGCTCAATCATATACAGCAGCTGAACTAACTGAATTTTCATGCAGCATCTCTAATGCAAATAAGGCAGTTTCCCTTTTGTTCTGTACAGTAATGAACTATCATGCTATTGGGCGCGCATCACACCAGCAAGAACAGAACAGTAGCCCGTAACCGGTGTTCCCCAGAACATACACATTTCGCTAACTAGCAGCCACAGAGAGCTATGGGCAAGATCTGGCAGTTCTAGCAGTCCAGTTACAAATTAACCTCGCATCCTAATCTGGACGCTACGCGGCTGTGCCTACTGCCTAACTCTGACACAATTAATCGAAACCGAGGCTGGCCTCGTGGTCACGGCCAGACACAGATCGAAATCGATCTCAAACTGATCACGAGATGTTGTGGACTGGGCAAGAGGAAGTGGGGAAAAGGAAGGGGGCGAGATCGTACTTGCGGGCGCTGGTTCCTCGGCGTCCTCGGTCTTCACTGCCATGGCCGGCGGCACGGGGATATCTGCAACACCATTGCGTGAGCGGATCGAATCGGGGTAGTCGGACGCGGAAGTGGGGGAGAGGGCGCGTACCGTCGGCGGGGAGGGTGTCGCGCATCCACTGCTCGTCGACGATGTCGATGAGGATGCCCAGGCTCAGGTCCTGCTCCAGCCCGCCCATCTTCTCCTCGGCGGCTTCGTCTCCTCTACTCTCCCGACGGGCGCCGCCGCCGCGCCTAGGCTACCGGAGTCGTCTGGAGAGGTGAAGTGGAGTCCTGCGGTTTCCGCTGGGATGAAACGAAGTGGATGTATTTACACGGCCTGTGTGCTGTTTTGGGCCAGAATTGGAACGGGCCGAATCGGCACGGACCCTCGGAAGAAGATCCCTTAAAAGAAAAAGAAAAATGAGAAAGAAAAACTCTAAGCACCGAATTAATGTTCATTCTCTCGTCTTGGAGATAGACTAAGAGAATGCTTGGTAGCCATCTGGTTGGGCAAAGGCAGGGAAGAACACGAGGCGGGTGGCTGACCCATGAGCTATGAGAAAGTGAGAACTACAATGACAAGAAACGATACTGTGGCATGACCTAGGAAATGTTGTAGCAAACGACAAATTTATGAGAACCATCTAAGGAGAACGATGGATGGAGGTGATTACGGGGTGATGGGTAAGAGACGAAGTAGAGAAGTGAGGATGAATAGATGGTAGATATGAAGCAAATAAGTGATGGGACATAACGACATTAGCGGGGTGACGGAGTTGATATGCCGGCGGAACTAAATGTTCACTTTCTAAGCGAATAAGATGGCATTTGAGTGAAAAAAGGATTTGACACACACGGTATCACTGCGAACTACTTTGTTTTTAGAATTTGAAAGTATTTTTGTGAACAGGTAAGTGCACAAAGACACTGGAAGCTCCATTAACCAAGCGGCGGGTATAAAGTTATAACAAGGCTCCTGAGAGATCGGGAAATAACAGATAAGGCTAAATTTTTTTACAGAAAAGGCCCTAGGAAAAAAGTATAAAACGTGATCAGTCTCCAGTCCTCTTCGTTGCATATGGACGACCTCCAGCCAACCACTGAGGGGCAAACCACTTGGGGAGACACCGGTACTCTCAAGAGTTGTTGCAACTCGCCATCTCCGCCCACCGGAACTTCGCAAGCCACCGTCTCGCCCCCACCGCACGCCTGAAGGAGCTCACGAGCTTCAAGCGCAACCACGTTGATGTCATATCGCCAAACTGGCACAAAGGCCCAACCCTAGACCTACAGCTGGTATGTACATGAAAGATCCGGCCTCCCATCTCCCAGCCAAAAGAGGAAGGGTATTTTAACTTTTTTTTGGGAATATGTAGTTTCATATTTTCTTCCAGAAACCTATATTTTTGGAGTTTATTTATGGAAATAGCGGGTATAAAATTCATGTGAATCTCAATATTTCAAGATTTATCTTCTCAACCATTTTTCTTGCCCCATCAGTTCTGTTAACTTTTGCCCATCAAACCTTGTACCCCGGAGAGAGCGCGGCGCGGACTCCTCCCTCGGCTGTGCAGAGTGTGGCACTCGGTACTCACCACTCAGCAGTGACACTGATACTGACATCTCTCTCCAACATTCCGTAGACCGGCTGATTAGTGATCTGCTTTCTTCCTCCTAAAAAAAGCAAGCGCGATCTCCTTTCTTCTCCCTGAAAAAAAATACTCCTCCGGCGACCGGCCGACACACACACGCAAGGACAGCTTAGCACGACTGTGCCACTCCACCGCATTCACCTCCTCTCTCTCTCTTTCCCTCCCCCAAACATCTCACCCACCTCCCGCACCCTCACTCCAAATCTCGCTCCCAGATCCAGCCAGCCATGTCGTCCTCCGACCAGGACGACGACCACCCCCACGACGACGACGCCCCCCTCTTCCACAACTCCGGCCGCCGCCCCTCCTCCTCCTCCTCCTCCTCCGCCGTCGGGGAGGTGCCCGTCTCGCAGTCCTTCATCAAGGCGGCCAGCAACGTCTGCTTCTCCTTCTTCGTGCTCGCCGTCCTCGTCGTCACCGTCGTCGCCGTCACCTACCAGCCGCCCGACCCCTGGCTGCAGTCCTCCGCCGCCATCACCACCTCCCTCTCCCGCGTCCTCCCCAACTCCACCTTCCTCCACCCCGACGACTCGCTCCTCCCCACCGGCGAGGACTTCCCCTCCGCCTCCGCCTCCCCCTCCCCCTCCGCCACCGCCGCCGCCCAGCGGGACGCCGCCGACGACCAGCCCACCCCCACCTCCCCCTCCCCCGCCACCTGCGACCCGGACGCGCCGCTCAACTGCTCCGACCCGCGCGTGCTCGCCGCCGTCAGGGCCTTCAACGCCAAGGCCTTCTTCCGCAAGTCCATCGTCTTCCTCAGCTACGAGGCGCCCGTCCCAGGCCCCGCCCCCACCCAATGCGACGTCGCCTGGCGCTTCCGCAACCGCCGCGAGAAGTCCTGGCGCCGGTACCGCGACTACCGCCGCTTCGACCTCGCCCCCGGCGACGCCTGCGCCCTCGACATCACGTCCGTCGGCAAGTTCCGCTCCGGCAAGAACGCCGCTCGCCCGCCACCGCGCCCTCGCAAGGGCCCCCCCAACAAGAAACCGCATCCCGCAACAACCCCACCACCAGTCGACACAGAGATCAACGACACCATCCCCATCCTCAGCTCCGAGGCGGAGTTCCGGCGCGGCAGGTACCTCTACTACATGCGGGGCGGGGACCACTGCAAGAGCATGAACCAGTTCATCTGGAGCTTCCTCTGCGGGCTGGGCGAGGCCAGGTACCTGAACCGGACCTTCGTGATGGACCTCACCATGTGCCTCTCCGGCGCGCACACCGAGGACGGGAAGGACGTCAACGGCAAGGACTTCCGGTTCTACTTCGACTTCGAGCACCTCAAGGAGTCGGTGCCGCTGGTGGAGGAAGGGGACTTCCTCAAGGACTGGCACCGCTGGGACAAGAAGAAGAAGGGCAGCCCGGGCCGGATGAGCGTGCGCAAGGTGCCCACCTACAAAACCACACCGATGCAGCTCAAGAAGGACCGGAGCAGCATCATCTGGCGGCAGTTCGAGGGGAAGGAGCCCGAGAACTACTGGTACAGGGTCTGCGAGGGGCGCGCTGCCAAGGTCGTCCAGCGGCCGTGGCACGCCATTTGGAAGTCCAAGAGGCTGATGAACATCGTGGCCGAGATCGCCGGCAGGATGGACTGGGACTACGACGGCTTGCACGTGGTCCGGGGCTGGAAGGCGCAGAACAAGAAGATGTATCCCAACCTGGACGCCGACACGTCGCCGGATGCGATCGTGGGCAAGGTCACCAAGCTTGTCAAGGAGTGGCGGAACCTCTACATTGCGACCAACGAGCCCTTCTATTACTACTTCGATAAGCTCAGGTCGCACTACCATGTGCACCTGCTTGATGATTACAAGGAGCTTTGGTCGAATACCAGTGAATGGTACAACGAGACGACGACGATCACTGGTGGGAAGCCGGTGCCGTTCGATGCGTACATGAAGGTGATTGTGGACACCGAGGTGTTCTATAGGTCGAAGGCGAAGGTGGAAACATTCAACAACCTGACGAGGGATTGCAAAGATGGGATCAACACTTGCAACTTGTGACATACAAGTTTCCATGGCTAGTGGTAACTTTTGGTGTCCATATACTCTGCCACTGGCCGGCGCATTGGAATTCATGGGAACTCCATCATGGGTTTGTCATTAGGCATGCCATCTTGATACTGCTAGTCATGGCATGCTCAATTGGTTACACACATTCTTCTAAATTATGTGCCTTCCATATAATTTATTGTGCTCAAGCCTCAATGATCCAAATAGTTACTTCTTAGTGGCCCTTTTGCGGTACCTCTACTTCTTAGTGGCCCTTTTCTGTAATTTACTGTGCTCAAACCTCAAAGATCCAAATAGTTACTTCTTAGTAGGCCTTTTGCAGTATCTCTACTTCTTAGTGGCCCTTTTCTGTAATTTACTGTTCTTAATCCTTGAAGATCCAAATAGTTACTTCTTAGTAGCCCTTTTGCAGTATCTCTACTTCTTAGTGGTCCTTTTCTGTAATTTACTGTGCTCAAGCCTCAGTGATCCAAATAGTTACTTCTTAGTAGCCCTTTTGCAGTACCTCTACTTAGTGGCCCTTTTGCAGTACCCCTGATCTTTAAGTCTTCATGAGTTAGCTTGAGGACTTCTCTCCATTTCTTGTCTGTTCACATCTGTGTGTTGCTAAATGTTCTTGAGTTAGAAACGAACTTTCAGTAAACTTTCACATCTTACTGTCAGAACAGAGGACACTGGCCATGAGATTAACATGTATATTGTGTAAATGACCATCATAAGTAGCACTTACCTAATTACCTTGAATAGCCTTTGGGAACTGTAGATTATCAAATTGTGTTTCTTCTTTGTGTTCATGGTAACATGTTGCAAGCTATGACGAACTAGCAATCTTCTATGCCAGAAAATTGCAATTGTCCATTAACCAGTGTTAAGTTATGGAAATTCATGCAACATAGACTACAGGAGATCAGGTCAAAATAGTCCTAACAGATTGATGTATGGTGCATACTATTGGATGGAGATTGGTGCCTATTTTAGTTTCTATAATTGTTTTAGGTCCTTCCAAGTATCTGTCTCATTACGTTTTCCTGGTTAAACATTGTTGTCAGTATATCATATCAGATTTCACGAAGAAAAGCTATCAGTTATTGTCATGAAGCAAATCCCTCTAGTCAGTAGTCCAAACCTGGCCCTCAAGAATGATTTTAGGTGGCACAAGCCCTTCACAATTGGTAGTTACACTAATAGTTTGATCAATTGTCGTTTTCAGTGTTGTTGCCTCTTTGAGTGGCTGCCCTGCAAGGAATGTTTCATTTGGCTGTTCTTAGTAGACTTGAAGCTGTTGCATACTGAAGCCATCCATAAAGACCACTAAATTATCTCCAGGGACCATTCTTTTGTTTTGTTTTGTTTTGTTTCTTATTGGACATGCTGGCTGCTCTTTCCGAGCTTGGTGAATATGTGTTTAGTTCAAACTTTACTGCTAATCTACTATCCAAATTCCTGAACATTACATTATTGGAAATTTAGGTGGCAGTTCGCTGCAGAATCATAAAAGAAATCATAGAAGATTTTGGATACAAGAGGTGAACATTTCTCGTATCTGAAGTCATCATAAAATTGTTAAAATGCACTTAAAATTGATCATTGTGCAGGTTCTTGGGTACCTGATAGAAAATATTATACTTTGTTCCACTTTTCTTCAGAAAATCTAGCGAATGCTAACACTTCAGATCCTGGAATACTATATAAGGAGAACCATTGACTGCAAGCTGTGTGCGATGAGTATTACTCTCATGGAACATCAGTCAGATAGAAAGCATCCCTATGATTATCTCAGTTCAGCTGTGTCCCAGCATCTCCAACAGCATTCATATTTTAATTTTGATAAAAGCTGGGTATAGCAAGAGGAGAGAGATGGTTTAGCAATGCCAAGAAAATTGTTCCAAGAGTCCCTATAAAATTTAGCAATACACTCAATGTCATGTGTTGTGGGCCAGCAGGAATGTAAGGTGATGGTGGTCCACTTGTAAATGGAACAAAGGGATGTAGAATTACTTTTTAGGAGTTTTAGCATTATGCTCAGTCGGCCATTATTTTTGCTCATCATCTTAGTTGTTTGAGGATGGAGGCGGAGCCTAGTGGAATGATGTTGAAGATGCTCTAAGTAGGAAGCTAATTCGGCCATGTAACTGAACACTACTCTCGTCTTCTTTTCACTTTTGTCTTTAGTTCATGTTGAACTGCATGCATTAAATGTAACTGCAAGTATTCCACGTGGGTAATTGGAGCAGCTATGGTATCTTCTTAGATGGGAACGCACAGTGGCATTTTGAACAAAAATAACCTTTTCATGAAAATTCAGCACAACATAAACCTATGTTGAAAACAATTGTAACAATAACCTTTTTTACACAACTCTAGCCTGTGAGGAGTCATAAAGGACCACATTGCCATGCTAAACATGGCAATTTAGTCCCAAAAGGTAGCACTTTTACTAGTAAAAGAAGGGAAATAAGATGTTTGGCATGATGATTAATACAGTACCATTAATGTATATTTTAGAGATAGATTTTGTAATTTATACTTCCCCAATATATATCATCTATCTTATGTAGCCTCCTCTATATGACACTTAATCCTACCATATTTTATGTCTTCACAAAAGATGAACATATTACATGTTCCGCATGCATGAAGTTGCCCGCTAGCCAATGCGCTTGCCACACAATATTCTTTCTTAACAAAAACATATACACAAGAACTTTTGAGATAAACATCCAACTTATATATCACTTTAGTCCCATTTGTCTTGAAGTGTTGTTTAAACCAGACCTTATTTTGATAAATTTATTGACATCATTTTTAGTGAATTTATTCCCCGTGCTAGGACTCAACCTAGACAATGCAACAAATGCTATCTTTGATGAATTCTCGGTTTAATATATTCCACACTTTCGTTGAGTGTTAAAATAGCGATGTTGTCTATATCGAGTTTATTTGGCTGGACTTTGGTTGAGTATGTTTATTGATTCGATGTTGCGTACACATGTGTATTACTCAGGGTGCATTTAGGGGGCCTTGAATAGAAACACAAGTCACTTTCTTATCTAGCCCATGAAATGTTGAATGCATGTGTTTACCCATGACAATGTTGCCATACCTGCTACCAACATATCATTGCCTAGCAAACCCAGGCTTTTAATTGCCACTAAATGCCTTCCCTTGCAAATTAAGTGGGCAGGTTAGGGTGAGCCACTGTAGAATTATGTGTTTGGCTTGGTTCGGGTCCTGGTGTCGCTCTTCAGGAGATTGAACTAGAGGCGTTTGTAACCCCTGCTGCTTAATAAGATCCATTTTTACTCGGAAAACATCTGCCCTTGCGTAGTAAGGCTAGAATTGTCCTTGCTCATGTTCCAAATGCACCCTTAGGAGTCCATTTTTAATACTGCACGTGATAAGGAGTGAGGGCATGTGCCCCCCTCCCACGCATATATGTAAACTTCAATACAATTTGTTTATATTTATGATTTTTTGAAATTATTTGAACTTATAAATAAGTTACAACTAATTTTTTCATCACACATAATTTATTGTACGTTATTTGCCACCTTTGAAAATTTACCAGAAAGACAAACCTGTTGTCTAAATTGTGGCTTTGCTTTCATGTAAAGCGATTAGGGCATCTCCAAGGTGAGTTCCCATTCATTCGCATCGTTTGCCATTTCTTAGCCTCCTTTGTCTATCTAGGGGTTGGCTGAACAAAACATGTCAAACACCGTTTACATTGGTATCCAAGGGGAGCTTGTAACCCCCAATTGCCCGTCGAACATGTCAATTTGTCCATTTTCTTCTTATTCAAGATGTTTTTTTTCATCAAAATAATTTGTAGATGTAATATTTTAGCACACAGCCCAAGAACATTTGATCACACAAATTTGCAAAAGTCATCGCGTGTGACAAATGAGAAGGCAAGGTCCTTTGGTTGCTCATCCTCTCATCTTTCTTTCCCTTTCGAAGACACGTAGCAACAGGGTAAGGAGGCGGCATGAGGAGGAAGTGACATGGAGGCAGACGAGAAAGAAAACAAGGAGGAGAGGATGGACACCCCTCTCTCGAAACGAGGGAGGAGTGGGGGGGGGGGGGTCTGTCGAGAATGATCACCGAATCTACTAATACAGGCGGTGCACTTATATGTTAAGCCTCTCCCATGAAGTTGATGAATTGGTTGTACTCTCTCCATTCCATGAAACATGTCTTAACTTTATTTAAAAAACTAGATGTACGGAGTATCTACACACTAATTTAAACAAACTTTCAACATCTTTCGTGAGACAGAGGAAGTACATCTGTTTCATTTTCAGATTTCCCAATGAAGTAAAAAAACGACGAGGGATCAAGTCACCGTCAAGTGAGAATTACTACTCGATTCTACAGGCTAGGCAGCATCCACCCCATCCGGGTGCTCCTTTGTGAAATCTAGCACTCGTTTAAAAAAGGAAAGTCCCAACGTCCAAAAATGGAAAGTTTATGACAGCTCATAGAAATTGCCCCCCAATCACCACACGTGCATTTAATTTCATGCAAAGAAAATTTTAAAAAGTTATAACTCTTAAACCGTGAGTCGGAATTGCATTTCGTTTTCTCCGTTGGGCCTCTCGCGACAAGATCTTCGAAACTAGATCCCATTTGTATATGTTTTGACAAAAAAAAAATTGGAAACCAACTCAGTTGTTACGGAAAAGCAACTCAGTTGTTACGGAAAACCAATTCAGTTGGACACGGTGATACGTAAGTTCACGATAATGGAGCCCAGCTTCATCATATTAGTGATAGCCAACACAGTACTAGCGGTACACATGTGGTGCTAGCGGACTTAGGGATGGTGCTAGTAGATTTAGGCGTGATGTTAGTCAACTTAGTGATGTTAGTCCACTTAGTACTAGTAGTAAGCAAATAGCCATTCCACTTGTAGGAAAATTACGCAAGATGCAACTTCACATATGGGGTATGCAACTTAGCACTAGGAGTATACAACTTAGCAATAATGGTTATGAAACTTAACACTACGAGGTATACAACTTAGAAAACAGTAAACAACTTAGGGGCAGTTGTATGCAACTCCATGAAGAAACTACGCAACCTTATAAGAGTGATGCTAGCCGACTTAGTACTATCAGTATGTGGCTTAGGTACGTTGATAGGCAAGTTCACTATATTGTTGCATTTTGTAGGCAACTTAGTTTTCTAGATACTCAACTCAACAATAACAGTCCGCAACAATAATACCAATCTAATCGTTGGCAAGTTGGTTTTCGAGGTAGCCAAATTAGTACCAACAATATACAAGTTCATATATCAAATAATGTGCAACTTAGATGCATCCGTAGAAAACTTCACGACTATGGTGCGCTACTTCACAACAAATTACGGTATCCGACTTAGTACTAAAGGTAGGCAACTTAAACGCAAGGACTTGCAAGTTCACGATGATAGTGCGCAACTTCACCATAATGTTTCTAGCCAACTTAGTAGTGGTGGTACACAACTTATATATGGTGAAACTAGATTGGACACTAGATGCAACTTAATCATCGTGGGCACGCAAATGTACAACAGTTGATATATAATTTAGAATTAGTGGGTATGCAACTTAGCACACGTGTGAAGCAACAAAAATATCGCCTACAAACAGACTTAGAAAATGTGGGACTAACCAATTTATTATGTGCAAGATACAACTTAGCTTATATGTGGAACCATTAATACCACCGACAAAAATAATGTGCAACTTAGAGAATGTGGTAGTTAGCTTCACAACAGTGGCGCGCTACTTCACAATAAATTCAGGTAGCCAACTGAGTACTACCGGTAGGTAACTTAGACACCAGAACATGCAATTTCACTCGAGGCCATTCAATTATGTTCTAGTTAGGGACAATGGGTGCAACTTAACTATAGTGGGTATTCAACTTAATACCAGTGGGAAGTGGGTATGCAACTTTATACTATTACGCATACAACTTAATACGGATGAATCCCGGTGAACACATGGGTACGTACGCACGTGTTAATTGACTGACACGTGTCTAACAGAGTTTGTCCTCCGTGAGATGATGTATAGCGGCAGCCGGCAGAGTACTGCACCTTTGACCATGTCCCAAACCACCAGACCCTCCCCTCACCTACTCCTTCCCCACTCCCCAGTCACGCCCGCTCTACAACAACCTTCCCTACCACGCCAGCCCCTGCCCCGGCCTCCCCTACCTCGCCGGCCCCGTCCTCCCCTACTTCCACTCGTCCTAGCGCCCAGAAAAACGCCGAGCTCCTCCGCAGCTGATGTCGCCACACTCCGTCGACGGGAGCTCGAGGGGCAGCCATGCGGCCGAAATCGAAACTCACGGTCAAAGGTGATGGCGCCGGACTCGGTGTCGCCGGTCAAGGCGAGGCCGGAGGCTGGCCCCGACCCAGGAGGCGCCGGATCGCGGTCCTCTGTGCCGCGCTCCGTCGATCGGGTGATGCAGGAGCGCCATGGAGTCCGGATGCGTCGAGGTGGGAGTGGGGCCGGTGGATTCATAGGGTGCCGCCGGAATTGGGGAATCCAAAAGCTCGTGCCGACCAGATTGGGGAGCGGCGTAGTTGTCCCCGTCCCGGCGACGCCTGAGGTCAGGTGATTTGATATTTGTCTACGCACATGTTCTTGCTCCTCGTTGGCTTAATTTGGATCACAGTGGCCGCCTCCTTGATCCCCATTCGCTCGATTTGGGATTCTCAGAGAGCGCCGTCTGCCCCGGCATGTGAAGGTCACGGATTGTTGGGCATCTCACAAAATTACCTCGAGTCAAACGGAGACGGCTAGCGAATCAGTGCAACCTCGAGCTCGGCCGTCAGCGTCTTTTCTCTGTCCCTATCCCACCGCGTTGATCCACATCCATCGACAATTGATTGGTCATCCGTGACGATCCGTTCGAATTTTGTACTCCGCTGAATATTTCTTGTGTCTTGTTCTGTTTCCATCCCCGTGTGGATGATCCCCGTGTGGAGAGATGCCATCACTACTGGAGCAAAATTATTTGATATTTTTCTACCGTCATGTGTGATTCTTTTCATCTTTCTGAATTGGTGCTGGAGCGTTTCTATACTGATAGTACTTTTATTGATGGATCATTTGATACTTGATACTTGAAACACGGTAGTCCATGGAGTTTTAGTTCTACCAGTTATGGACTTATAATTTGTAGATTAATCAAGTGTTTCTGGTTTGTGTGATTCGAGTCAAATGAAGCATTTTCTCTGATTTTTCAGGCGGCCAATGGAGGAGAAACTTCTGAAAAGAAGTTGATTTTGGGTTTGGATCTGACGCTGCTGCTTTCTCTCTTTGGTTGGACGCGCGCATAGAGAGTTAGAGCGCTGGAGCTAGCTAAGCAATCTAGCTAGGTGGTGGATGGATAGAGGCGTTCTTGCGGCGGCGCTGCAGAGGAAACGCGCGAACGCCCTCGGCTGTTCGCTGGAGGGCTGGTTCGATTTCTGGTCGTGGGGTGCTCGCCGTCCGTCCTTGATGTTTTCACAGATTGTTTTATTAGCGCTCGAGAATTTGTATGACTGATAAGTGATGAACTGCTTAAAATTTATTAGCGCTCGAGAATTTGTAATATGGTTGATTTCGGCGAGCTGAGCTGAGATGCGGCAGTGAAGAGATGATCCACAGCAGCAATAAAAAATTCCCCACTGCGCTAGCCGACAGCGTTTGCAGCTCGGCTTGATTGCTACGCCTGATCTGCAAAAGTGGACAAAAAGTACTTTTGACGCCGTGTGAGGGCCGTGAACATCTTCTCGCACAGTGAGAATCTAAAAGCAAATCAAACGGCAGTGTGTGCATGCGTACCTACCCATGTGATCACCAAATCCACTCTCCAACTTAATACTAGTCCTTAATACTAGTGCGTATACAATTTAATACTAGTGGGTATACAACTTGACCCAAATGGTTATACAATTTAATACTAGTGGATATACAACTTGACACTAATGGGTATACAACTTACAAATAGTGGGTATGCAACTTAGTACATATATGAAGTAACAATTAACTGCTAACAAACGCAACTTGAAAATGTGTTAACGCAGAATTTATTGTGTACAAATTGCAACTTGGCTCATCTATGAGACCAACAATACCGTCAGAAAAAATACAACTTAGCACAAATGTGAAGAACCAATTTATCGTCCACCTTCGGTGACATGACCCGGACTTTGGTTGTTTTAGCTTCATCTCAGTTGGTTAATGGATGCAACTTGGGATAAAAAGCAACTCGCTGAGGGGGTGTTTTAGTTGCAGCTATACCCCCACTAAGGTTCATTTGGTGCATGTTATAGTTGTTGTCACTTCTTGAAGTAAGTTGATGTCACTCTCATGTAGAGGTATGCAATTTAGAACTATGGTATACAACTTATGAGACGTGTGAAGCAACAAACTATTGTTGAGAAATATGAGTTAGCAAAATTGTGTGGAAATCATTTTTTTTGTGTAAAAACACGTTTTTCATATGTACACGCAATAAATACCGCGGACAAAAAAACCTTATCACATGTGCTCGCCCTCATCCTAATGTCAACACTCCTACGTTGCCATCTCTCGGCGTAATCGTGACGCCACCACCACCCGTTGTGGTTTCCTCTATACATACGTTGCCCCGTTGCGATGGCCTTCACCTTGACACCGCTGGATTAAACCACCTAGGTCCTGCTTGGATTGTCGGATTAATTCTGCGGCCTTGAAACTTTACAGCTCCTTCTAGCTCCGTCTCGCTGTGCACAAGGAAATCCGGTGTAAAAAACGGACCTCCAATGGTTCGTGAGATTTACCTGTTGCAAGGCTTGACACGAGCGTCGAAAAAAGAAGGAACATGTATAAAACATAGCGAACCAAGCGAGGATGTTGAAAATAGTTACGGACCGTGTTATCTACACCGGATTTGACTAAAAAACTGTAAACTAAGAGGGCCCAAGGAGAGAACGAAGAGATCGTCATTGGCCCATCGCCCATCCAAGCTCCACGATGGTAAAACACAGTGTAGCACATGTAGAAAGTAAAAAATTATTATCAGCAAATGCAACTTAGAAAAATCAGTAGGATGCAATTTAATACTGCAAAAATACAACTTAGTTCATATATGTGGCCGCTGGGAAGGGACCCCTGAAACAGCCAGCCCACCTAAGGCAGAACCGGCCGAGGCCAGCCAGGCAGCCAGCCCAGCTAGCCAACGAGGAATCCTATCCTAACACACCCCATCGCTCGATCCCCTTCAGCCGCACGCCCTCTTCTTCCTCGCGAGGTCACACCTCCCTTTCTCCTTGCTTCCTCCCCCCACCTCGATGGCCCGGCGACTCCTGCTAGCCTCGCTCCGGCCACGCGCGAGCTGCGCCCCTACCGCTCATGTTCTTCCCCCCCGACATGCGCCACCTCGCCCATCTCATTCCGGAACTCCCGGCTACCTCCCGCTCCGATCTCCTTCACTGTCGCCGGCAGTTGCAGCAGGAGGGACTGGTGCTGGACGAGGGCGCGGTGGTCGGCGGTTGTCCCAGGCGGGGGATGCGGTGGCAAGATGGCGCCGCGCAGAAGGTGGAGAAGTGGTTCGCGGCGCTCGTGCGGTTCAGAGGTCTGGTGCCTTCCGTCGGTGTGGGCTGCTCCCGGCGGCGCCCGCGGCGGGTGGGGGTCCGGCGGCAGGAGGTAGCCAACGGAGGTAGGCGTTTGGCGAGCGGGAGGTAGCTAGGTGGAGAGGAAAAAGCTAGTGGAGGAGATCAGTTTGTTTCTTCAGGTAGGATTCTGTCGGAAAGGATTATCACAATCGCTCCGATCAGACGCATCCGACGGCCATCAATCGAGTGCTGGGAGTGACACCCAGCATCCAAGCACTTTTTAGCACTTAGGAATATATATTCACACATGTGTAAAACTTGTTCACAGTAATCGAATGACACATTTTTTTAAATGAACGGATCTCAACCTTTAGATCGACGGTTGGCACTCTGGCAGGTAGGGCAGGCATAGAACCGTGTTTCACTCAACCCTAACCTTCCCCTCTTCACCCTCCGCCGCGCCGCCTCCCGCCTCCCGCCGCCGTCTCGCACGGCCTGCGCCGCCACCAAGCAGCCGACGATGGAGGTGGAAGGCGAAGCTCGCCCGTTCCTCCTCTTCTCCAAGCCGTCCACTCGCAGGACCGAGCCTCAGCCCGCCCAGCCTCAACCCCCAAAACCCGACCCCACTCCCGCCGTCCAACCCGACGCCGCCAGCCCCGGCGACTCCGGCTTCGACTCCGACGCCGACCCAGCACCTTCCCTCGTCACCGAGCACGGCGACTCCTGCTCCGCCGCCGCCGCCGCCTCCTTCGCCGACCTTGGCCTATCAGACTGGCTCGTCGACGTGTGCGGCTCCCTGGGCATGCGGCGCCCCACGGCCGTGCAGCGCCGGTGCATCCCGCGCGCGCTCGCGGGCGAGAACGTGCTCGGCATCGCGGAGACGGGCAGCGGCAAGACGGCCGCCTTCGCGCTCCCCATCCTGCACCGCCTCGGGGAGGGCCCCTTCGGCGTCGCCGCCCTCGCGCTCTCGCCCACGCGGGAGCTCGCCGCGCAGCTCGCCGAGCAGTTCCGCGCGCTCGGCTCGCCGCTCGGGATCAGGTGCCTCGCGGCCATTGGGGGGTTCGACCCGCTCGGCCAGGCCAAGGGCCTCGCGCGCCGCCCCCACGTCGTCGTCGCCACCCCTGGCCGCATCGCCACGCTCATCAAGAACGACCCTGACCTCGCCAAAGTCTTCGCCCGGACCAAGGTTGCCATATGATTTCTCTTTTTGTTTTTAGCAGCAATATGCAAAGGATATATATTTCTAGTTGTTGTGCTGCTGCCTGCTCCCATATGCTCAAACCGTACACTGAAATTCACCCAAAAATGTAGGCTGTTGTCGTTGCCACTGATCCAAAACACATATGCCTTTGTAGACACAAGACATGTTTATCAAAGACATCCATCATGGTACAAAGGGAGAAAAGTTCTTTTATCAGTTTTGGGAACTTTATAGTGGTGGTGAAATTTTGCTATTTCACCTGCATAAGAACAGAGGAATGCTTTGCTGCTTATGCTTAATGATCAATTGAGGTGTTAGCTCTTTGATGAGGTGTTTCCTCAGCATCAAGGCAGTAACAAATATAGCACATATTTGTGATAGAAATGTGTGATTTCACTGAAGTTTAGCAGATTTCTCGTGCTTATTTTATGTGTGCAATTTTGCGAATCTGTGTTTTTGGTGTGAGTGGTTCATGATTTGGTGTTGCGTTAAAGGGCATGCCTATCTGTATGCTTAGAGTAGGCAATGTATTGCATCTGAAGCAATACACTGAAATTCACCCAAAAATGTAGGCTGTTGTCGTTGCCATTGATCCAAAACACATATGCCTTTGTAGACACAAGACATGTTTATCAAAGACATCCATCATGGTACAAAGGGAGAAAAGTTCTTTTATCAGTTTAGAGAACTTTATAGTGGTGGTGAAATTTTGCTATTTCACCTGCATAAGAACAGAGGAATGCTTTGCTGCTTATGCTTAATGATCAATTGAGGTGTTAGCTCTTTGATGAGGTGTTTCCTCAGCATCAAGGCAGTAACAAATATAGCACATATTTGTGATAGAAATGTTTGATTTCACTGAAGTTTAGCAGATTTCTCGTGCTTATTTTATGTGTGCAATTTTGCGAATCTGTGTTTTTGGTGTGAGTGGTTCATGATTTGGTGTTGCGTTAAAGGGCATGCCTATCTGTATGCTTAGAGTAGGCAATGTATTTGCATCTGAAGCAATACATAGACTTTTAGTACTTCCTCTTCTGGTAGTTTCATACTAGTAAGCTGTGTTGTCTTTTCTATCGCAGTTTCTCGTGTTGGATGAGGCAGATAGAGTTGTAGATTCCAATTTCGAGGAGGACCTCAAGGTCATATTTGATTGCTTACCAAAGAAGCGGCAAACATTTCTATTTTCTGCAACAATGTCAGAGAATCTGCGGTCTTTGCTTGAGCTTTCGGGCAGCAAGTCCTACTTTTATGAGGCATACGAAGGCTTCAAGACTGTCGAGGGTTTAAAGCAGCAGTATATCCATATACCTCCTGATGGAAAAGAGCTCCATCTTGTGTATCTCCTGTCAAAAATGAAGGAAGATAATATACGTTCAGCCATCGTATTTGTTTCAACTTGCAGGTTTGCTCCCGTACACTATAATTAGTCATTGTTGAATTTGTGTTAGGTTGCATACGGTCAGAGATCCCATATCTGGTTTTCATGATTTTTTTATTTAGTTTTCAACTTTTTCCATATCAGTATAAAGTTACGTAAACCAGAAATATGCTGTTTATTTGTTTTAGCTCATTTAAAAAGTGCAATTTTTTCTGACATTTTTTTTATTACTATGCACATATCTCCACAGAATGTCTAACCTTTACAATTTTGATGTACCCACTTTTGCAATTGTCAAGCTCTGTATTCTGAATTTCCTTTGAATCATTCTTGTTCTTACTTCTTAGATGATTCTGACGGAATGCCGCGTGTTATTCTTACACTTACTTTATAATCCTTTTGAAGTTCAATGCTTTCTTCAGATGTTGTTAAAATCAATTCTATTGTCATGTAGGGCATGCCAATATTTGGACTTTGTGTTGCAAGAGCTTGGTCGACCTGCTGTTTCTTTGCACTCTCACAAGGCTCAGTCGCTAAGGCTTTCAGCGTTGCATCGGTTTAAGTCTGGTCAGGTCCCTGTATTGATCTCTACTGACGTGGGCAGCCGTGGGTTGGATATCCCAACTGTTGATCTTGTTATCAACTATGACATTCCAAGGTGCCTTTATACTAGCTTTATATGCATTAGGAAGTACTCCCTGTCAACATATTTTGATGAATGTTAAAATCTGACTGTTGCTTCTGATAGGTTTCCACGTGATTATATCCATCGGGTTGGGCGAACTGCAAGAGCAACTAGGGGAGGGCTCTCTATAAGCTTTGTGACTCAGGTTTGCTGAATGCACAGTTTACATGAATACATGATGTTTTTTCCTTGATCCATTATCATTTCCCCACATTTATTTAAAATAAGAACTACAACAGGCTCCCTGACTGAAAGAGAACTCCAGTTTACAGTCTTGTCCTCATGTCAACATGATGGGTAATAGATGCATATTATTGTGAGTTTATATGTATTGGTCAAAATTATTGAGGGGCTAAAGAGATCTCCACACAAACTCTGAAAATTGGTAACTACTTTGAAGTAACTTCAAATATTTCAGTGGCAGAAGTAACACTAGCCGCCAACGTGCCAAGCATGTACATATACCAGAAAGTACGCTCACATAGTTATGTAATTTATCCACCAGCTAGCTCTTGTATACTGAGGCACATGCTAGAACTAGAAGTGATCAGATCAGAAATATACATGGTTGGACTGCACCAAATTTGCTTACAGACAAGTGATCAGCTGTTTTTGTCATGCTGTGTGTTCTGGTAATAATAAAATAAACTCTTAGTGAAACCTGCATGCTTATTGTGATATCTCCGCAGAGGGATATATGTCTCTTACATGAGATAGAAGATGATGTGGGGAATCGATTTGATGCATATGAGTGCGATGACAAAGAAGTCACCAAAGATATTACAAAGGTATGCTATACTGGATCAATATCCCAACAGCCTGTTTCAGTATCAAATTCTCTGACAAACAGATTTTTACTGGACTACCTCAACACTTCAGGTATTCAAAGCGAGGCGTCTTGCGAATATGAGGATGGTGGATGAGGGCCACGAAGATAAGGTTCAAGACAGAAGAGATCAGAAGAAACGAGATCAGGCAAGAAAGCGCAAACATGAGGAATGAACCTGGCTCAGGGAAGTTTTCACTTCCTATAGTTACCTCGTTTACTGAATTGTTGTCTTGTTAACCAGACGAAGGAGCTGGTAAAATTTTGTACCGATGCCTGTAAATCACTAGATCAAGTAGATCGAAACACAAAACAATCGAGAAGATGTACTAGGTTGGCGAGTGTCGTGGGCCTGGTGAATCAGTGTAATCGCCATATTTCTTGGTGATGTTGGACAGAAACATTGTCTGGCTGCGGGACTATTCAATTTCAACATGAACAGCTGTACAAGTTTTTTTTTTTTTTGCATGGTGCAATAGAATGTGATTTTTTCTGCAACTTTGGTGCCTCGGTTTCTTCATGAATACTGATTATTTGAACAGAGGTGCATCAGCGTTCCGTGTGAAGAGAGAACGCCCAACTCGCCGTATGGAACGCCATCACCGAGCAGAGTTGAGTTAATATGAAGCAGTTAACATTTTACATAGAGCATAGAGGGATGGTTTGAATTGATTGGATTTTACAAGAAAATAGATACATATGTTCTGAAAATCGGCTCTTGTGGCGAGGGGCCATGTTTATACACATAGAACCTAGTTAGGTAAAATGTTTTACAGACCTTGGGAGGGTCGAAGTGGTGACATCATGGAGAGGGATATGAATAATTCCCTCTAGTTCTTCCACAGTTTCACATACTACCGGTTTTGTCCTGAAACGTTCGTCTTACTACCGTTGTAGGCTGGTTTATCTCTTAACATGCTGATTCCATATTCCTACTGAAGTTGAAGGCACTTCAAGGCTTGTGCTGGGTCTCAGTTAGCAGTGCACAACGTGTTGTTTCCTTGGGCCTAGCTCTCCAGTGCATCCAGGAGAACGACAAGGACAACCATGTTTCTCGCAGGAGGACGAATGCAACAAGAATGTTGTTTCTCGCAGGAGGACGAATGCAGCAAGAATGTTGTCTGTATCTGAGCGTTCCACATCAATTTGGTTCAACGGAAAGGGAGCTCGGCTAGTGCGATCGGTGAAAGGCACGCAGCTGCGTGGTGAGCACTATTCTTTCGCCTTTTAGTAAAGAAGTACCGTGTGCACGCCACACTAAGCAGCATCCGCTGCTTTTTGGAGGACTCTTTCAATTTAGTAATTCGAAAGTTGAGTGGTTAATAATATCATATCCACGTGAACGTGCAAAAATAGAATGGACAAGGAGTTACTCAAATGGCCATGCGCACATATGCATCATGTTAACCCGAGAGCCTAGGAAAAGCCCCAGTTGAACCTGGGTGCACGTGAATGTCAGGTTGGAAATGCATTTTCGAAATGTGAAAAAATTCTGAAATAAAAATATCGAGGTACGTATGCATGTTTCATGTGTGCGTAGAAAGTTTTCACGGAGAAACCACTTTTTTATTTCAGAATCTAAAAAAGACAAAATACGTCACGTATATCTGCTATATAGCTCTGTAAAATTTCTTTTTTGCGGCCAAAATAAAATGTTTTTTCAGAACGAAACTCATGTCCAGGGTACATGTTTGAGATCATCTTTGCAATCATTTTGTGTTTCGATTTTTAAAACATGTTTTGACATCACAAACCCACTTTTTTAAAAAATGGGTTCACATACACCCAGGTTCACAAAAGCCGGTCTCGAGAGCCTAGGCGTACCAGCTTCAGTCAGCTTCCTCTCTGTAGAGAAACGCTCGCTGATCAAGCAGCACTACATTCATGGAGAACAGGGAGGAGGAGCGCAAGATCCCACTGCTTGGGCCAAGGGCGGCCGCGGCAGCCGAAAATGGTGAGAGCAGTGTGATCCGCGGCAGAGATGCGGGAGGGAGAGAAGAAGATGAGGCGGGGCTGGGGCGGCGGCTCCTGGGGGAGAACCAGAAGCTGTGGAAGGTGGCGGGGCCGTCCATCTGCACGCGCTTCTCCGGCTTCGGGGTCACCATCATCAGCCTGGCCTTCATGGGCCACATCGGCGCCACTGAGCTCGCCGCCTTCGCCCTCGTCTCCACCGTCCTCATGCGATTCTGCAACGGCATACTGGTACCACTCTTCTTCTCTTACATGTTCGGGGTCATGTGGTTACACAACTGCATGAGGCAAGTCAATTCGTTGGTCATAATCTTGTCAAATGTTGCCAGGAACACACCTAGTTAGCCACAGTAGATGACAGACCATTTAAACACTGGAGGAACAAGGAGTATGATCTGAGCGAGCCCATGCTTCAATCAATTGCCAGTTTAATCATAACATAAACAGTGGAGGAATAAGGTGTATATACCAACTGAAAACACCAGATCTCTAGCTACGAGCAGCATCTATATTTCGATAGTGATGTGTGACATAAAACATGACAGCAATAGAAATTACACGTCTACACGACTGCATGAGGTCGTCAATTGGCAGGACATAATCTTGCCAAATATTGCCAAGAACACAACTAGTGAGCAACGGTAGATGACAACCAATTAAGGGCTGACCATAGAGTCAGTTTCACCATAACATGATTTGGGAGCACAAATATCAACCTTGCTGTTGCAGAGCGGTGCCATTGTACCAGTTCTACAAATTTCTGCAAATGAGAAAAACCCGATGGTTTTTAACACCTGATTAATGTGCGTAAACTGAATGCAGCTGGGCATGGCGAGCGCGCTGGAGACGCTGTGCGGGCAATCGTATGGGGCGAAGCAGTACCACATGTTGGGCATCTACCTGCAGCGCTCCTGGATCATCCTCAGCAGCTGCGCCGTGCTCATGCTCCCGATCTTCCTGTTCACCGAGCCTCTCCTCGTCTTCATCGGCCAGGACCCCAAGATCGCCGCCGTTGCAGGGCTCATCTCCGTCTGGTACATCCCCATACTGTTTAGCAACCTCTGCAATTTCACACTCCAGATGTACCTGCAGGCGCAGAGCAAGAATATGATCGTCACCTATCTTGCGTTTATCAACCTCGGCACCCATCTGTTCCTGTCGTGGCTCTTGACCATCAAATTTCACTTTGGACTTGCCGGGGTCATGAGCTCCATGGTCATTTCATTGTGGATTCCTGTGTCTGGGCAGCTCATCTTTGTGTTCTGTGGTGCGTGCCCTCTCACATGGACGGGGTTCTCCACCGAGGCACTCACCGACCTCTTCCCCATCCTAAAGCTCTCTCTGTCCTCTGGTGTGATGCTCTGGTAAGAGCAAGCTTCAGTTTTGAGTATATATAGAACAGTTTCAGAAAGAAAAACTATAAAGCAAAGAGCAATGTACTTGCCGACCAAGTGTACGCCTACATTTTATACTTCAGTCCGTATCAAAATTTCAGATGCACCTAACAACGATACATGTTTTTCCCTGTTTGCCTCTTCAGTTTGGAAATGTGGTATAGCACAATATTGGTGCTCTTAACCGGGTACATGAAGAATCCAGAGGTTACACTTGATGCTCTTTCGATATGGTAATTTTTTTTTAGATATGGTAATATTTACTAGAGTACTTTACTTCACAGTTCACTATGCCATTGTCTGGTTCTCCATTCTGGACATTCCTATTAGTCCAAACTCCAAAGAACAGTAGCTAGTCACTGGTGCATATATGCCATTGCATAATATTTTTTCAGAATAATCACTTCCATAATTTCATACCGCTTCCTTGTCCCTGCGTATGAACTAATTAAGTATTTTGGTTTCTACATGTAAAATCTGCAGCCTTAACATCAATGGTTGGGAGTTGATGATTTCTATGGGCTTTCTGTCCGCGACCGGGTAACTTCTTGCTCTAAGAGCTCGTTGTTACCGTATCAAGTGATCAAATCAGTTTCAGAAATTTGATGATAATGATTTGGTGTGTTATAGAGTTCGTGTCGCAAATGAGCTTGGAGCTGGAAGTGCAAGAAGGGCAAAGTTTGCCATCTTAAACGTCGTCACCACTTCTTTCTCTATAGGCCTTGTGTTGTTCGTGTTCTTCCTTTCGTTCCGAGGAAAGCTTTCCTACATATTTACAACAAGTGAAGAGGTAGTTGCCGCAGTTGCTGATCTCTCGCCTCTTCTGGCCATCTCCATCTTGTTGAACAGTGTTCAACCAGTACTATCAGGTAATCATTTCTTCAGAATTTGATTGAATGCCGATAACCATTTGATTTGGTTTATTTTTCACGCGGCACAAACTATTTGCCTTTTATGTCAATAAGGATATGTTTAGTTTACTGAAACTATAACCTTGTTTGATCACCTCGTAGGTGTTGCTGTTGGGGCGGGTTGGCAAAGTGTAGTTGCATACGTTAACATCACAACATATTACTTGATTGGTATCCCTCTTGGAGCGATCCTAGGTTATATTCTGGGATACCATGTGAAGGTAAGATGACACTGTTGTGGTAAATCTGTTACTGAACTCAGCCAGCTTTGCCTCTTGGCTCTAAGTTGTCATAACTCTCCTTGGTTGCTACTATAGGGGGTTTGGGTTGGCATGCTGCTCGGAACACTGGTTCAAACAATTGTACTTCTGTTCATAACAATTAGGACTGATTGGGATAAACAGGTCAGCTTTGCCAACTGTTCAATCATCACTGCACTCAAATATTGTTACCTACAGTATGCATATGACTTATTTATTATGGCTCAACTGTTCTCTGTTCATTGTATAAATATAAATTGAGTGCTATATTTGTAAGAGTGTCAAGTGGGATCCCACTTTTGTCCCACTTGTAGTATAATTTGATTTTTTTAGTACAAATTTTGACATCAAAATTTGAACTACATAGTACAAAATGACATCCCACTGGGATCCCACCTTGACACGCTATATATTTGTGTAGGAGATATACTCAATTTTGGTTTTTGATCTATTTTTCAGGTAGAGGTTACTCGGCAGAGATTGAACAAATGGTTCATCGATGGGAACAGAGAAAAGGCAGCTTCAAGTGGAAGTCCATGACGTTAAAAATGTGGGAACGTGAATCGCCACGCCATCGAAGTAGAACTTGTATAATCTCCTTGATCGGAGTACGCAACCTTTCAGAGGATAAATACACTTCTTTCAACGTGTCAAGAATGAATTGGCAGAACATTAGTAGTCGCAGACACGGCAGGGGTTATTCCTCAAGCAATCTCTGCCACTAACCTCGGCATGTAAAAATAGCTGGGAGATCATGACCCATGTTCTTCGCCATGAGCACACCGCTGCTGTTTGGAAGGCCATCGAGTCTATGTTTGCTTCTGTGAGTCAATCCAAGATTACCAATCTCCGGATTGCCCTTGCGAATACGAAGAAACTCGACAAAACTACCTCAGAATTCCTCACTCAGGTGCAACGCATTGCTGACGAACTCGCTGCCGCTGGGAAACCCGTCCCTGAAGATGAACATGTTTCTTTCATCCTTGCTGGTTTGGGTGCAGATTACAATTCCTTGGTTGCTGCCCTTGGCGTGGCCACCGTGCCCACATCTCTCAGCGACTTATACGCCCACATTCATGCCTATGATGAACGCCAACTCATGCTACGGGGACAACCAGCTTCAGAGTTCGAGACATCAGCAAACCTCGCCAACAAACAGCAGCGCTCTCGCACTTTCAGCAGTGGACGTGGTGGCGCTCGTGGTGACCGTCGTGATGATCGGCGTCCTGACCGCCGTGATGAGCGTCGTGATGATCGGCCCTACGACCAAGGCAGAGGACGAGGACGCGCACCACCAGGAGGAGGGCGTGGTCGCGGACGAGGTCGGCGTCGCACAACACCTTGGGTGGACATCAAATGTCAGATATGCAACAAAGAGGGTCACCCCGCCAAAGATTGTTGGCGGCGTTTCGATGAAGACTATGAACCCTATGAAGACAAGGAGGTCAACGCGGCCTCCTATGGTGTGGATACCAACTGGTATGGAGACACCGGCGCCACCCACCACATTACAAGTGAGCTCAACAACTTGACCGTCCGCGACAAGTACAAAGGCTATGACAAGGTCAACACCGCCAACGAGCAAGGTATGGATATTTCTCATGTTGGTCATTCAATAATTCGTCACCCTGTTCAGAATTTTCATCTTCGTAATATCCTCCATGTTCCTCATGCTTCCAAAAAACTTTTCTCTGTTCATCGCTTTACATATGATAACAAAGTGTTCATAGAGTTCCATCCTTTCTTGATTAAGGATCAGGTCACGCAGAAAATAATTCATAAAGGGAGATGTGTTGGTGGGCTTTATCCTCTTATTTCATCCTTGGTGTCATCTTCCCAGTTTCAGAAGCATGCTTTTGTCGCCGCCAAGCCATCACACGCGAAGTGGCATAGTCCTCTTGGTCATCCTTCATCTACTATAGTTAGCCAAATTATTAGCAGGAATAAATTACCTTGTATTAGGGATTCCACATTAGAACTAGTTTGTGATTCATGTCAGCGAGCTAAGAGTCATCAGCTTCCATATCCAGTTTCCACCAGTGTATCTACAACACCCCTACAGTTAGTCTTCTCTGATGTATGGGGTCCTGCCACTACTTTTGTTGGTAGACATGACTACTATGTAAGCTTTATTAATGATTATAGTAAATTTACATGGATTTACCTTCTCAAAAAGAAGTTTGATGTGTTCAATGCCTTTACAAATTTCCAAAAGCTAGTTGACCGTAAACTTGACAAGAAAATCCTTACTATTCAGTCAGATTGGGGACGCGAATATGTCAAACTAAACAGCTTCTTCCAAACACAAGGCATTGCTCATCATGTCTCGTGCCCCCATGCACATCAACAAAATGGCTTCGCTGAGCGAAAGCATCGTCATATAGTTGAAGTAGGTTTATCCCTTCTTGCTAATGCACATATGCCTCTCAAATTTTGGGACGAGGCGTTTCTGACTGCCACTTATCTCATTAATATGCTTCCCAGTCGCACCATCAACAATGACACCCCTGTGCATCGTCTCCTACACACCAAACCTGATTACTCATCTTTATGTGTCTTTGGATGCACATGTTGGCCTAATCTTCGCCCATACAATA